>CM034358.1:49610629-50120685 GCA_019925275.1 Mytilus edulis
GAAATAAAAATCCGCAAAATATTTGAGGTTAACAGCAGAGCTGGGTTACAGTGCCCCCCCTTTTTTGTCCTCAAATGCCAAATAAGGAGTTCAAATAGTATGTAATTTTAAGAAATCTATATAGTATAATTTACTAATCTATCTTTTAAAAGGAACCTTACATGTAACCTTGTAAAATTAAACATAAAAAATAAATTGTTGTTTTGCTATTCTATTTTTAGAACTGTGTTATTGTTACTAATAATAGAAAAAGGAGAAAAGTATAAAATTTGTCAATTTTATATCTTCACTAGTTCAAAAGTGAATATTTTAGCAGAGCATTAAAAAATGACATTTAAATTAACTTTACATATTGTTCCATCTTTAAAAAAAATTTTAGAAACTTTTACCGTACCAATTTCGAGAAATTTTGATTTAGAATGTCAAGGTCACAGTTCGTAAATGGAGACTTGGTATCCCTGTTCTGATGTTTTTTGGTATAATTTATGTAAATCTTTAGCAAAACTAACCATACTTCATATAATCTTATAATAAGAATAAACTATGATATTTATGACGTGTAAAGTTCAAAAGGTCAAAGGTCAAGGTCATTTTTGGAGCTAAAATCAACAAAAATCTCCTTTTTTGCTAAATTTTCAAAAGTGTATCTACCTATTGGTCCCATAATCTTAACAACCTTTGTAAATACAGACCATTTGATGATATTCAAAAGATCATGGTTTGGTTTCAACCTTTAGGGGTCAACAGGTCAAAAGGTCAAGTAATTTTAGGAGTTAAAATTAGGCAATGACCTCCTTTTTTGGTCAATTTTTTATAGTAAACTTACCTTTATGTTCTTTAAACTTTCATTACATTTGTTAATTATGATAACTTTATGATATGTATTAGATAAAGGATTAGCTTCAACCTTGGATCAAAAAGTCAAAGGTCAAGGTAATTTTACGACCTGAAATATGAAAATTCTCTCCTTTTTGCTCATATTTCAAAAGTATATAATAAAAAGAAGATGTGGTATGATTGCCAATGAGACAACTCTCTACAAGAGACCAAAATGACACAGAAATTAACAGTTATAGGTAACTGTAAGGCCTTCAACAATGAGCCAAGCCTATACCGCATAGTCAGCTATAAAAGGCCCAAAATGACAATGTAAAACAATTCAAACGAGAAAACTCACGGCCTTATTTAAAAAAAATGATAAAAAAACAAATATTTTACACACAAACAAACCACAACCACTAAATAACAGGCTCCTGACTTGGGACAGACACATACATTGTACATACATAATGTGGCGGGGTTAAACATGTTGCACAATGTTTATGGTTTTGCTCCATTTTTTCGATTTTGTCCAATGTGCAACACCAGACATCACATGACAGCATTAGGGCTCAGACTGAGGATGCATTTTCTTATATTTCACACCAGCATTAACTAGAGCTCATTAAAAAATACCCCATCATTCCTGTTCAACATTGAACTCAGTTAGGTTAATTATCTCCCATGAAATATTTCAGAAAGTGTTTATCCTACTTCATGCACATAATAAATAATAGAAATAATCTTCTTCAATGATATTAAGAAACTCTATCACATTTCAATATTTATTTGTACATTATCATGAAAGTATAACATGGTCATGATGGTTCAAAGGATACAAATAAATATTATCATATCTATATACACAATGTACAATCAATATTAAATCTTTTGAATATTAACATTGATTAATAAACCATGACAATGAGATCAGGATCAATCATACAGTATACAAAATTAAGCAGACCTATTGCTTTTTGAATCTGATACATGGACTTGACCATGGGTACATAACTTTTTTCACCGATCCATGAAATGTGGTCAATGTCAAGGGAAAACAGTTTTACAGACATGAGGAACTTTCAATTCATGCTCATTGCAAGTATAGATATCATATTATTCATAAGAGAGAGAATTTACATTAAAAACATTAATAAAAATTGCTGAGTTCAAAATATCTGTAATGCAGCAACAACTTTTCTCTTTAGTCTAAGGTTGGTCAAATCCACACAATTCCTGTTATGTCTTCAGCCCCTGATGGTATTGGAGCTTTTAGTACCACATTATATCAATACTGGCTGCCAGTTTCATATTCTATCTCTTTGATATGAGAGATAACATCTTGCCTAACTGGAAGTAAAAAAGAAAATTCATCACAAATTAATTAAAACTTTTAAATTTAGCATTCTGAAGAAGAAAAATATCACTATAGTATATGGTTGAAAGCAATCTGACTACCAAATGTGTTTATGTGTTACAACACTGAGGGATGTTCCAGAAGTAAATGTAGCCTAAGGGGGAGAGGGGGTCAGAAGACACTTTTTATTTCACCCCCACCATCATGCATAATCTTTCATTTGTCATTTCAGTGCCTTTTATAGCTGAATATGCGGTATGGGCTTTGCTCATTGTTGAAGGCCTTACAATGACCTGTAGCTGTTAATTTCTGTGTCACTTGGTTTCTTGTGGAGAGTTGTATCTTTGGCAATCATATGACATCTTCTTTTGTATATAAATAGGGGTATTAAAAAAAAGATTGTAAAGTTCTAGGTTTCCTTTTTCTTTTTTTTAATAGAAGTCATTGACTTCCAAATATACACTACAGCTCAGGTGGATTTTGCTTTGTCCACCCGTCCACGGTGGGAGTGGGCAAACTTTCTGGCTTGTCAACTCTGCCCACCCATAGGAGTGGGCATGCAATTTCTTTTGTTTAATCAAAAGACTTGCAAGTACAATCAATTGAAAAAAGCAGATAAGCATTAGATATCAATATTTTAACAAAAAAGAGATTATAGCTGGAGTGGGCTGGTGGAAAAAGCAAAATCCACCCAGGCTGTTGTGTAGCACTGTTCAAACATAATTGATTAAATGTTAGGTAACATACTCAATCAGTTGTTTCAAAGTCCATTACAATGAAGGATGTAGATGTATTCATAGGTCCTTCAACAGTCTGCTTTGGTGTGGCATTTGGTATCTGGTGGATATATCTGCATCTTGATCCCACAGGCTAATTTCTACAAGAAGCAAATTATAGTTTAACAAATATGTAAACAGCAGAGTAATCTGAGTTCACTTAGTAATAGGCATTTTTAGTTTGATAATGGGTAATTTTTTAATAAAGTTCAATCTAGTTTATCACTGCCACATTCTGTATGTGCCTGTCCCAAGTCAGGAACCAGTAATTCAGTAGTTGTATTTTAATGCTGTATAACCAATAATTCAGTAGTTGTATTTAGTCTTCTCCTTTGAATTGTTTCAATTTATAGCTGATTATGTAGTATGGGTTTGTCTTATTGTGTAAGGTTGTATGGTGACTTAAAGTGGTTCCTTTATATGTCATGTGAAGTACATGTATTGGGGAGAGTTTTCATATTGGCAATCATACCACATCTTCCTATTTTCAAAATGGCTTTGTACCAATGCAAGCATTATGAATATTTTATCCAACTTTATAGATATAACTTTCAAACTACATGTATATTCATTATAAGATAAATCATGGACAAATAGAGAAACAAATAGACTAAAATTCTGATAGTACTAAGTAGTTATCAGCTTTTAAACAGGTTAGATAACTCTCTAATACATGTAAACATGGAACATGTACATATGTGTTCATGTTTCATATCTATTTTTTTTAAAGACAAGGCATAATATAAATGATACATGTATAACAATTAACATGAACATGTATCTTAGAAAACTGCTCTATTTATTACCTATGCCCGGCATCTGTGTTTGTCTGTGTATTAGGTAAATTTAGCATAAGTTCTCCACAGTCATTAACAAGGTTAATTAACATCTCTGAAATTTAAAAAGTTCCTTGTCATCATTGATACATTGATCATGTACATATATATATAAATGTAAATAAAAATTGGTTATACAATGTTAATTGTATCTTTATATAAGTTAAGTTCAGACATGTTTCAAATAATTTTAGGTACAACCATTTATTTCATTCATTTATCAATGACACTACAACAATTGACAACAAAATTGCTGTCAATCTGAACATATAAAAATCCTGTGTATTAGTTAATGAAAATACACACGATTAGTCTTTATACATGTATCATGTTTTGATTATTTACTGACCCCTAATGTACATTTAAATTAACAGTGACAGATGGCAGAAATACATAGTAAACATTGAAAAAGATTATAAAAAGGAATAAAATGGATTTTACTCTTTTAAAATAGAGTCTGTTATATACAACTGTACAAATTACAAGGTACATGTATCTTCATGATCATATAAATGAAAGAAGAGTAATACATGTATGCTACATTTCTTGGGATGATAATTGAAAATATCTCAGATAATCTGCAACTTACCTAATCAATTGTGGTTTGAAGTTTGGATGTTACATCTTTAACAAGAATGGTTACTCTAAAAAATGAAATATATTCTGTTACAAAAATGTTCTTCATTTAGATAGCAAATAGATAAGGAATGTATATACGTAGCAGTACAATGTGCATGTACATCATTTGTACATGTATGTATGTACTGTAAAAATGATGTTTGTTAGTTTGTAATACAAATTTTCTTACCAAATATAATAAAGTGAAAACTGGACATATATTAAAAAACACATACATTTTGTAATAAAATAATATTTGTTGTAAAAATGTTATTTTCCAATGTACATGTACATGATGTAACAAACAGAATAAATAATAAAAGAATTCAAATATTGAAAAGCTTTACAACTTGTGACCTTACAACGCTGAAAATTTACTCAGGGACAATGCACCTTGGTGAACTTGTGTCTTATTCGCTCAGTCGTTGAATATTTGTCTGTATTTAAATTTTTCGACTAGATATAAAAAATATAAGTATAGTATGGATATCAGATTAAAATGGGAAGTACATGTACATTGTTTTGTACATGGAACGTATCAACTTCTTCTTACATTCATAGATATTAAACAGAAAAACTCCCAGATATATACATGTATGAACGTCCAATTGTTTGTTTGCTCTTCATTTATGTTTCTTTGTATCCTACATCATGTTATATTGTTCATGAGCATTTGACTTTTAATCAAATACTGATTAAATTATTAGATGATTTTTAGATGGGTATTATCAAATATATTAATATAGTCATGCTACTAAGTATATACATGTATCAATTAATTAGTGTTGTGGCAGTGTCTGTGTCAATGTAACAAGTTTAACAGCCATTAATGGTTCATGCTACATGACGATCATACATGTACATTGTATGTGTACCATGGCAATTCAACGTTTGATCATGTTGAAGGGTAGCCTTGGCTTGAATCCCTCAATTATCTGATAGCATGCATGTTTTCCTATTTAATTCTACTGCACTTTTGTTAAATGCTTTCTTGCAATTGTTATCAATATGTTTGTATTTGTTTTTTGCCTTGACTTGGGTGTTTGTTCTTAAATTATTACAAACATATAAACTGACCGACCTGGATTATTTTTTAAATAATCATTTTTTTCATACACGTATGATCGTATCTAGTTTAGATTACTATGACATCTAACGGCTGTTTTGCCAGACAAGCTGGTGACGTGGGGCATAATTAACATGACAATGTTGTCCAACTCAAGTTTTAAAATGTTTGGATTTGTAAATGCAAATTACCTGGCACCATTCATATATACATTTTGTTCATACATGTAGGACATTCATCACAATCTCATACGTTTTTTCTCATATGCTCGGTGTCACTCATTCATTTATTCCACTGCATACACATTTCTCCCAATATTCAAACATTTATATTCACACACTCACACATATAACCTATATCATAAAGCACTAAAATACAACATTACCGGTATGTCTTCTACAAAAGAGTCGGACAGCTCTGGATCTTCAATATCACTGAAAATAATGAAAATTACATTAGTAACTTTAACAAAAATTAGTTATAAATTAGAGACATTATCTTGATGGCTTTAACAGTCTCATCACATACAAACATAAAAGATATTTAAAACATTTTTTTCACACCATTATAAGTTGGGTCTATAAATCACTTTCAATTCATAAAACGTAGAAGATAGATTTAGTAAATGTTTAGTTGAATGCATAATTATTTTAAATTAATATTTATAATAAAAAACTGGAAATTTTCAGATTGACCATGAAGTAACCTTTTTATAATCACCATGCAATAAATAAAAGTTTTACAATATAAACCAGTTAAAATTATTAAATACTTCTTTTGCTTGAAAATAACATTATTAACTTTAAAATAATGTATAATTATAATTACCTCTCAACAATTGGATTTTCTTCTGCTACCTCAAGTGTAATGTCAAAAGAGTGGTCTGGAAGCGTATCGTCAAGTGGTTGTGGAGATGCTGGTGGTGGTGATGGTGGTGCTGGATGTGGAGAAGCTGGTGCTGGTGGTGGTAATGGTGGGGAGGATGATGCTTCTAATACTTCTGGAGCCTAAACGAAAAACATGTATAAAAGTCGTGAAACAAAATATAATTGTATATATTTGCACAAAAGAAAAAGTAAAGAAAAAACGTCAAATATAATATTATATTATATATGTCAAAATATATAAATTCACATTAGTATTTGTAACATTGTTTGATAATTGGCAATCACATAAACTAATTAAAGGATTAACACCTCCGTAATTTGTTTACTTTGCATTAAACAGAGACACGCGCCCAATGATTGGATTCTTTTTAAAACTATTAATTGATACCTATTGTCCATTTATTGGACAACGGTGTAATGCAAATAACACTTAATAAAGATTTAATTCTTATCAGGGAAGGGTCGTAACCCAAATTATAGTAAAACAAAATGTATCAAATATGACCGAAAGTACGAAATATGATTCAAAGGAAAAACTAAATTAATAATAAATTTGTAAATACCTGTATTGCAAAGCCTGTGTTGCCATTTATCACAATCTTCACATTGGAGAGCATGTTGTCTTGGTCGGACTTGCTGGTCACATAGCACACAAGGGTACGACATGATGAACAGCAATTTCCCAAATGAGTGACCCGACATATCTGGTTACTTTTATAAAGCAAGGTCGGTACATCAAAAAGACTGCTCAAACAGCTTGTATTTTTACAAGAATTTCACTACCAAATGTATGTTTTCACTCCGCTTGAACTCAGCTTGGGAGTTGTGTTTTTATAGTGATCTTGAATTGTATTTCCTTTACAATTTCTTGACAAAAGCATAACAGAAGTAATAATAAGCAATCAACAATCTTCTTAAATTTCCAACTTAATCATTACTTGATTACAGCTGATTACCTTGTTTTATATTTCAAAACTTAACTCATTGTTTTAATTATGACAGAAATTAGTTTCCCATTCGGATATAGTCATTAATATTTTTTCGGGGTATGGCCGTTTCATCCTATGGCCGTCATGGTAGTATGGCCGTTACGTCTTGCACCGCAAAGTTTTACACTGTTCAAGCTTGGCATCAGCTGTGCCTTTGGTTTACTAGGTTCTCCATGTTAGGAACCATAAGGAAGTCGGTTCAATTCCATCCAGATATACACTTAACATATGAATACAGAACTTTAAAACATAAAAATGAACGATCCATTTAAATCGTCTCCCAGAGCAGATCGCCAGATGAAAAGGACAAGTGCGTGATGTGTTTACATTCCTTCTATCAACTAATCGTCCTATGCCGTACAACATATTTGACAACCAGCTGCATACAAACTGCACACATTATTTCCGCATCACGATAAGACGAAGAGACTTAAATCGGCGTACTTTTTTTGGTAAAACGCCTTCGTCTATCTGGGCAGCCGACCGAGTCGTCCATATTTGTTTACCATAACTTCTGTTTCCGGATTGTCAAAATTGCACAATTTATAGAAAAAATGAGCGTTTACTCTACAGTTAATGAAAATATACTTCAATTAAGCCTTTCTGATATTTTAATCGTCATTTTAAAAATAATAACTATACTTTCGTTTACTAGGCGGAAAATACCGAGGTGTTGAAAAAATTTACACCTCGGTAAACTCCGGAAAATTTTCCGTAAATCTTTATTATGGGTCGGATACCTTAAATGAAAACATCCTTTTCGACAATTATTCAAATTCAAAGAGTTGATTCAAAAATCAGAACACATTAACATTGGTTCTTTTTTATGGTTGTTTAAGGGTACATTTTTTACAGTATCTTATCTATTGAAATTCACACTCACTCATCCATAGATATTTGAGAAATACTCGACTCCAATATCTGAGGATCCCAGCAAACAGTTTCACTTTGATACAGTTCTAAAATGAAAAATTACATCACACTTTTACGATATCAAGGTATTCTGTCTTAAGCATGTTAAATAATAAATTATCAATTATGTTGTTATTTTGGTACCGATGTTAGGCAAAATATTATCGATTCTCCCAACTACTGTCCCCTGTTTGTGAAAAAAACCTTATAATTAACCCATATCTGTCTTTGCAACTTTATTTCGGTGTAGTTTTTTAGATTGTTAAACATTCCTTCATGCACGGTGCTAACTAGATTGTTAAAATGATAAATGTGTATACATAATAAAGAACTGTCAGTTTCAACTACTGTGATTACTCAAGTAGTATCATCGTTATATTTCCTCAGATATAATTTGTTCCTACTTTGCCAGATTTTTCAATGCTTTTTTCTAAAAATATAATAAAAAGTATGGGTCAGCGTTCTATTTTGCAAACTACAACTCGTGTACAATTTACCAAACGTGTATAGATTGCTAACGAAGAGCTTTATTTTTGTGAGTAAGAACAAACTTTGAGATAGAATTTTGAAGTAAATTATGAGCAGATAATGCTTTAAAAAATAAGGAGAAACAATGGTGTCATCAAACTTTCTACAAGTAAAAAATATAAGTTTCACTATCATTTCATTAAAAAAAGTACTCTTAAATGACCAAGTTGAAAAGTGTATTCTAAAAACTTTAATATTTGTCAGACTGAGTGTGTTAAGTATACATTCAAACTAGCTTAGGAAAGGAATATTTTAGTCCAAATTTCATATAAATTTATACTCAGCAATCAAAAAAGAAGAATTTTGTGCCTGGGTAGCAGATATTGCTGTTACATTAAAACTGAAAAGCCACAATGTTTGCATTTGTCTGATAATGATATAATAATAAATTCAAAAGTTACCTTTAGAATAAAAGGGTGTTTAAATATTTTTGCAATGCAGGATACTTAAAGAACCGAGCCTTCTTTCTTTCTTTTTTCTAAAAAGATCATTATATGACGTATATTTCATGTGATAATACTTATGTCGCAATATTTTGATGGTACTATGAATTTTAAAAGTTTCCATCAATATACTTTTAACTTATTCTCTTCTTAATAATGAAATATAAAAAGTATAATTTATTAATACTAAGGTTCTCATTAATATGTAAAACACGCACAAATTTGGTAACACAAATTGAGAGACCGGTTTAGTTTTATCTTTACAAATTTACTTCTATAATATGTTTGTAGAACGAATTGACGCGTCAATGTTATTACCTTTCCAGATCGATTTATGTCTAAAAATATTTACATCTCTTTTTTGTAAATAGATTGCTTGATATACAAAAAGACGAAGAAATGTGAATAAATATTGATAGTTACCCTTGTTATTCAATTGTCAAAAACGATATACGATAGAAGTACAGATTTACCACAACATTATAACTTATGGTACATTCAGAAGCAAGGTACTATCAGTAATAAATGTATAAGAAATTGTCAATATTTTTTACGAAAATAGCTTTTCTTCTTAAAAGAAAATATTTCAGTTTTTAAATGAGAAACAAATCCTTTGTTATATATGTTATTGATAATGACCTATTTTATATCAATATCTGTCTGAGTGTCTTCAAATAGAAAAGAATAAAATGATGATGAATGGCTTCTCGTTTCTTCCTTCCAATGCTGAGGGTGTTTTAATACGAAACAAATGTGTCATTAACAGGCAGAATAAACGTACTTTATAACTAAGGATGTTCTTTTCCCAGGAATAAATTACCTTAGCCGTATGTGGGACAACTTTTTGGAATTGTAGGTCTTCAATGCTCTTCAA
The DNA here is from genome assembly GCA_019925275.1 of Mytilus edulis. Taxonomy (NCBI): domain Eukaryota; kingdom Metazoa; phylum Mollusca; class Bivalvia; order Mytilida; family Mytilidae; genus Mytilus; species Mytilus edulis. Next base: position 49,620,735 of record CM034358.1, read on the forward strand.
CTTCGTACTTGTTTGGCTTTACAACTATTTTGATCTGACCGGCACTGATGAGTCTTATGTAGACGGAGCGCGCGTCTGGCGTATTAAATCATAATCCTGGTACCTTTGATAACTATTTATAAAGATTCATTCGGATTCCCTTAACATGATTACATCGTAAGAGCTAGACAATGTATTTAAAGATTCGATTATGACTGCCTCCGAGGTAGAAGACAGTCTATGAACTCATATCATTTCTAGAACAATCAGAAATGGATTTAGATTCAATATTTTAAAGTCTCACCACATACAATTATATATATTTACACAATAAAATATTCATACAGGTACATAAAAATACATGTATAACAAAACACTTTAAATTCACATTGTATGTGCCAGTCTTAAAAGATTTATGAGAGACTGTGCAAGCAATACTATTAAAAAAACAATTAGATAGTGTACATATTATATTAATATATATTTGCTTATGAATATCATTAAAATACAGCATAATCAATTATATAAAAAAAAAACATTTCTTCTGATTAAAGTGCTATGGCAGTTTCTGGCGACACTTTCAAAAACTGTATCATTATTGAAAAAAAAAGTTTACTCTTCATTATCTGATAAAATGTTAAAATCAACATTTAAATTTGCAACTTCATTAAACAATATATGTCTAAGATCTTCATATAGTGGACATTTCAATAAAACATGTAGTTCACCTTCAATACTATTATAACAATATTTCTTTTCTTTCATATCTACCCGTTTCTATTCTAAGTGGAGCAACTCCACATCTATATTTATCAAAATAACTTGTAAATTTAAGTGAAATTTTACATTTAAGTACATGTAAGGTTCAGTACAATAATCATATTCAAATAACTTCTTAATTTTTTAATTTATTACCTTGAGCATACGCAGATACTCTAGTACTCCAATCTATTTTATATTAATCAAACATTATTGTTTGTACATATTATAATTGGACAATTATACTCTTATTATTTAATACATTAGTTTCATAGTTACAATAGCTATCAAAGTTATGATTTTTAAACATTTGCATAACTCTATGGCTCCAATTCTTATTTCTACCTCTAGCTTTTTCAATTGACCACTTGAAGACTTAAATTTATTCTATCATGAGTCATATTTGAACATCTTTTCTGATGTCTAAATGCACTTGTCCGTTGTTTTAATAGAATGTGGTTTCCAACCCATTTCTCAATGTATGGCATCATTTGGGGTATATTTACTGTCAATAATAATAAATCTTATGGCTCTATGTTAACCACATTAACACTATGATTAATCGCGTGTAACCTAAATACACGACCCAAAATAAATTACTGACCAGACCATAGTGTTGTATAATTTAGAAAATATATCGTGTTGAAAAACACCATATGTTTTACGTTTTACAACTAATAAACACAGAGCTCTACTTGCTGATTTGGCTACTGCCTTAGCCATTTATTGGTAATCTAAAAATTATGTTAATGAATAAGTAGTTATAGACCAAATGTTAAGTTATCCTCCGGAGTCATTCTAAAGTTTAAATATCCGTCTTACAGATGTAAATTGACACCAAAATTGATTTAAGGAGATTCCTGTCTTGGCAAATGTAGGTGGTTAATGCTTTTAAATATATTGTAAGCATTTTGTTTCCAAAACTTTGGTCGCAATCATTCCAGATAAAGGTCATTACAGAAACAGGCGCGCAGTGCAATAAACCCGTTTCTTGTTCTCAAGTTTATTTTGAACAGATGGAGTGTAGCCTCCCATAATAAGTCAGACTATCTGGAACATGACTGTGTTACAAGTTGTTGTCCGTTTTTGGAGGAGTAGGGTATTGTAATGTGTATTGTCAAAATATTCCAATAGTCAAGGTCATTATCTTATTTCATAGTGGACTTCCTTTGACAATATTTTGATGTTTATCGTTTTGTGTTTGTGATGAAACACATTGTTTTAACCATGACGACTAATTTCAAGTGTTCAGAAGCAACCTCAGACAGTTTAAAAGGTTAGTGATACAAGAAGTATTAAGTCTTGTAGTTAATAATTAGAAAGAGAACAAGAATAGTTCCACCGCATTCTTAGTTTGATGATTCCAATAATACATTTTATATAAGCTAAAATTAGCTAAAAGTCATGATTTCTTCTGCAAACTCGTTAATTCAATTAGAAACAGCTAAGAACACGAATAGGACGTTTTTCAAACAGTATATGTTTAATAAATACGTTCATTGATTTTTTTTATGACTATTGAACTATGTAAAATGTTTATGCTATGTATTATCGGAAATAATAAATCTTTTTAAATGCTAACGATTCTCCTTATTTTCTCTGAATATCCTTGGATGAATATTTCATTTTCCAAATATAGATAGAGATTATAGGTGATTAAGACTCATTATACATATTGCCATGAACCAAATTCTATTTTTAAACAATTAGATCAAGTTCTCCATAAAAATAATTCACAAAAATACTAAACTCAGAGGAAAATTCAAAACAGAAAAGTCCTTAATCAAATGGCAGTATCAACAGCTCAAATACATCAAACGAATGGATGACAACTGTTATATCCCTAACTTGGTATAGGCATTTTCTTATGTAGAAAATGTTGGTTGAAACCTCAACATCTAAAGGTTTTGGATAATAAATCATCAACATTAATTGGATGTCTGTTTCTTTATTTTTGTTTTGTTTTGTCCCATATTTTTGCCCTTTTATTGTCTCATCATTCTCTCTTCTTACCGCCCTCCCCTTTCCCCGACCCTCATACTAAGTCATACAATCAGGAACATGTGTTATAGGTGATTGACTTTTTTTAGAGGGGTAATGTTTTGTATTTTGCTATGGTCTGTTTAACTTACAATGTTTTGTTTTGGTTATTCCTGAAATGCTACCTGTGTATTATCAAAATATTGCGTTAGTCCAGGTATTTATTTGTTTTCATAGGGGAGTTCCCCTGGTAGTTTTATGATTTTTACTGTATAGTCTTTATATTTTGTTATTAGACACATTGTTTTTAACCATGACGACTAATAACAAATGTTCAGAAACGACCACAGACAGTCTAAGATGTTAGTGATACCAGAAGTACTAAGTGCTTGCAGTTATTAATTAGAAATGAGAACAAGAACAGTTCCACCGCATTTCATATTTTGATCATTTCAATAATACCTTGTTTATGAGGTAAACTTAGCTAGAAGTCACAATTTCTTCTGCCAACACGATATTTCAATTAGAAACAGCTAATAACACGAATAAGACGTTTCTCAAACAAATATGTTTCTTAAGTTCATTCATTGACTTGATAGGAATATTAACTCCTAAGTATAATGTGAGTGTTTTGAAATTACCGGATATAATAGATATTTCTAATCACGTACGGTTCTCCTAATTATCTCTAAAGATCCTTGGTTTAATCTTTTATTTTCCAAATATAGATGATGATTGGTAATAAAGACTATTAAACATACAAACACGAACCAATTTCTTTTTTTTAAAACAATTAGTTTAAATTAAGTTCTCCATAACCATTTTCAATATGTTTTCTAAATATCTAACATTATTTTCTTTTATAGAATCATGTACATAATGAAATAAAGCTTATTGATCATTGCAGTTATTACAATTAGTGTTATTTCCCAAGTCCACGTTATGTTGGTCATAAATTTAAAGTTTCTGATTTACACTTGACGTGTAAATATTGTTTTCTAGATATGGGTCAGTGTCCTGTTTTATATTAATGTCTATTAAGTCCCATCAGACAATAAAACTGTGTATTCATTCATTCGTTACACCTTTTGATTATTGAAAATTTGCACCAGGCTCAAATATTTATACAAACTTTTGTTATTTCTTTTATAGAGAAATGGAACTTGTTCATACCACCAAACAATACTCATTTTACACTGTTACTTGGCTTATTCTTTAAAGCGTGTATATCTCAACATTATTAAAAAAACAATTTTTCACATTATTTTATCTTGTTAGGTCGGGATAGATATATCAAACAAGTTTGTTTATATAACACCATGCAATGTATTATATGTAATCCCATGCCATTTTATTAGTTCGAAAATTGGATGTAATCGATTACAAAGCCGGTGTTATTCTTACTAATTCAAAGTAAAATTATGTGTAAATAATTAAAAATGCAATGTCATCCTAAGTATGGTTTATTTTTCAAAGGATGTTTGCTCCTTTTGTTTTTTTGAAATTTTGCCAGAAATTGGACATCCTCTGGTTTTATCCATGAAGTGGCATAAACACATTGTTCACGCTAACCCCTACTTAAGTGTTATCAATAACGAATCTAATGTCATCATAATTACTTTAAGGTGGTGCCTAACACTACAGGGAGATAACCCTGTAAAGTCAGCTAAACGTTTTAATTACGTTGTGTTGTAAAAGAAATATTAAGCTTCTCAATGATCAAAATTGGTGTTTGTCACACTGCTATATAACCAGTGTAATTTATCTGACAAAACGGTTGGTTCAAATTTTTGATTTATTTTATATTTTTGTTAAAGGATCAAAGTAAATACTTTGTAAAAATTTTATGAAATTTAATGAGCCAAATTAATTTTAGTGAAAGTGTTAGGTACCACCTAAAAGCAACTTTTGTGTAATCGATTACATTTGATTTCGAACGTAATTGTAATGATATCGATTATGTTGAATTGTAATTAAATCATTAACAATTACAACCTTATTTGCTTTAAAGGAATAAAGGCAACAGTAGTATACCGCTGTTCAAAACTCATAAATCCATGGACAAAAAACCAAATCGGGATAACAAACTTAAATTGAGGGAAACGCATTAAATATAAGAGGAAACCATATCATATATAAAATATGTTATTTTTTGTTTAAAACATAGCAAATGCTAATTGTGAGATCTAAGACAATCGCTCGTAAAGCAAACTGACCAGGGCATGGCATGGCATGGCAAACAACGTAGAAAAGAATGATATACGGAACGTAACTAACAAAACTGAAGACAGAACAAACACAAACCGTAAACGGGTTTCAATTCAATTGATCAGTTGATCACTTAAATTATTTTTGTGACATCTTAACTTATTTAAGTGCCTTCTAAATTGTTTCAATTCGAGGGCCACTGATGTTTTTTTATAGAGGAAATGCTGGTCTGGTACACAACTTCAATCTTGGTATCTATGTGTTAATTTATAACCACTGTTGGTCATTGTTTTACCCCCTGGAAATCACAGCTAAGATTTTTATATTTTTATAAGTTATATAACCATTACAATAAAACATGTTGAAGAAATGTAATCAAGCAAATTTGCATAATACATATGCTATTACAAATCTTTAAAAATGTTTAACATAACAGATTTTAATTCGAAACAAATATGTTTATGGTAATCTGGGAATAATGACAATACCATGTATATTTTACAGACAGTTTCCTCATTAGATATTAGATTAAACACATCAGCGCAAGACTAACGATCGACTTGTTTGTTCAATTAAATCAATACGAACTTTTATGGTGTTTACATATTTCTTTAATCATAATATATGAGTACAAGGAGATCATGGAGGACACGTACTCTAACATAAACTGGAACCACAATCAATTTATAGCATGTATAGATGTAAAGGTTAAGATAATCATATACAGTGCAAGATAAAACCAATGTGTGAAACATTCAATCACAGATTGATAATATCTCAGACCAGAACAAAAAAAAAGCTAGATCAAATATATGCTAATATTACAAAGCAGACATGATAAAGGATCAACTAAGTGTTTTGTATTCACTTGAGAATAATAAAATATTAGATATTAGAGTAAACACATCAGCGCAAGACTAACGATCAACTTGTGTGTTACAATTCAAAATAAATAAGAATTTTTATGGTGTTTACATATCTTTCAATCGTAATATATGAGTACAAGGAGATCATGAAAGAAACCTAATCTAACATAAACAGGAACCACAAACATGTATTTTTCATGTATAGGTGTAAAGGTTAAAAGACGCCTATATAACGCAAACGTAAATCAGCTGTGAAAAAATCAATCAAAGACGGACAAATATCGCAAACCAGAACCATTTAACTGAAATCGCATGTTTGATGGTAATACAAACCGAACATGATAAAAAGAAAAGATCAACTAAGCGTTTTGTTCTTTTGAGAATGATTAAAATTCAGTACTAAAAAATTCTAGAGGGAGATACTAAATGCAATTAAAAATCAATAGAGAAAATGGATATGAAACAATAAAAAGCATATCATAATCCGCGGTTTACGTATACAGTGTAACCTGTATAATAGTATTCCGACACCTTGCTTTATTTGACATTTTGATTTACCCCCCAGTGTTCGGATAACACAGGTTACATTGTATTTCAAAGAGGTTGATATCTATATTTATCGGTCCCGTTTTGAAATAAAGACAACAAACAATAAAGACAAAAGTCTTCTTTCTTCTTCTTCTTCTTCTTCTTCTTCTTCTTCTTCTTCTTCTTCTTCTTCTTCTTCTTCTTCTTCTTCTTCTTCTTCTTTTCTTCTTCTTCTTCTTCTTCTTCTTCTTCTTCTTCTTCTTCTTCTTCTTCTCTTCAATCGATAACGAATTCTTTTATCAACTTATTTTGCGTTACTATATTTTGCGATTTTTAAAACTTGAAGTAAATGACTAATGTTGATCTAAGTTTTACAATTCTGAACATTATTTTCGCTTTATTTTAACTTGCGAATTTGGTAGTACTCATGAACGCATTATTTAAACGTTACCCTAATCATTCAGCAGACGTTAGAAACAATTACGCTCTAGATGACAAGTGTACGAGCTCAACCATGTAATCCCAATGACTGAAGATGCGGGAATGTGATTTAAGTAAGTGTCGGATCTGTACTCAAATCGAAAGATTAAAATCAGAGGTCTTGAAATTTATACGTGTTAAACTTCTATTTCTCTCGTTGGGATTTTATTGACGCGTCATGTTTCATTGTTGACAAGAAGATGACGAATATCATGTGAAGCAGGATTGTATACCCTTCCGGAGCACCTGATATTCATCCTGGTTTTTGGTTTGGTTTGTGTTGCTAAGTCTTAATTTTTCTATGTTGTGTCTTGTGCACTATAATTTGTTTGTTTGTCTTTATTTATTTTTTAGCCATTGCCAGCTGAGTTAAACTGGTATCTTTCGTTCCTCTTTTATCAATGGCAACATACATTTGTTTTACTTGAACATGTGAATTAGAAATTTGACGTATCCATTTTGATTCTTAAAGTATATGAAACGAGTGAGTGGTGAAAAATAATGTTTATCCAATTCTTGAACCAATGCATGAATATATCATAAACTAAGTCTTCTGTGCACGATTTTCTCATTTTTTACGCAAATAAATCGTATAATCGTCAGTTCTTTTTCACTCTGTAAGTTTTGATTTAACAAACATGGCTGCTCATTATATACCGTGTTTTGAAGCCGAAGTTTACCGATTGTACGTGCACCTTATAGGAAAAAAAACCAAAAAGCATGGGTATTGAGCACGTGCTTAACATGTACAATCAGATTATAGTTTATTCTAATGACAGATCCATGCGTATTGCGATCACCTGACTTTTACGAAGAAGGTACGCTTAGGTCACTATGCATACGGAAAATATGTCGGCGAATTGCTTCCTGGAAGGAAGCAATTAAAAATAAGTAAACTTCTTCTAAATGTGGACAAATTAAAGAATTTTCCTCAGAAAAAAGTATATGTACATAAGATGTATAATGAAAACTATCCATTTAGTTATAAAAAACACATGCATATTTTTTTTTAATTTGAGGTTTCTTATGACTTTAAAAGCATTAAATTGGTAGCTGGTATTACTTTTATTCTATTTCAATGCTGTAATAAATATAATCCTTATGTAAATTTGTGTTGTGATGTAAGTGATTTAAGGCAAGGAAATACAAAAAGTAGTGTCTACAAATAAAAACAATTTCACTTATCAAACTAAAGCTTAAGAAATATGGTTCGGAAATCTGTTTGTAATTGACAACAAGATAAAAACAAGAATATGTGTTATAAGAATAATAAATGTTACCACAGCCCAAATGAGTAAAACAACCAGTTTCAAGTAAAAAGATTATGTAGATATACTAATTTTGGATACTAAATAAAAATAAAGAAAATGAAACAAACAAAAATAGAAACATATTCCTTGAAGAAGTTGCTTAACATATTTTCAATGTACCTATTCCCTTCTCAATCACGTGAAATAGTCGACACAACTGATCCATTTTTATAGCACACGTTTCTATCAAATTACAAAAATAAGAAAAAAAATGAAAACAAAGAGATTAGAATAAATAGACAATCAAGCTATGTCTACAATATGGCTTTAATTTAAAGTTCTGTTTTCGTTGTGTTTATCCTGTACTTGAAATTCATACTTTATCGGGAAAGAGTTTATATGACTTTATCTTGTACAAGTAAATTATTTGCCTTGTATTAAGCAATCAAAGTGTGACATTTTGACCTAAATATAATTATTTGTTTTACGAACCGTGTGTACTGTTAAATTCAAACACGTTTAATAATCGCATATTTGTCACATTATTTTGTTTTTTTTTTTATTTTTCAAACAGCTGTGTTTGTATGTCTGTGGTGTATCTTTTCGCAGTTATGATTTATGAGCCATATTGACAAAACATGCCTTTTTGAGTTTGTTCTGTTAACACGTTTAAAGTGCTGTTATATGTCTTTTTGACGTTTTTCCTTTTTTTTTCTCCTTGGCATTGTCAGTTCGTTTTCGACTGATGAGTTTTATTATCCCTTTGTCTGCTTTCGTCTCTTCTTCATTTTACTTAGAGTTTAACCTAGATATTAAACAAATTTAACCTCATCTTAGTCCTTGCAACATTCCTTTACGAAGCCAAAAAAATTAAAGAATTTTTTGTGTTTGTTCCATTAATTTATACAGTAGAGCGTTTGAATGGTAAGGTTTATGAAATTCAATTTTGGAATATCTTGAAGTTTGGATTTAAATACGTTTTCTAGGTATGATACGATATATACAGTGAGCACAAGATAACGTAATAAATAATGTTAGTATGAAACCATTTCAAAATTTTAAATTTTATATCCTATTACAATTAATTACATTAACGGTATTACCTGACAATAAACATAATAGAAATCTCATCAGTGATTATCAAGATCCAATATTTGAATAAATAATTCAAAAGTCTGCATATTGATAAACGGACCTGAAAAATAATCCATATTTAGATTCGTTTTATAAAACAGTCAGCAATTACGAATTTCCTTTTCCATACTTAAAGTCATGATTTCATTGTAGTTGCACGAGAGCATTTTTTTCTTGTAATCCTCAAAGATAACCCGCATTATTTGATATTAATATTTCATCTCGTTAATTTCGTTAATAAGGAATTGAATGGCACGATCAAACGAAGTTGTGCAAATATCTCAGCTTATTGTTAATGGAGTTGGAATAAGTCTTTTAACTGCTCGAATTGAAGGTTTGTAAAGTATAATTCATATTTATGCACACGTTCTGCAGACCCCATTTCAACCTGCTTGAAGGCATAAACTTTGCTCAGTGCTCAGAGCACAAAAATCGCTCGAACATGAAATCAGCAATTTGATTGGTTGATTTTCGAGTCTGAGTTCAAAATCATGCTCGAAAGTTTATGACGTGGGTCTGGTCTCTTTATGATGACTCTTTTATGTCGATTTGGTTTGAGTTGATTTGTATAATTGTTTTCCTTTGTTCTCGACTTCATCTTCACCTTTTTTCGTTATAAGCATTACTTGTTTAAAGAATAGTGATATATGAATAATTAGTGTTCAGTGTTTTGATCTTACGTTAATATAATGTTAGCAGATGTTCAGCATGCGTCAGCCGACAAATGTTAAATTAAAGATCTACTAGTTAAATATTGAGAAATTGTTTTAAGAAAAAATATTATGTTCACCAATTACATGAACTATTCATAGAATAAACATTGTTAATTAAATCTTATGAAATCATTTCGCCTTACAAACAGTTTAGTTTTTGTTAGCATTTCCTGAGGGTGTTAAATTAACCCCATATATCTCTTAATGAATTATGTTGTTCTTAATTCCGATAAACTTTTGAAAGCTGATTTACATAGTACACTAGAAGTTTTAAAAGTCATCTAAAAGAAAAATTTAATCATGTCAAAATTTATAAAAGGAGAGAATTGGCATGTTTTTTTGTTGTCAAATGAAGCCATCTGCAATGAGTATTACACCTTGGTAAGCACATTAAATTTGCTAATAATTAGGCCGTTAGTTTTCTCGTATGATTTGTTTTACATTGTCATTTTGGGGCCTTTTATAGCTAACTATGCGGTATGGGCTTTGCTCATTGTTGAAGGCCGTACGGTCACCTATAGTTGTAAATTGCTGTGTCATTTGGTCACTTTAAAGAATGAACATTTTATTTCAAAACTACACATTGATTTATTTGAATGTGTGTTCTATAGTAATATCCTAAATAAGAAGACATTTAAGGCTTCATAGAGCAAGTTCAATATGATCAGAGATAGGGTAATATAATAAAAGAAGATGTGGTATGATTGCCAATGAGACAACTATCCACTAAAGACCAAAAAGACACAGACATTAACAACTAGAGGTCACCGTACGGCCTTCAACAATGAGCAAAGCCCATACCGCATAGTCAGCTATAAAAGGCCCCGATAAGACAATGTAAAACAATCCAAACGAGAAAACTAACTAACTAAACTCATTACTTTCATATAATTATTGTCTTGTGGTAGCGTGTTCGCCTTAAGTTCTTGGGTCCATAGGTTGAAACTCAATATGTGTTAAACCAAAAACTAAGAAATTGGTATGTGCTGCTTCTCCAATAAGTACTCAGCACGTAGGAGCATGATCAAATATTGTAAAAAGTATAATGGGTCACAGTAAGGTAACACATCCTCCTGTGGACTGTTATTATGTAAAATAGTACATTAAACATCCGACTCACTGTGTCGGTCTAGAAGAACACATGGCTGATATTCATATTGCATTATCATATTCAAATCCTGATTATACTTTTAATGTGTGGTTGCACGGTAAACACCCCCCCCCACACACACCAACTCATTCGTCTCTAGTGTTCATTAACGCCTATATTTTTAGATTATTATATATTTGCACAATCAAGTAGAACAACGACGAATGGTTCGAAAATACTGGATATTTATATGAAAGTGTGCATATTTCATTAAATATATCTATAATGTACAAGATATAAGTTAACTCATTGCAGTCTTTATTGAGCATAACAATAATTTATAACAAAATAAATACTATGAACACAATAAAATCGTTGATTAAAAACATTTGAACAATGATTAGTGAGATTGACAGGACAAAATACTGACAAAATAAACAATGTACATCTATAACTATTTCAGGATCAACAATATCAACATAACCACATATTTATTTGTATTAAAACATTATTATAGCCTTATAAGTCCGAGATCAATTAATCATACTGCGACCATAATAAATTCAGATATATAATTAAATATAAGATGTGGCATGAGTGTCTATTAGACAACCATCTATTACGGCTCAACAGACAACAATAATTATATGCGTATACTAGTAGGTCATATAAAAATAAATCTTTGCTTGATCATATTGATACTATTTCCAATATTAACGTTTTCTCTCATATATTCTCTACCAATACAAAAATGAATGACTTCTTTATTTATCAAACTGCATTTAAGTCGGGAATATGAGAGTTGTTATACATTTGTTTGATGCATTTAAGATTTAGTTTTGTCACTTGACAGAGGACTTTTCAAATTTCAATATTCTTTGAACATGTTGAAGTTCGGTATCTTTGTTCATTTTATGTTTTTATATAGTTTTTTAAATGTGACGTAATTTTTGTGCTGTTTCAGAAATTCAAACGTCTGCGTGACGTAATTTTTGTGCCTTTTACTACATCGTATGTGACGTCATTTTATGACTTTTTGCGTTGAGGCCTGGACAAAGTCGGGTGTGTCTATTTTCTGTGTTGGTCTTCAATGTATTATGTATTCGGGTTTTGTTTTCTGTAATTAGTTAAGACGTCAGTTTTATCATGTAAATCTTTGATATTCATTTGATAAAATTTACTGTGTGCAATAGCATAAATTGTTCTAAATAACAAGGATGTTATTATCACAAGCAGAAAACCCTAGCCGCATATGGCACAACCTTTTTCAACTTTTGATCCTCAGAGCTGTATAACTTTGTACCCCTTTTTTTACTTTCGAATTTTTATATCTGGGCGTTACATGAGACAGGGTTGCAATCGCAATTATTTAAACTCTTATTATGAAATTGTATACATTAATTAAACAGGATTTTTCTCAACTTCTCAAAAATTAGAATTGATTTTTAGTGTAAAATAACAAAATCGCAAAAATAAATGCATGCAATCATTTCTGAATTTACAGTATGTAGTTCAATTAATTAACTTACGCCAATTATATTTTTCTATCTAAAAGTATAATTAAGAATTTTCAAAAGATAATATCGCTTTCATTGTAATGACTTTTCAAAACAACTTCAGACAAACAATTACATTCACTCTACTACACACAACTATCAATCGTTGACTTGTTCTCGTTAGACAATGAAACACTTTAAAATTGTCTGTACCTCATTCAGATTGGATGTCCCTGTCCTTATTACAATTTTCAATCGACTGTGAAATGGCATCATTATTTTGTTCTGCTGAAATATTTGATTGAGAGCAAAATGACATGCCGCCATTGTTTTGGCTACAATTAGGACTTTTTAAGTCATTCTGATTTTTTCTTTTTACTTCAACTTTTGGAGGACCAGGTTGTTCAAGTTTAAATTCTAGTATATCATTTCCTAGTGAAAACTGATTCGAATATTTTACAACTGTCATCCGGTTTTCATTATTCGCTGGTATTTCTATATCTTCTATTGCGAAGTTATTGTTATCCCAAACAATATTAGAGACGACTCTCAAACATGGAAATGTGTCCACCATGGCACATCTGAATTGCTCTGTTCTAGCAATATAGATCAATGGGTTCCACACGACGGATACTTTAGCTATAACTGCTGGAATAACAGCAAGCCCAACAGGAATAATGTCTTCCGAACTTTGTAAAATACTCCAAAGACAGACGATAGCGTATGGAAACCAGGATAAGGAAAACGCACCTGAAATATAAATTATTATGTAAAAAGTGCAAAAATATCATTACATGATTTAATTTCAGATGTACCACGTCTTCTGATTGGCTCACGTTGTTTTGTTTATCAGCTCATATATATAATTTTGTCATATGACCGTAACATCATTATCATGGTTTACTCCGGTTTAAAATGGAATTTAAATTCAAATTATAAGAAAAGACTGTAATATTTTTTCTGCCTATTCGAAATAACATAAAAATGTGGTGCACACTTTGAAATAACCTGCTACGCATTCCTTAAACACACTACACATAACATGCGCAATGACATTTAAATAACAATCTACCTAGCAGTAATATAAAAATAATTATATGTAATGAGAGTCAGTCATTTTATTGCTTTTTTGTTTCAAAATAACATGTTTTTAAAAGGATTGCTATAAATTGATAGTGTATATTTCACTAACGGAAATCAACACACAGAGAAACACGACACTAAACATTTGAGTGGACATCATTTTTTCAGATTGATCTTGCAATTAACAGTAGGACCTATTTTCTTTATCTTTAAAGCAATGAAAAAAAATATCAAAGATTCGAACAAATTTGAAAATATAGTTTTTTTAATCATATAAGAGAGAGGCGAATTATCAAACGCATAATGCGAGAATAAATTGACAATGCTTAGCCTTAAATAGGAAAAACCAACATCCTACATAACACAACATTACATTAAGGACTGAGCAGCAGGAACCCAATTTAAAACTGAGGGTGATCCATGGTGCTATGGAACAATACGAAGATCCTGCTTTATATGCTATTTAATAATGAAAAGAAAAGTATGGGTTAGCGTTTATCATGTTTGATTTACATTTATATAACAAATGATTCCGACTGTGACAAAATTTTCAAAAAGGAAGAGCAGCAAGAATAGTCATCAGATCTGAAAATTTACTGACCAAACCATTTTCCTTAATAGTTTGTAAGTCACATATGACCAATATAGTGTCAATTGTCACAATCCGTTCTTTTTATTTCTTCAGTTGTGATTGTTTGACACTACGAATAAATATAAGTGTGTACTTACAATACAAAACATGACGAGTTACATTGTAGGAACAGGACTTGCTTAACCTTAATGACACATTATATCACCCCATTCCTTGTTTGGATGCGTGTTCGTGTATAACTTTCTGTGAAGTACACATATTTGGTAGACTTGATTGTTTTACTGTCATTTGCTATTACTTCTGTTAACATTGTCATTGCTAATTTGTCTTGCCTTCTTTCTATCATTTATGTCTCCTAATATCATGAATATCGTAAGCCAATTTTTATCATCGTCCAATCTACATGCTGTCCTTCTCTTGGTTTGTATATTTAAAATGGATGTTGTAGTTAAGATCATATTTTTTTCGTTGGCTTTTGATTTATCTATTTATTATTAAAACGTTTTGTCATTTATTCTGCACTGTTATAATATTTTATTATGTAAACCTCTTCTGGACCTTGGTGTACCCGTACTGCAGCAACATTGTACCGACATAATAACAGGTGTTTTTTATATGGTTAACTGGTCATGATGGAGGACGTTTAGCAATCATCAATAAATAAAAAATATTAGTTTCGTTGATCTTCAATACACAACTAAAACTGACCGAAAAGAAAAATGAGAGAATATATATAAACTGTTTTGCCTAAAGATATACTTAATCAGAGTCAAGTGTATAAGAAGACAATTAGATAAGGAAGTGTCTAAGACATCTGTCAACATTATAAGACTAAGAAAGACATATGACTAATGGTTCTAGAGATAAGGCACCAGAACAAATACCTTTAGATAAGGAATATAATTAGATATTCTGAACATACTTCGGTTTAAATACTTTTCCCTATAAACAAACATTTCCTCAGTTTTAGTTTGAAACTCGGGTTTGTTCCTCTTCGATTTGTGACTTTCGAACAGCGGTATACTACTTTTGTCTAAAACTACTTCCACATAGTCACTTCACATGTTTTCAGGACTTTGTGTCAGTTGTTAGATAATACTTCGTCGTAATCAGCATTATATTGAAGCAAAATCACGTAAGTCCTGAACTCCAAGGAAAATTCAAATAGGAAAGTCCCTTATCAAATGGCAAAATCAAAAGCACGAACACATCAAACGAATGGATAACATCTGTTATATTCCTGACTAGGTACAGGTATTTTCTTATGTACAAAATGGTGAATTAAACCTGGTTTTAAAACTAGCGAGACCTTTCGCTTGTATGACAGTCACATCAAATTCAATTATATTGATAACGATGTGTGAAAAAACCAAACAGACATAGTCCAGAGTTTCCACGTTTAAGTATAATGCCTGTTAACATTGATATATTGGGAATTCAATATGGCTGCCGAGCAGTTAACACCTTAGAAAGTTAGCTCCCAGTTTTTGCAGTTTTATGACAAATTTAGGAAGACACTGTCTCTGAATTTAGTACTACTAGAACACACCCGCGAAATCGCGGGCATTCAGAGCGTAGTTTAAAGTATGTAAAGTGTTGTTTGAAGAATTTTGTGAAATATTGAATGACTGGAGAATTTCAGCAAAAGTATCATAAATCATAGGTTATTGGGGACAGGAAAATTTTTTTTTTTAATCCCTCCTCCTTTATTTCCAAAACTCCCAATTTGTGGTTTTCTATCAATTTCAATATGAATATACATTTAGTATGTTATGAACATTTAAGTACGGAGCCTGTAATTCAGTGGTTGTCGTTTGTTTATGTGTTACATATTTGTTTTTCGTTCATTTTTTGTACATAAATAAAGCTGCTAGTTTTCTCGTTTGAATTGTTTTACATTGTCATTTCGGTGCCTTTTAAAGCTGAGTATGCGGTATGGTATTTGCTCGTTGTTGAAGGCCGTACGATGACCTATAGTTGTTAATTTCTGTGTCATTTTGTTCTCTTGTGGAGAGTTGTCAACATGGCAATCATACCAGATCTTCTTTTTTTGTAATCAATGAATTTTGTAAAAGATTTAATGACTGGAGAATTTCAGAAAAGGTATCAAAAGTGCACATGAATAATTTTAGCGCTTATCTGTATCTATCATATAAATAAAGTGTATTTACTTTCAATTCTAAGCTTTCTAATCGATCCATGGTGGTCATTGATATAGTATACAGACCCTCTCTATTTAATAAACTCTGTGACCACCGTGGATAGTAAACTTGAAAATGAAAGCAGATAGAATTCTGAAAATACACTTTATTCGTAGTATATGTATGTTCAAAGTATACAGAAAAACGCAAACCGGAAGTATAATCTGACTTAAAATTTTGTCCAATGACGGGACAATATCCGGATGCCCCTTTTCTCGTTTTTCTCCCAAAATAACTCAATCTGAATAATCATATGAATGGATGACAAATGCGACTATGCACTGTACCTATATGACACAGAGGCGTGTTGATTAATTTATTGTGAAAAGAAGAGAATCGACACCCAAAATGAGGTCTTCTCGTTTAATAGTATAGATGTGATAGCTAATTCAATGGAGAATAGAATGATACAATGTTTGTGGAATATTTTTCAACAGGAATAATTTTGTGACTCTTGAAAGATTTTTTCCAGAAGGATCTATTTTGATATTAGATTATTGATTTCTACTACTAGAGGTAACAATATATGTACAGTATGTCTTCAGGGCAAAATTTAGCTGGTTTAAAATCTACAAACAAAAGATCTGCTACTAAACCTGGGAATACTGTTTAGACATTGCTTACAGCAAAAGTGGATAAGAATAAACCACCACCTAGTAAACGAATTCATTCAGACGTATCTAATGAATCAAACAATAGTTTAGACTTATCTGGAATAATGAACTTTCAAAAGGATATTGATTAAATTAAAATCAAACTTGAAGGTGTGACAAGGAGAGAGGACCTTGATAGAGTAACAAAAGATCTGATTAAAACTAGTGCTCTTGAGCAAGTGTTTACTTTAATTGTCAATAAGCTGATGAATGAATTTGAAATAACTGTAGAAAAGAAGATTGATGAAAAAGTGGAAGAAGTAAAAAATGAAATGCAGGAAAAAATTGATGCTTTATCTATAGAAAATGAAGACCTAAAGAATAAGATACATGCTATACAGTATTCCAATTCAACAATTAGAAGAGACTTAAATGAAACAAGTCGACTTTCAAGACAGGCTGATATAAGGAGCAATTACAACATGTACAACGAGCAGTACTCGAGAAAAAATAATATTAATAAATTTTCCAAGAAAAGATAAACAAGATCTTAGAAAGGACTTTATGGAAACTGAAAAAAGAACCAAAAGTCCAGTTAGAAGACAGAGATGTGGTTGCAATCCACCGTATACCATCTCAAAAGGCTGGGCCCTTTCCAGTTATTGTTAAGCTATTCAGTAGTGATGTTAAGCGTCAAATTCTGAGATGTAGGAAAGACTTGACCAGTAAAATTAGATTTGTGGACGATGTTACTCAAAGAAACATGAGTTTAATTGTGAAACTTAGAAAAACTGACGAATTTGAGTCTGTCTGGTACTTAAATTGTGAAATTTATGGTAGAACACCTGCAGGACTTCAGCTGAAAATTGGACTATATATGATGACATTCATTACAGATTACAACACGGGAAATAGATGATATGTGATTAGGTCTTAGACCTCACGGACAGTTTTGAGAATTCTATAGTTCATTGTTGATATTTGACTAAATATTTTTGCTTATCTCCCTTTCTTTGTATAAAACAAAAATTAGAGTTATCTCTCTTTTAACTATAGATCATGTACATTATATTTTTTTTTTTTTTCTACAATACATATTAACATTTTTTGGTACAGATAATCTAAATTTTTGTTGAACTATTATTTTGTTGGTGTCATAAGGAAAACTGCAAAAACTAACAAATTCCAACTACAATGTGGCAAAACATATTGAAATATTGTTTTTTTAACCCTTTTCTTGTCTGTTAATTATAATTTTTTTCTATGAATTGAATGTCTTTAAAGTATTGAATCTGACTGTTGGTCACTGTACGAAGCTTGGTAATACATGTATGTCGAGAATTTCTATACCACCATATCTAGACATTTTGAGCAAATCTGTGTGTATATGTCTGTGTGTCTCATGTGAATGTATAAAAAGGATAATCAAATGTAAAACATGCCTATATGAAATGATGATGTACACATATTTCAAACCATTATGGGATCTTTAAAGATACTTTATGTTAACTGTCAGGGTCTGGGTGATTTATCTAAAAGGAGTGATGTATTTAGTTTTTTTAAATCTGGAAACCATAACACTTACTGTCTACAAGACACTCATTTCACAGTGGATAAAGAAAATAGTATAAGGACGTTATGGGGATATGAATGCTACTTTTCATTCATTTCTTCAAATTCAAGAGGTGAAGCAATTATGTTTAAAAATAATTTTGAGTGGAAAGTACTTAAAGAAAAAAGGGACATTGATTTAAACTACTTAGCTTTGAATTTGGTTGTAGATAAAGTTCGTTTTACTCTCATCACTATATATGGCCCAAATACTGACAGTCCATTTTGTTATGAGCATATTATGTCAATTATTGATGATTTTGAAAATGAGTGTTTTATTATCTGTGGAGATTTTAATCTGGTGTTAAATCCAAATTTAGATTGTTATAATTATTTACACATAAATAGTCCTATTGCTAGAGACAAACTATTAGAATTGATCGACGATAGAATTCTAGTTGACCCTTATAGAGAACTTTTTCCTGACCTGTGTAGATACACTTGGAGGAAAAAATTCCCTTTCAAACAAGCTAGTTTTTGATATATGACAAAAGTTTTAATAGCTATTAAGGATATATCTTATTGTTTCAGATGTAGCGAAACTGTTCTATGTCGTGTGTCACATTTAAAGACATTCTACTTAACAAACCTCAAAAATGATCTATCTGTCAGTTTAATGACTTTATTGGAATTTCAAATGTTTCACAAGTTTAAATTCTCATACAGACACTTTATTTATCACATCTCTGCAAGTGACATTCAAATAAACTCATCATATATACCAGGATTGGAATTTTATATTGACGCAAGACGCGCATTTCGTCTACAAAAAAGTCATCACTGACGCTCGAATAAAAAAAATGTTTAAAAGGTAAAAAAAATCAGTAAAGGTTACATTTAAAGATAATACAAGATATCTGACAAAATATATGAAGTAGAAGATGGAAGCTGCTCGAGAATACCATCTTCCATTATATGTATGTGTACCCGACATAACCTCAAATGAATACACGGTTAATAGGGTGCCAAAAAATATATAGAGGCGAGACGAACATTCATTAGTAACAATTGTATTGTCTACTGTAGAACATCTCGAAGCGAGGTGAAGCTCGAACACGTCAAATCATATTGTCATAAAATCAATGACAAGGTTACAACACATACACTACTACAGTATCATGATTGTAAAATCTTAATTCGAAATAAAATTGATTTGGACATGTTAAATTGAAACCAATGACAGGATATCCAGTTAATTTACGAAATCATGACAACATGATAATATTTTAGAAAGGACATATGTCTGATGGCTTTAGAATATTTTCTTCTAGAACAAATCAAATTGAGAATGGAAATGGGGAATGTGTCAAAGAGACAACAACCGACAAAGAGCAGACAACAGCCGAAGGCCACCGATAGGTTTTCAATGCAGTGAGAAACTCCCGCACCGGTGGCGTCCTTCAGCTTGCCCCTAAACAAATAAGTATACTAGTTTAATAATAATGGACGTCATACTAAACTCTTAACAAAGTATTTTTTATCTCAGAAATATCATCTTGTTTGCACAAACTTTCACTTGAATTAATCTTTACCAGGGATACTAGTTCCCACCGGTTAAACGTAAATTGTCATATTCATCATCTGTATAATGACAAAAACGGGACATACTATAATAATGAAACAAGAAACAGTTGTGTGGTGCTTGGAGGTTACCATTCAGTCAAGAAAGGAACTGACTCATAAAAGTAAGTTATTAGTACCTTAAAATCAGGAATGTGAATATACATATTAACATAAACATAAAGTCTACTAGATGAATTTCAAGGTTACATTTTATAATGTCGATTACACTTACTTTTGAATACATTCCGCACATTCCAATGTTTTGGTGTG
This sequence comes from Mytilus edulis, assembly GCA_019925275.1. Taxonomy (NCBI): domain Eukaryota; kingdom Metazoa; phylum Mollusca; class Bivalvia; order Mytilida; family Mytilidae; genus Mytilus; species Mytilus edulis. The sequence goes on from CM034358.1 coordinate 49,641,131, forward strand.
ATCGTCTCTTATGAAGATAGATATAGAAAGTTACTAAGGATAGAAGAAAATTATAAAGTGATGCGACCATTTACAAATTTTTAATAAATAGTGTTACAACACTAACTATTTCATACTTCCAAACAATGAAACGTTATTTCGTCTAATAGATTAATCAAACTTTCGAATTGATGAGTGTCATATTGTGTGATAGTTGGTGTTAAATGTCATTTTAATCTACATGTATATCGTAACCACTGAGTATAAAAAAAACTGGCTATCCTAGCCATTTAAGATGGGTCCCTAACGCAATGTCCACGATCGAGATAGTATGCCTACAGTAACTTAAATTAAAATGTGCATTAACAATTATTAAGAAAAAAGAAAGCACACATTATGCACCAAACCACTTAAATCAAAATCTGACTTACATACCATTTACGTAATTGCAGGGAAAGAATTAATACATGCAACAACTTAAATCAAAATCTGAATAATTGACTTTTTTAGTAATTGCGAGGACAGATATAATGCATGCAACCACTAAAATTAAAATCTGACTTACAAATAATGTATGTAAGTGCAAGGAAAGACTTAATACATGCAACCAATTAAATTAAAATCAGAATAACTGACTTCTTAATTAATTGCTAGTACCGTTATAATGCAGACAACCATTAAAATTCAAATCTGACTTACAGACTATTTAAGCAATTGCAAGGAAAGAATTAATGCATGCAACCATTTAAAATAAAATCTGAATTACCGACCATTTAAACAATTGCAAGAACAGATATAATGCATACAACCACTAAATAGGAATCTGACTACCGACAATTGAAGCAATTGTGAAGACAAATGCTTGCAACCACTTAAATAAAAATCGGAAGTTACAGACCGTTTCAGCAATTGAAAGGAAAAACTTAATACAAACAAACACATATAGTCCGCGCTGTATCTCAAAAACGATTTATGATTATTGCTTAAAACTTTACACACTTCTTAGTTATATTAATCTGAAGATCTGTATTCTTTTTGAGGATGATTCAACTTTTATTTTAGAGGTATTGAGTTTATGAAAAAAAACAGAGGTTTTCACATGTCGCTCCGTAGCTCAGAACCTATTTATAATTATTGCATAAAATTTCACATACTTGTAAGTTAAATTATTCTTAAAATCTGTATACTTTTTCGTGATTCTTTCATTCATTTTATTGAGCTTTAATTTTGTATCTTAAAAAACATGTTTTGACATGCAAACTTCCTTTTGAGCAAGAATAAGGAATGAGTCAGGATATACTCAGTATGACTTCCTGTAGAACCCCCGTGTTATTTGAAAAACATGTATTATTTTTTTTCATAAGACGACGGGCGTATCATGCGATCTTAGCGCATCTGTTTTTTTTTATTTACAAATATTTTAGAGAAATGACGAAATGACAGCAAATAAAGGAACTTCCAATATAATTAATATTTCCAAATGGCATAACTGTTTTAAAGAATAGTTGATATGCACTGATTTTCGAACGTGTCCAAACGATATCAGTTTTATAGAAATTTGGCAAGAATTGTACACTTGAAAAATCTAATTAACCATAATAGGGACCGGAATGACAGACAGAGGAATGAACGTGTGATATTTTATGTACCCCGCAATACGTCGAGCTGTGGTGAAAAAAAATCTATAGTTATTTACCAATGAAATTACGCATAGGTAATATTATATATCCAGTCCTCTCGCTATTAATTCAATCGTTTTTGCCAAATCAAAAATTTCAAAATTATGGTATAGTTTCTCTGTCTGGACAACAGCATCCTTAATCATATTGAAGACTCTCCTTTATAAGATTTTGTTTTTGTTTTCTAACAACATAAAAAAGAAGACGTGGTATAATTGCCAATGAGACAACTCTCCACAAGATACAAACATGACACATAAATTAACACTTATAGGTCACCATTCGGTCTTCAACAAACAGCACACCCCATACCGCATAGTCAGCTATAAAAACTGTGAACAAATTTGAAACTGTTTAGGCGCCTCTCAATTTTATTCAATTGTAATCATTGACCCGAATAAAAGTTTAATTTTATGAAAAATTGTGAAATTCCAAAACATTCTTAAAATGCCAAAAGAGAGATTTAAAGAAGTATTGAAATAAAACAGCAACCCACAAAATAAAAAAAAAACAATATCTACAGGTCAACATATGTTATAAATTAATACATAACTTAATACACGAGTGTGTACAGTACATGTACCTGTATGTCAAGTTCTAAATTGCAGAGTCTTTAATTTTAAAAGCCGTAAAAATTATCAACATTCCGTAATCACTTTCTTGAGATGTTTCTCACTTAGACCACAAACAAAGAGATGTATTTATGATTCACATGATTTTATTTCCGAAAACAGTATAACCAATTTTTAGGTAACTCTTTACAAGCAATATTTATACATCTATCTGAAAAATGTCGTTAGTAATTTGCAGCGATAACGTCTAAAAAGTATGCCAGCGACGTCGTGCACTTTAGCGCTAACATTGAGGTTACAAAGGGGGGACGCAATTTTTAGGGTAAATCGCGTTTATCATAGAATCCAGCACGGTGACATATATTTTTTATTTGTGATTTGGAGAAACATGACAAAATGCAGTTTATGCAGAAAAATGATAAAAATGACATTTTCAGAAACACTTTATTTACATATTTTTGGGATTAAAATAATACCGCTTTGAGCATCTAGTCCGCAATTTAAAGCAAGGCTTGAATAATATTTTAGTCATTCGTCTAGGGATTTATTTTTTCCCTTATTTTCACTTATCACAGCTTCAAATTGAATCCGATCTTTATAATTTACGACGAAGAATATTTACTCCAAAAATTTTATAACATTGCCTAACTATTTTACAAAATTGCACAAATCCCCCAATTTTCAGCCTCAATTTTCTCGAAAACGAGCACGGTGACCTATGTTTTATTTTGTGTTTTATTTTATAACTCGCCAAGCCCTACAACATATTTCAAAATTATAAAATGACATTATATCGAGAAACTGTATCGGATGCCCTTAATAACCATTTAAACATTTGTGAGGAATCAATTACTGAATGCAATCACTATAATTAACATCTAACTAACCAACCAATTAGGCAATTGTAAGAAAAGAACTAATGCATACAACCACTTAAAAAAATCTTCAGTACCGACTATTCAAGCAATTATGAGGGCAGATATTATTGATGCAACCGCTACAATTAAAATCCCACTTAGTGACCCTTTAAGCATTTGTGAGAAAACAATTAATAAATGCAAACATAATTCAAATCTGACCAACCGACCAATCAGGCAATTGCAAGGAAAGAAGTAATGCATCCAGCCACTTACAAATCGTAAGTACCGACTAGTCTGAGGACCAATATCATGCATGCTATTACTGTAATTTAAATCTCACTAAACGATGATCGAAGAGTTGAAAGAGACCAGATGTAATGCATTCAACCACTTACAATAAAATCTAAATTACCGACTAGTAACGCAATTTTGAGAACCAATATCATGCATGCAACCATGTAAATCGAAATTTGACCTTCCGACCATTCAAGCATTGAGAAGAAACAAATATAATGCATGCAATCATTTGAATTAAAATATGACTCACCGATCATTAATATGATTGTGAAAGTTATCGTTTTTTCCATATGTGATCTTCTATTCCAGCATTGCCTTGTCAACCGATATCGTCGTTGTAAGCAGTCATGGCGTATCTACACGAATAAAGAAAAGTAAAAAAAAATTATTATCTTATAGAACTGAAAGATTATATGCAAGAAATCATGGCCTCGTATCTGAAGGAAGAAGAAAAAATGACACAATACTAGAGAAAGATATGTTCACCTTTCCTGAGATCACCCCCAGTATTTGTTACGGGTTTTTATTGCTTAATCTTTTCTTTTCTATGTTGTGTTTTGTATACTGTTGGTTGTACTTTGATTTATTTTTGTCATATCATTGACAGTCTAGGTGTCAATGACCCTTTGTCTCTTTTTATCGCAAATCACAAGGAATATATGCAAGTGTAGAATATCTGCCATTTAAAAGGAAAAATAGAAATGCCTACTAAGATTTTCACTACCATGTGGCCACATTTACTCCATACAAAATTAAACGGGCCAAATATCATTTCATGATTTATATAAGATGGGATTTTTCGTCATACTTCATTTAGTATCTGAAACATTTCATACTGGTGGTGTCTGTATGCCAGGAAGCACCAATCACCACATGTACAAATATCTTCAACTTAGGTTTCATTTTTTTAAATCATCAAAGTTCCCAGTAATTCTCTGATATATAATTCAATGATAATTCGTGTCAACACAGAACTGCTGCCTTGATTGGATTGTAAAGCTATATAGTTTGATTATCTTGATAAAAAAATATATTTTTAAATAGTTTGTCATTATTAATCTGACTGTCACTATTTAATAATCAACTAAATACATATTTTAATATCTAGTTATATGAGTTTATCATTGTGTTATTTTGTGATAAAACTGTGGTCAAATACTGGAAATAACGGTTGAGATAATTTGCGTATCGATAATTTTCGGATCTTATGTTGGAATATGAAACAATGATAATTATACAAATATTTATATATATTCTATTTTTAATCCTGATATTATGTATTTTTAATTGTGTAGCTTTATAATACAGCGGATGTCAAAAATTGAAAATAACGTTTTGAGATCATTTGCGCATCGATTTTTTTCGGATCGTTATAATATTTATATTAATTCTATTGTTAACCTAGATAATATTGGTTTATAATTGCGTAGTTTCGTAATAATGCTGTGGTCAAAAGTTGTCAATATAGGGTTGAGATTATTGCGCATCAATTAATAAGGATCTGATGATGACACGAATGATCTATGACACAATGATAATATTTAGTACAGTTCACATGAACTGTCAAATATTGTGGCATTGTGGAAAAGCAGTGAAGAAGTATTCAATAATAGCTTTTATTAGTATTTCAATGACGGCATACATTAATCGCATACATGCAAGTATGAAATATTCATTTTCAGTCCATGAAACAAAGTAAATAAAGTATGAAGATAAATGCACATCGCGTTAGTCATAACTCAAAAGAGTGTCGCATCAATTTCTTTTCATCAAAAGTTTTGATTTAAAACTAGTTGTTTCTACTTTGTACAATAAGTGCACTGTTTGTAAATTGTATTTCCAGCGAGTGTCTGGCCGCGAATAATTTGTGTCAGTTAAGGGGGTAGACCTTGGTCCAGGGAGATAACTCTTTAATTCAGTGATGCGTTTGTAATAGTCAAGTTTTATTAATATATTTTAAGCATTTACCTGACACAGATTGAAAATAATCTATGTATCCTAGAAGCTTAGAACGTATTTATGAAAATGGCTGACACAAACGTACTGATGATTTTAAGAGTTATTTCCCTTAACCTAGGTTTACCTCCTTAATGTAGGAAAGAATGTATTGGCCTTCAAACATTGATAAACTAAGACTTCCAGCTAGTGATATCGTTACAGAATAGACAATACCGCTAATATTGGGACACATAATAAACAGCCGGGAACAATATTTCAAACGTGTACAATAATCAAACAATCAACTAACTAGATGTGACCTTATCTAATCTGCCAATGAGATCTGAAATAACTTTTTTACTAATGCTCTGTATTTGGTTTGATACAACATATCTTTTTTTTTTTAGATTTTATGTAAAGCAGATGTTTTTTACCAGAACTCATCTAATTCCTGTACACAGTACTAGTTTGATAAAAATATCAGTCTTGGAGAACTTATCGAATCGTTACAGATTATTTAACAAGTCACGCTATGAGGCAAATTTTCAACTGACTTTTAATTCTACTTATATGCGTTTCCAATTTGGTAGTTTCGTAATAACTCTGTCATGTGTTTGAATATAAAATGATCTGATGGTGAATGTTAAACAATGGTGATACGTATTGCAGTTCAAACGTACTATCGAGCATTGTTCTGACGACATCAATCTCTATGACAGTTCCTAAAAGTATGCATAGATATTAGAAGCTATGGTCTGAGTGTCAATTATACAACTCTCTATTCGAGTCACAATTTGTAAAAGTAAACCATTATAGGTTAAAGTACGACCTTTTAAGACAGAGCCTTGGCTCAGCAAGCTATGAAGGATCCCAAAAATATAAGATAGTATTTATAAACATGCTATTACATGTGTATAGATATAGGAAGATGAGGTATGAGTGCCAATGAAACAACTCTCCATCCAAATAACAATTTATAAAAGTAAACCATTTTAGGTCAATGTACGTCCTTCAACACGGATCCTTGGCTCACATCGAACAACAAGCTATAAAGGGCCCCAAAATTACTAGTGTAAAATTATTCAAACGGGAAAACCAACGGTCTAATCTATATAAAAAAAGAGAAATGAGAAACACGTATAAATTACATAAACAAACGACATCTACTGTACATCAGATTCCTGACTTAGGACAGGTGCAAACATTTACAGCGGGATTACACGTTTTAATGGTACTAAACCTTCTTCCTTTTTCTGAAACAATAGTATAACATCACAACATAGAAAAACACACGATAAAATGTCAATGGGAAGGCTCAACTCAATCAAAAAACGCAAACTAGCACACCATGAACGAACAAATCCGACCTGCCACACCCGAATGCAAACACACAGTTAATAAAATTATTAGGAACAAACATTCAAGGCCAAAAAGCAAAAAAACAAGTCCAAACAAAGCCATGGCAAGACACCACCCCGAAATATTGAACAACTCTTAGAAAATAATAATCACTTTTGAAAAAAAACCGGTTTCATAATATACACAGGTAAATGAAAAATAACTCATCCTTAGCCTCACCGCTCATTATGAGTCTTTGATTAACAGTATTAAGTTCAGGAAGCTACAGACCCATGTGTCACAGGTTTATGAATCTTTACAATGTATATTGAGTAATTGTTCATTTGTTGTAGTCATTTATATGTGTATTTTTTTATGTTATTATAATATTGGTTACATGGTGTATAAGTGACCAAAGAGAATATATATGGGGTCAGTAAATTCCATATGGGGTGAGAGCGAGACCCCATATATATCGTATTAGGTCACTAGCACACCGTGTAACAAATTTATCTTACCGACTATCTTTACATGTGGTATTTTGACTAGCGGCCTATCGAAGTTATCAAGTCTCCAATACTTAGTATTAAGATCTACTGTTTGGCTTTAAATTTGTTTTATGAATTTATTTCAATCGTTCATTACATGTATCAATTTCTTCGTCTGTTGAATCCTTTCAGATTTCAGTGTTTTGTTTTGAAAGGGAAGTAACTCCATTGTACCAACAATAAAAACTTGGTAGCTTTAACTATGTTTTATGAACTTTAACCTTTCATCATCAATTTCTTCGTCTGTTGAATCTTTTCCGATTTTTCCTTAAAACCGTGTTGTTTATTATAAAGGTTTTTGGTATCTTTTTTGTTTTGAAAGGGAAGTAACTCCTTACTAACCCCATATGTTAACTAACCATGTATGGTAACTTACCCTATATTTTTAAGGACACCCTTAATCAAATATACATAGACACCACATGTAGTACTTTAACCAATCATATCTCTCTAAATCTATAGGAGGTAAGATAATAACTCTTATGGGAGTAGTTTTGTCATAAAGATATATAGATATGTAACAAAAAAAGAAAAATCCAAAACGGAAAGTCCCTTATCAAATAAAAAGCTGAAAATAAAGAATCGTATGCCAAAAAACAATTAATAGAAAAATTGTGTTCATGACAATTTTACAGTTTTATATCAAAGATACACTACAAAATACCCTAAAATATTAACAAATAAAGACTTTCTAAGTCATATCCTCACAACAAACAGCTGATAACAGAACTCTTAATTTGTACAAAAGACAATTAACCTATTTACAAGATCTAATTTAATCAAATTTGCCAAGCGTATTCCAAAGAACAACACAATTGTCCAACTAATGAACTAGATTTTGTCTAATACAAATCCTTTATTGTTGTCATATTATTATAACGGAAGCATGATAATTTTCACCTGAACCTATAATATTCGTATACATAATAATGATTTAATAAAAAAATAATGTTAGTCTGGAAGAGCTTATCAAATCATAAAAGACCATTTTATTGAAGTGGAATTCATGTCAAATTTCTAGTAATTTGAACACGTTACTCAGTTATATTTGGTTTCATGGTCTCGTCGGATTTAGGCTGATTTACGCAAACTTAATGTTTAATCGATTTCCATTTTTTTTTTTATTAATTATCAAATCACATTTTCTTAGCTAAATCATTAAACTCATCGCATCTTAAAACCAATCTATTTATTCATTATGAAAAAAAAATAATTTCAAATATTGACAACTTAAAAACTTTCCCGGAATATTTAATTGATGAGTGACATAAGACAACGATGTTCTATAAGCAGCTGCTACCTTGTCCTTGATCTTTCTAAAAGCGATAAGGCCAATAAACTCACCAAAGAAACCACGATTAAACCTTTGTATGCAAGACTTGCATTTAGTCCACAAAAGACTCTTCAGTAGCGCTAGAATCAAACATGTTATTAGAAGGTACCATGATTATATTTGAAAGGTCAGACGCGCGTTTCGTCTACATAAGACTCATTGGTGACGCTCAGATCAAATAAGTTATAAACCAAAACAAGTATAATTTTGAAGAGCACTGAGGACACAAAATCCCAAAATAGCTTAGGTAATCTATCCATGGGATAAGAAAATATTAGCATTTTGAATAATTCCTACTTTTTCAAACAGATCATTTAAGAAAATTACCTAATTAGTTGAAAATCATAATTTGACTGATCAGTTGGTCTATAGTACATTACTGGAAGTTTGTAAATAAATTTGACACTACATTGAAGGTCAAACTAAATTGTAGACAAAGAAATCACTTTGTGAACTGTCTTATGTTGTACACGAATCACAATGTCTGAATTGTTCCAACACTACATTGAAGGTCAACCTGTATTGTAAAATAATTAGTTTCGTCAGTGGCTGTCTTATGTTAAACATGTATCTTTATGTCTGTAATTGTTCCAACACTACATTGAAGGTCAACCTGTATTGTAAAATAATTAGTTTCGTCAGTGGCTGTCTTATGTTAAACATGTATCTTTATGTCTGATTTGTTCCAACACTACATTGGAGGTCAAGCTGTATTGTAAAATAATTAATTTCGTCAGTGGCTGTCTTCTGTTAAACATGTATCTTTATGTCTGTATTGTTCCAACACTACATTGAAGGTCAACCTGTATTGTAAAATAATTAGTTTCGTCAGTGGCTGTCTTATGTTAAACATGTATCTTTATGTCTGTATTTGTTCCAACACTACATTGAAGGTCAACCTGTATTGTAAAATAATTAATTTCGTCAGTGGCTGTCTTATGTTAAACATGTATCTTTATGTCTGTATTGTTCCAACACTACATTGGAGGTCAAGCTGTATTGTAAAATAATTAATTTCGTCAGTGGCTGTCTTATGTTAAACATGTATCTTTATGTCTGATTTGTTCCAACACTACATTGAAGGTCAAGCTGTATTGTAAAATAATTAATTTCGTCAGTGGCTGTCTTCTGTTAAACATGTATCTTTATGTCTGTATTGTTCCAACACTACATTGAAGGTCAAGCTGTATTGTAAAATAATTAATTTCGTCAGTGGCTGTCTTATGTTAAACATGTATCTTTATGTCTGATTTGTTCCAACACTACATTGAAGGTCAACCTGTATTGTAAAATAATTAATTTCGTCAGTGGCTGTCTTATGTTAAACATGTATCTTTATGTCTGTATTGTTCCAACACTACATTGGAGGTCAAGCTGTATTGTAAAATAATTAATTTCGTCAGTGGCCGTCTTATGTTAAACATGTATCTTTTTGTCTGAATTGTTCCAACACTACATTGAAGGTCAAGCTGTTTTGTAAATAATTAACTTCGTAAGTGGCTGTCTTATGTTAATCATGTATCTTTATGTCTTTATTGTTCCAACACTTTATTTAAGGTCAAGCTGTATTATAAAATACTTATTTTCTTCAGTGGCTGTCTTATAATAAACATGTATCTTTAATTTATGTGTGTATTGCTCCTACACTACATTGAAGGTCAAGCTGTATTGTAAAATAATTAATTTCTTCAGTGGCTGTCTTATGTTAAACATGTATCTTTATGTCTGTATTTTTCCAACACTACATTGAAGGTCAAGCTGTATTTCAAAATAATTAATTTCGTCAGTGGCTGTCTTATGTTAAACATGTATCTTTTTGTCTTAATTGTTCCAACACTACATTGAAGGTCAAGCTGTTTTGTAAAATAATTAACTTCGTAAGTGGCTGTCTTATGTTAAACATGTATCTTTATGTCTGATTTGTTCAAACACTACATTGGAGGTCAAGCTGTATTGTAAAATAATTAATTTCGTCAGTGGCTGTCTTCTGTTAAACATGTATCTTTATGTCTGTGTTGTTCCAACACTACATTGAAGGTCAAGCTGTATTGTAAAATAATTAATTTCGTCAGTGGCCGTCTTATGTTAAACATGTATCTTTTTGTCTGAATTGTTCCAACACTACATTGAAGGTCAAGCTGTTTTGTAAAATAATTAACTTCGTAAGTGGCTGTCTTATGTTAATCATGTATCTTTATGTCTTTATTGTTCCAACACTTTATTTAAGGTCAAGCTGTATTATAAAATACTTATTTTCTTCAGTGGCTGTCTTATAATAAACATGTATCTTTAATTTATGTGTGTATTGCTCCTACACTACATTGAAGGTCAAGCTGTATTGTAAAATAATTAATTTCTTCAGTGGCTGTCTTATGTTAAACATGTATCTTTTTGTCTGAATTGTTCCAACACTACATTGAAGGTCAACCTGTATTGTAAAATAATTAGTTTCGTCAGTGGCTGTCTTATGTTAAACATGTATCTTTATGTCTGTATTTTTCCAACACTACATTGAAGGTCAAGCTGTATTTCAAAATAATTAATTTCGTCAGTGGCTGTCTTATGTTAAACATGTATCTTTTTGTCTTAATTGTTCCAACACTACATTGAAGGTCAAGCTGTTTTGTAAAATAATTAACTTCGTAAGTGGCTGTCTTATGTTAATCATGTATCTTTATGTCTCTATTGTTCCATCACTACATTGAAGTTCAAGCTGTATTGTAAAATAATTAATCTTGTCAGTGGCTGTCTTATTAAATTAGGAAAGGAAATGGGGAATGTGTCAAAGCGACAACAACCCGACCATAGAGCAGACAACAGCCGAAGGCCACCAATGTTAAACATGTATCTTTATGTCTGTATTGTTCCAACACTACATTGAAAGTCAAGCTGTATTATTGAATAATTAATTTAGTCAGATTGTGGGATAGGGAATTTCGTTATGAACTGTCTTGTGTCGTACATGTATCTCAATGTTTTAAATATTTCAACCTTACATTCAGTGTCAAGCTAAACTATGTAAAGAGGAATCCTATTTACGTTTTTTGATTGAGTTAAGCCTTCCAATTGATATTTTATCGTGTGTTTTTCTATGTTGTGATGTTATACTATTGTTTCAGAAAAAGGAAGAAGGTTTGATACCATTAAAACGTTTAATCCCGCTGTAAATGTTTGCTCCTGTCCTAAGTCAGGAATCTGATGTACAGTAGTTGTCGTTTGTTTATGTAATTTATACGTGTTTCTCATTTCTCGTTTTTTTTTTATATAGATTAGACCGTTGGTTTTCCCGTTTGAATATTTTTATACTAGTAATTTTGGGGCCCTTTGTAGCTTGTTGTTCGGTGTGAGCCAATGCTCCATGTTGAAGGACGTACATTGACCTATAATGGTTTACTTTTATAAATTGTTATTTGGATGGAGAGTTGTCTCATTGGCACTCACACCACATCTTCCTATATCTATAATGTGTCGTACATGTATCTCACTGTCTGACATATTGTGGTATATTTAAACAATTTCTGTAATATCAGCACTACATTTAAGGTCATACTAAATTGCGGATTAAGAACTTTCGTCAAGAACTGTCTTATGTCTTTCAAATATTTCACTGTCTGAATTTTTTCTTCAAAAGTTCATGGTCACGGTTGTATTTAATTGGTTGTGTTTAGTTTATTCACAAGTGTATTTTACTCCAGACAACTTAGACCTTGACAATGTGTATGGACATCTGTATAATTTTGGTAACTGAATGTTGACTTTTTCGTGTATTTGTTTATTTTTTGCATGTTTTGGCTGCTGTTTCATTGATGTATAACCAATCTGTCCTTTTGCTCGAGAACTTCTTTGAAAGTTTCAGATGAACTCAACTATTGCAATTTAAAGATTTGATTGAAACAATGAACTTCACCTATGTCATGGCCATGCGCAGAAAACATGTCAAAAAGTTGTAGCGCTAATTAGGTAGATTTGAGTGACAAATGATAATGATGTTCTATAAGAAGTCGGTTTGGGCCTTGATCTTTCGATGAGTGTTTAGGACGAAAAATTGACTGATTAATTGGTATTTCATAAATAACTTGAAGATATGAAATATTTCCGCACTACATTCAAGATCAATCTAAATACCGCACAAGGTGTCAGTAATTTTTTTTTACTATTTTCATAATGAATACCTTATTTCTTCCCCAAATACTTTTGGTGTAGCATGTCTTCATTATAAACTGAAAAAAAACATTTGATAAATTTCCTGTGTCGGAATCGGTTTCTAGAGTTGCCTTCATCAGAATAGATAACGCTACAAAACCCAAAAGGTTAAAGCAAATGATGCCATAATACCAGTAATAATGAGAAGCTTTATAAATAAACTTGACCTAAATTCTTCTTAAAAAAAGGTTACGGATGCCTAAAATGCATCAGAAATACAAGGATGTAATTAGAATTAAGGGGGCTCGCGGATCTAAATCAAATTAAAAGGAAAAATAATGATGACATAATGACTTCAAATTAACATCATATTCCCATTAGTGTTATAAACATGTCTTATCATTACTTTTAAATGCTCTTAATACCGACATTGATGTTTGTTATAACAATGTTAAAAAAGGTAATGTTACAAACAATTTGGATGAATTCTTTTTGATTGACTTTTCATGGATATCTACAGTGAAACCTGACTAAACCGAATCCTGTATAAACCGAAAACCAGAATAAACCAAACAAGTTCTTAAGCACAGTTATATCAAATTCTGTGCGTTGTGAACCTGATAAAACCGAACATCGGCTAAAACCGAAGAAAATCATAAGTCTCGAAGAGGTTCGGTTTTAACAGGTTTCACTGTATTATCATTTTTTTGTGAACATTTTGATGCCCTATTTTTTCATCAAAAGTCAATCATATATATGGTGTGGCCCTATTATAACTGTGTTAAAATCAAAATCATTTCTTTTGTGAAAATTTTGATGTAACATATTTTCATCAAAAGTCACTCCTATATTCAGTGCGTTCCTATTATAACTATGCTAAAATCAACGAATTGTGAATGTCAATTGTACTATAAAAGACAATTTAGCAACTATCTCATCTATAAAAGGCGTATATTTGAATCTAAACTTAATAGAATTATAGCGATTATTCAGTGAATTGCAATTTTTAAGAAAATAATTTTTTGGTTATTTATGTAACACAATCGCGTAATTAATTTTCATATGAAACACTTTTTAAGTTGCTTCAAGATAGTTAATACCATGCTGATTGAAAGAACTATATTGTCTGGTAGACGTTTAGATGTGGCCTTCCAACTGATTTGATACAAAGGTCGCTGATGAGTCTTAGAGAGAAGAAATGTATATCTGGTAACTTATGAGTCTTATAGAGAAGATATAAATGTCTGGTATTCAATCTCTCAATTGATTTATGAGTTCTGAATACCGGTGTACCCATATTGCCTTTACAATATAAATCATAAGCCTTATATATTTGATGAATATCTCCACATTGTAAAGAAGAGAAAAGTCGGTTCAAATTATATAACAGCATGTTGATAAAAAGTGTTTCATTAATTTTACAATACGTGTTGCTGTCTTTTATAAATAAACACGGAATACATCATTTATTTTTTGTTATTTCTTAAGGTTAATGGTTCATTTGAGAATCAAATGCTCACGATTCATTCAATGTTGGATAAAAAGGAACGATCTGGTTTCATCACAATCTTACCCAAAAGTACAACCATCATAAGCTCAAGCATGTTAAAATAGTTTTGCATTAGGTTTCCACAAGCTGCATCTATTTCATTGACATTTCCACGTACGAATGTTTTTTTGTATTCGTTAAAGTCTTAAATTTGCTCACAGTACAGTCATTACTTTAGGAGGAAGGGGAAGATCTGGTTTCATGCTCACGATGCATACATTCAATGTTGAAAAAAAACCTGCAAAGACCTGGTAGCATAACAATCTAATAAAAAAGTAGACTCGTTTGTCTTACATGCATCTCAATGTCTTAAATATTTCGGCACTACATTGAAGGTCAAGCTTAATTGGGGATTGAGGATTCTCGTCAGGTACTGTCTTGTGTCATTTGGTATTGCAAAGTCTTAAATATTTCAGCATTACATAAAAGGTCAAGCTTAATTGTGGGATTGGGAATCCCGTCAAGAACTATCGTGTGTCGTACATGCATCTCAATGTTTACAATATTTCATCAATACATTACAGGTCATGTTTAATTGTTAGATAAGGACTCTCGTCAGGTACTGTCTGATGTCGTACATATATCTCAATGTCTTAAATATATCATTCAAGGTTATACTAAATTGTGGATTAAGGTTTCAAGTAAGTACCTGTCTTATATTATACATGTATCTAAATGTTTTAAATATTTCGGCACTACATTGAGGTTCAAGCTAAATTGTGGATTACGGAATCTGATCAGTGGCTGTCTTGTGTCGTACATGTATTTCAATGACTGCGTTGTTTCAATACAATATTGAAGGTCAAGCTAAATTGTGGCATATATAATTACGTCAGGGACTTCCTTATGTCATACATCTATCCCAATGTCTGAATTGTCTCTCCACGAAGTGTCTTATGTTATATATGCATGCATCTTAATGCTCGAACTTTTTCAACACAGCATTGTAGGTCGGGCTAAATTGTGGAATTGTAAATTTCGCCAGGATATGCCTTTTGTCGAATGAATATCTCAAAATATTTTAAGAATTTACATTATTTCATTATAATTGCAGTGTCTATTTGTTTTTGTTTAATTTTTCTCAATTTTTGAAAATTAATAACTGTAATTGAAACAACGAACATGTCTAAGCCATGCGCAAAAATCGTGTCAAAAAGTTGTATTGTTAATAAAGTAGATTTGAGTGCTAGGCCATGCGCAAAGATCATGTCAAAAAGTTGTATTGTTAATAAAGTAGATTTGAGTGCTAGGCCATGCGCAAAAATCGTGTCAAAAAGTTGTATTGTTAATAAAGTAGATTTGAGTGCTAGGCCATGCGCAAAGATCATGTCAAAAAGTTGTATTGTTAATAAGGTAGATTTGAGTGACAAACGATAATGATGTTCTATAAGCAGTCGGTTTTGGCCTTGATCTTTCTCAATTTTTGAAAATTAATAACTGTAATTGAAACAACGAACATGTCTAAGCCATGCGCAAAAATCTTGTCAAAAAGTTGTATTGTTAATAAAGTAGATTTGAGTGATAGGCCATGCGCAAAGATCATGTCAAAAAGTTGTATTGTTAATAAAGTAGATTTGAGTGCTAGGCCATGCGCAAAAATCGTGTCAAAAAGTTGTATTGTTAATAAAGTAGATTTGAGTGCTAGGCCATGCGCAAAGATCATGTCAAAAAGTTGTATTGTTAATAAGGTAGATTTGAGTGACAAACGATAATGATGTTCTATAAGCAGTCGGTTTTGGCCTTGATCTTTCTATGAGATATTAGGACAAAAAGTTGACTGAGAAATTGGTATTTCACAAATAACTTGAAGCTATGAAATATTTCAGCAATACATTCAAGGTCGATCTTATTACCGCACAAGGTGTCAGAGGAAAAATAATTTTCCGAATTTTACTTTTTATTTCTAAAAATACTGTTGATGGAGCATGCCTTCACTATAAACTGAAAATAACTCTTAATAAATTTCGTGTGTCGGAGTTGGTTTTCTCGATTTACTTTTATCAGAGGCGTTCAAGCTTAAAACACCAAAATATGAAAGCAAATTATGCCATATTACCAGTAATTATGAGAAGCTTTATGATTACAATTGACCTATTATCTTCTGAAGAAGGTCAAGGTTGCTTTAATTGCATCGAAATTACAAGGATGTAATAAGAATTAATAGGAAAAATAATGATAACACAATAACTTCAAATAAAGATGATATTCCCAATACTATTATAAACATGTCCTATCATTACATTTTTACGCACCTAATACCGACATTGATGTTTGTTATAACAATTCAGGATTGTTAATACCTAGCTGATTGAATGAACTACAGTGAAACCTGTTTAAACCGAACCTTTTCGGGATTTATGATTTTGTTTTATACAGGATTCGGTTTAGTCAGGTTTCACTGTATATTTGTCAGTAGACCTTTTTGTGTGACCTTACAACTGATTTGATTCAAGTGTCGCTGATAAGTATAGCGGACAGGTATACAAAATCATCAGCCTTTTTATCCTTGCTGATTATTTTGTAAAATTGTAAATGCAAGTATAGTTTGATTACATTATTCTACAGCATGTTGATGAAAAACATATTATCAACTCTGATTTCATAGGTCTTGTATACACTAAATCGATGTTTTGTTCGTTGTGTCTTAATTTTAATAGTACGTGTGACAATCAAATGTTCAAAACAATCTGAACAAAATGTAAATCACGAACATATCCGATTTGCTGAAGGATTATATGAGCTTCATTTATCTTATTTTCGTGACCAAGTAAGATAAACCTTTGTAATTGCAATGTCTGAAGTTTAATGGTTCATTAGAGGGTCAAATGCTCACGATACAGTCATTATTTCGGGGAAAAGGGGAAAATCTGGTTTCATAAAATCCACATCGAACAGTAAAATCCCGAAAAATATCTTATTTGTGTGAGGGTTGCATTTATTTTTTTGTCAGGGGATCTAGTAGGTTGTAAATAAAAAAAATTGAAATTTTCCTATTGGTTGAGGGTGAAGAATTTTAAATTGTTTGGTGTAGTTTACATATTTGCACATATTTGATAAGATTTGTTAAACATTATTGAAATATGCTTTCAGGTTATATCATCATCATCATCATCATCATCATCATCATCATCATCATCATCATCATCATCATATCATCATCATCATCATCATCATCATCATCATCATCATCATCATCATCATCATCATCATCATCATCATCATCATCATCATCAATCATCATCATCATCATCATCATCATCATCATCACATCATCATCACTAAATGTTTTCTCAAGCCCTAGGATTGACGACAGGTTGTGCTTGATGATTATTTTTCGAAAGCAGATGATGAAAAGTAGTAATTGTATAAACACTACTGATAACAAAAAACGTTTACTAACTTAAAAGTTTTTGCGGTTTATTAGATATTTTTTCATATGAGGGATGCAGGGCCTAAGGGATCTCTCGTTCATTCAAGATTTGTTATACGATTTACCAAATGATAGAAAAGTCGAAGCTTTTTCTGATTATTTGTTATTCATTTATGTTAATGATTACAATGTGATTTCAAATCTCAATCAGGTGATACTTCATCAACCGGGAACCTGATTAGTAGTTGTCACACGAGACAAAATTAGCAATCACTACAATGATTTCTTTTTATCATCTCATCCATCTACTGTATGTTTGTTCTTGTTGTTGTTTTAATTTACAATGTGAAATTTATTGTCAAGCAAGTACGTTCATTACTCACGGAACAGCAGTATGAAGCATACATTTTACAACTCGGAAACAATTTGCTGTTGAGAAATGGCAGAATTATACAAGCCGTAGAGACTTTTATGTGTGTGTTATAGTAACACAATTCAGCCTTTAATACAATTTGAATGTCTGACTGTCATCAGTGTTACTTTGTGTTGATAAATTTTCAAAATGTGCTTTTAAATTACTTTAAATGACTCAGTCATTGTAAAATGCCAGTGCCATTCCGAATTCTGACCAAAAAGGAGGATTCCATTTTTCATTATTGGAACAATAGGGGAAAATTTGTTTTGTGGGCGCAAACAATATTAGGTATTTTTAAAATTAATGGTGTTAACTTAGCATTGATGAATACAAGATTTGGCGCACAAGCACGCTGTTATGACGCAAACGGATTATTCCAATTGATTCGATAGAAACAGTTCTTGTAACAATTTCCTGTATGTTCCTACTAGTAATAGAACTAACAGTTTACACATATTAACGTATTGTTTGAATGAACTTATTATCTGCTAAAGTGTTCCATTTATTGGAGAAAAAAACACATTTTCATTAACCCTGAAGTTTACTGAATCATGCTTATGAATACTTGACCTGAACTTAGTCATTAAAGACATGCTGTATTGAGATATTATTGTTTGGAAAACATCACCTGGCATACCTGAACGAAAGAAATGATATAATGGCATACCAATATAATATTTCCAACAGAAAGTAACCAAAAATTAGCGATAAATCTTCAAAATTCATGACGTCATCAACCACAAAATCTTAGTTTAAACCAATTTTTCTTTCAAATATTATATTGCTATACAATAAAAGGGTTATTGCATGAATATTTGGAAATATTGTCCCTCGTAGAACATATATTGCACACGCAAGCTCGTGCAATATACAATTCTACTCGGGACAATATTCCCCAATATTCATGCAATAACCCTATATAATTGTTTTTTTTTCAAATCGATTAATACCTTTACTTTTAGACATTAGTTAAAAATATAGTCGTCCCCTTTTTTCAACATTTGAATCCGTTACAAAAAAAACGTTAATGTAATATATTCTGATTACTTATTTTTTTATATGAAGGCAATATGTTGTACATGTATACGTTGTAAACCAAACTAAAATAACTGAAAAAAAAACCAATTAAACAACAGAACAATTTTAGAAGTCAAGACGTTAAAGACCCTTTATAATAAACAGAAAAAGATCAACTACAAAATTGTTTATTCAAAGGACGATTTTATTCTCCACTTTTAAAGACACTGGACGATTTAAACAAAGAAATAACACGACGGGTGCAGTATACGGTGCAGGAAATGGTTACCCTTCCGGAGCACCTGATTTCTCTCCCGGTTTTTAGTGGAATTCGTGTTGTTTCTTATTTATTATTTGTAACTGTTGATGTAAATGTCTTTTGGTTTTATTAATCTTTGTTTACTCCTTGCTTTTGATTGTTATTGTCTTAGAGCTGTACTCTTGGTAAAGTTAAAGACTCCATTGTTGGCCCTATATAATAAGTCTGTAAGGATTTCTTCGTTATGTATTATTAATCTTAGATCATTCTTCTGTATTCTTCATTTATATTATATCTTCAGCGCATTATTATCTATTCATTGATTTATTACACTCAAAATAGTCTATTCAATATCTTGTTTATCTAAAATTCTCTATTCGTTCATCGTTTGCTGTTCTTATGTTTTTCTACACTTTTAACTCAATATTATTTATTCTATAAACCTTATCCAAGCCCTTCATGATGACTTCTGATTACCTTTTTTGTGTTAACCAGCTGCCTAATTAGTACAGTGAAACCTGGTTAAACCGAACTTCTTCAGGAATTAAGATTTAGTTCGGTTTTGGCAGATGTTCGGTTTTATCAGGTTCATAACGCATACAATTTGATATGCTTAAGACCATGTTTGGTTTATACAGATTTTCGGTTTATGCAGGATTTGGTTTAGCCAAGTTTCACTGTATATACCTTGCGGTCTCCTTTCATGTATATGTCACCTACTGTTTTAACTACAGTTTTTGATTAATTTTTACCATTCAAGCGCTATGTGTTAGTCTTAATGAATACGCTTTCTCGATTATCACCTGTTACGGGCAATTGTTTGATTAAAGTTGTTTGGATGAAATTATGTATTGATTAAATGAATTCTGTATTACAATCCCAGAAAAGATAATAATTTAAATAAGCCTTTTACAATATTTTTGCTTTTCTTTCAAATTTGTTTCAAGGCTGGTTTCTCTTTACCTTTTCTCCGACTCTTATTTCAAAAGACATATGCCTAGACGAAAAGAGGGTTTTTTTTTTGTCTCCAGTCTTCTTTGCAGATTCAAACAACATAGGGCATAATATTTTGTCCTGAAATGGTATCATATGCATGCATGGCATTCCTTTCATCAAAGTGAGTTTGTCTGTACTAGTAAATTGTTGATGTGATTTTATTTGGTAGAGACCCTTCCTTTTATGTGAAGCTTAATTAGTATTCTGTTCATGCTTCTTTCTTTAATACTTGTTTGTTTTTGTTGTGATTAAGATTGTGACACGGTGTTGACTGCTGTACCCCTTTTTTTATATGTATTATGTCTGTTTGTTTTATTTACGCATCGTTGTCAATATAATGTAATACGACTGTTATACAAGTGAAAGGCTAAGCGCTTTAAAACGAGGTTCAATTCACCATTTTCTGCATTACAAAATGCATGTGCCAAATCAAGAATATGACAGTTGTTGTCCATTGGTTTGATGTGTTTGTGCTTTTGATTTTGCCATTAGATTAGGTACTTTCCGTTTTGAATTTTCACTGGAGTTCAGTTTTTTGTGATATAACTTTTTCATGAGAAAAATAAAAACTTATTAAAGAATATTTATACAGCTAAAATTATGACTTCCCCATAATGAATTGGCCTTGGAGTTCGGTATTTTTGTTATATTTTAATGAATTGTTGTGTTGTTCTGATAAAAATATGCTAATTCAAATTGAATTTACTGTGTAAAGATATAATGCATTCTTGGAAATATATTCAGACGTGTACACAAAAACGTCCTGATTGGTAAAAAACGCCATAACCAATGAAACTTCAACATAGTTTGAAAATTGAATAACTCATAGTCATAGCTTCTGAAACGGCAAGATAGCACCAAATTCAACTGTAAATGATCATACATGCGATACAGATAAACATCTTCAATTATAGTTATTCTAAAAAACGTAGTCGCAGGCGGAAATGGTCTGTATTGTTGCACACAATATTCAATAGTAATGACAGTCTGCATTAACATACAACGGTGCTGGATCAATCTAAGCAATACTTTTTAGCATACACTTCAAAATGTAGATTATATAAGCATGTAAAGACAACAAAATGTACTTTTGCAATGTTTTTTTTTACAGAAATGTATTCCTGTACTGTTAAACGCTAATGTATAAGAGGGATCTGTTTGTCTTGACATAATCTTTTATTGAAACTAGACGTTGTATGTGTTCTATTAGAAATGAAAGAAATTGTATACTAGTATAAATAAAGGCTTGTATACTAGTATAAATAAAGGCAACAGTAGTATACCGCTGTTCGAAATTCATAAATTGATAGAGAAAAAACAAATCCGAGTTTCAAACTAAAACTGAGGGAAACGCATCAAATATAAGAGAACTACGACACAGCAGAAACACAACATTGAAATGTATTACACACAGAAACGAACTATAATTTAACAATGACCATTTCCCTGACTTAGTAAAGGGCATTTTAAGATGAAAATGGTGGGTTGAACCTGGTTTTGTGGCATGCCAAACCTCCCGCTTTAATGACAATGTTAATTATAACATTAAAATGACAACATTACATGACAGGACTACAATACAAATAAATGGGAGAAAATACAGGACAGAAAAACAAACGATTAATAGCCAACAAAAGGTACTGTGTTAAAAAATTAATACTCCAGACGTGCGCCACGTCCACAGAAGTCTAACCAGCGACGCCCATATGAAAAAAGTTTGAAAGCCAAAACAGGTACAAAGCTGAAAAGCATCGAGGACCAAAAGTTTAAAAGTCTCGACCAACACGGCCAGGGTTATCCACCTGGGACAACAACATCCTAGTAAATGAGTGATAGAGGACGAATTGCATAGCAGATATTATACTACTTTTCGTGAATAAGTTATGAAATATTTGTTCACCGGTCTAGGTCATCAACCTTTAAGTTAATATAATTATTCTCTTGTGATAACAAGAAAAAGCTTTGCAACTGACGAAAACATATACATTTCTCTTTTAAATTCAGAAACAGTATGGTAGTGTAAATATATTTTGTTTATATGAAACTTCTGACGTCACCTATTGCCATGTATGCATATTCTTTATATTTGTTGTAATATGACATATGAATAAACTGTATTTCAAGACTATGATGAGCCGTAGGACTCAATGTAAATACATAAGTTGAACTTAATAAAGACATGAAAAGGAAACATCATCAAGAGTATATAGGAATAAAATGAAATTTCAATGATGATTTTTTCGTTGAAATTTCTCTATAAAAAACAATGTTTTCACATCTCTTGCGAAATGTGTTCATTTAAATGTTTGAAAATAAATGTTTGTGCGTCAAACCAACAACACAGATGAATAGTTTGTGTTTAATGATACAAAACAAACGGTTAAACCCAATATTTTCAAACGTTGATGACTCTGTCAAACCCTTTTTTCTAAACAAAAATAAAAGAGGTAACTTACAAATTTCTCGGCTATTTTAACTTTTGTAACTACAATACCCTTCCCCTTTCACGAATGTGATCTACCGAATTAGACTATTTACTGGATTTGTAATAGCATAAGCAACACGACGGGTGACACATGTTGAGCAGGATCTGTTTACCCTTCCGGAGCACCTGTTTTTGGTGGGGTTCGTGTTGCTTAGTCTTTAGTTTTCTGTGTAGTGTCTTCTGTACTATTATTTGTCTGGGTTTTTTTTTGTTTTTTTAGCCATGGCGTTGTCAGTTTAGTTTCTATCTATGAGTTTGACTCTCCCTCTGGTATCTTTTGTCCCCCCTTTTACTATGTTCACATGCTTGTCCCTTTCAAATGTTTTAAGTATGATGTCAGAATGAAAAACAAAAACAAGTGTATTTGGATGACAAATATTAACAGAGAGCCGATTAGAACAATAAAACGACGATGAAATTTCTGATATATCTTGTATTATCAAAAAGAGAATTCAAATAGCTGATATTGCAAATGAATGTTAAAGAACAAAAAGGAGAGGCTACTTTAGATACTTAAGGATGTACTTAGGTGAGGTTTTGGAATAAGTGTCAAATGTTCGAACTCCTCGGTGTTTTTTCATACGATACAAGGTAAATAGTTTGCCCCATAACACCCATTTATCTGTTAACGTAAGACTAAATAGCTCAAAAAAGGTCATTTGACAAAATTTTAGCAGATTCTTGATTTTCTTTCTTTTGATTTGAGACCCAAATAATTCCAATGCAAATATAAGATAAAAGTCCGAGTCAGCCTGTTCCCGCCATATTTTATAAATCAAATATCTCGAAAAGGAGCTCTATGACCCATCAATATTTTTAGATTATTTTGATCCTTAACTAATACTCTTCCAGCTTAAAGTATCAATTTTTAATTCCTGATTTATTTAATTTTACCTTATATCACCTAAGTACATCCTTATACCATTTTGCAGGCTACTTTCAGATCTTGTTTTGTAATCATGTGTAGTTGTCTTTGTAAATTACTTTTAGTCGATGACCAGAGAACACAAACACACATGATGTAATGCTCATGTATTCTATCGTCACCAAGATCATATTCAGGACAACTGAAGTCCTTATTCAAGGATAACAACAGATATTTGATAATAACAAAACACATTTAAACATCAACCCTCCTTTCCTACCTACCAAACCAGATTTATGTTTATATTTGAATCTGCCGTTATATATTATCTAGAACTATTTCAGTCTTAATGACTACATTATATCGTCTTTTCATCGTATTTTACTTCATTACTAAAATTTGCAACAAAATTTGCCTGAAAGTGTTATCCTTCTTTAAATTTCACATTTCAACAGTCGTGGCTGATAGCCTGTTGCCAGGTAAAGAACACACACACACAAATTAAGACCACCGCAAATTATATTTAACGATTGTGAAGAATTACTGCATAGTACACGGCTGCTCCATTCACACTATCATTATCTATGTTCAGTGGACTAATCTGGCATAATATAAAGAAAGATCATATAATATGGACCATGTGTACTAATTTCAAGTTGATTGGACTTCGACTTCATCAAAACTACCTTGACCAAAAATTTCAACCTAGAGCGAGAAAGATGAACGAAAGGACGGAAGAACGGACGTAAAGACCAAAAAACATAATGTCATTAGCTGGGGCATAAAAAATGAGACTTTGCTCTATATTTGTTTCATTTTGTTTTTTGTGAATTGAGTCGAAATGGGTTGTCTTATTTCTTATTGATAGGATTCGATATAATAATGTATATTTGATGTTAATAAATAAATTTTGACTACTGCTTTACGTTCAGAAAGTGCACTTAGTTGATGAAGGTATAAATAACTAATAGACAAAAAGCAGAACAACAGAAAATAGGTAAAAAAAAGAATTGAGTGATTAACTTACCTTTGTTATTATGGCCATATAGCAAAAGATTATAATAGCAAATGGAATTGCCAAATTGAAGACCATGACTGCCACACTGTAGGAAAAATGAAGCGGATCTTTTCTGTTCCATTGTGCTGAGCACGATGTATTTGCAGCCTCGTGTCCATATGAGCTCCATCCTACAAGTGGTACTAAAGACCAAAACAATGAATACAAAACTCCGATAGCTATAGTACAAATTGCAACATTATACGTTAGACAGTGAGTCCATTCTCTCCGAACTGTCACAATATACCTCGATATTGATATAGCTGTCAATAAAACAATTGACATGTATCCCGTAAAACTCATTAGGCATGCGTAATACGCACAACCGGAAGTACCGAAGACCCATTTTTGGTAGAAACTTGAAACGGCTACCATTGGTGTACCCAAGAAAGACATACAGAAGTCTGAGATAACTAAGCTCAATATAAGCCAATTTGTTTGAGTTCTTAATGTAACATTTCTTATAAAAGTAAATATGACAGATCCGTTTACCAGTATACCAATGCTGCTTGATAAAGTCAATATAATACCAATTGCCAAATGTCCGCCATAACTTAATTGGTGAATGTTCTGATTAGCCACAATGACGATAGAATTATTTACAATGTTTTTCGGTGCCACGCTTATATTCGGTATAATTTGATTGAGATTGTCAAAAATCATCGTGACTGCAGAATTGTTCATAAGGTAAATCAGATGTGCCTTAGAATAATGAAACACTCCTTATACAAATCATTCGAAAGTAAATAAACATGGTGAACATAATTATTCAAAGCAATTGATAGCGAAATATCAATTTGCTAGCATATCACACCTTACACTGATTTGATGAAGCTTGCCTCCTATATTTATATAAACTGTTAAAGTATTGAATGATGATAAATCGATATTAATATTTAAAGTAGTGTATTCGCTGATGATTGACGTTATACAATTTATGTATTCAAATTCAATGTTAAACCAATCATATTTAGATTATAAATATACAATTAATTAGGTCAATGTCATAAAAGAATCAACTGTTTTGTGGTCTTCCAATATGTGGGTTTATAGTCATTGTTAACACAGTCGTATTTAGAATATAAATATACAGTATAAGGTAGATGTCAGAAAAATATCATTAACGAGTCCTCAACACAGCGAGGACATTCGACACCTGGAGGCGAACGTCAGCAGGCACTGTCACATTTTGTAACGGTTCATATTCTTCTGATATTGACCTAAGGTGAAGGCCATTCGATTTTGTAAGGAAGGAAAGCTATTTGAATATATTGTGGTCTGGTAACAGCTGAAAATAAACAACCTTAATTTATAAGATGAACTCGAATATTATACAACATACAATGCAGCAATGAATTGTGTACCCAAGTGAAAATAAATGTTCAAGCCTCAAAGCCGCGGTACAAAATTATCACGCGTGAGTAAAGATAGAAATAAAGCTGTAGTACAAAGTGACAAAGATGTTGTATAAGTGTCAATGAGTCAAAATAGCGTCATTTTAGGCAATTAAACGTAACCATGCGGGCTTCAAAAATTAGCAAAACCCATACCTCATAGTCAGCTATAAAAGACACATACTTGACAAAATATCAAACAATTCAAAGGAGAAAAATCAACGGCTTGATTTTTGTTTATCCGTTGAAAAACAAATATGACTGACAGCAGCCAATGACAATTACTGAATACACGTAACATACTTTGGATAAAAACTAAGTAATGTGGCGGGGTTGTTTCTTTTTTTTATCTTTAATGTTCTTTTGGACAACTGTTTTGATCATTACCATATGAAAGGACGTCGATGGTGCCTCTCTTAAGCAAATGATATTCCAAAAAAATCAAAATTCTGTAAAAATTATCGATTTGATAGATACACATTAATTCACGAAAGCGCCGTAGCACATTGTTAATTATCATAGGTTAAAAAAATCGATATTTAAATGCTTTGGTTATTTTTTTTTTTATTAAAATACATCGAACATTGAATATCAATGAAATACAGTATACAAAGAACTATAATTTACCTTTCTACGCAAACTAAATTGGTTTTGAAACATAGACAAAAGGATACATGTATACAATCATTAATTTTATAGCCAGTTATTCTTTGCGTAATTATTACCTTTGGTAGTTACCAGTCTAACAGTCTATTCTTAAGTAATATTGCATATCAGCAATTTTTTTAATCACAGCCTCATTTTGGGTCTTTTTACAAAAAGGACGAGATATGATTTTTTAATATACTAGAACACACCCGTGATATCGCGGGTCCGTGACTGAATTAAAGTATATAACTGCGCGTAAGCCTTAATTTAGTATTGGTATTGTCATCTGATAAAGTCATGCCGATTATAAGATGCACAGATTTCTCTGCTTTCTGTTTGAACCCGTCGACCTTGAACTTATTAATTATTGGTAATATTATTCATTTGGAAAACAAAAGGGGCTGAAATGGAATATTTTTAATCAACAGCATTGTCCTATATTAGTTATAAATAAAGTTGAATTATTTGATTCGCTGTTTTACGTCAAACTGGCTAATACATTACAAACTGTACATGTACCTATAAGCCTTTTTTTGAGTCCAGATTTTTAGTATTCGTATTGTCATCTTAGAAAGAAATACTGATTAAAAAAAACTACAGTAAGGAACAATGTGACAATGATTGAATTTAGTAGGGTCAACCCTGTGATATTGATCCGTGTATATAGCAAATCCTAAATACACCATTTGGTGGTACGCCTGTCAGACGCGGAACGTACAGATAAGGTAATAGGTAACAGGTCAATATACTGTTGGTATCGGTATCGGATTCGACCCGGAACTTGTTAATTATTGGCAATATTAATTATGTGGAAGACAAAAAGGTCTGGAGTGATGTAATTTTTAATCAACACCATTGTCCTATATTAGCTATATATAAAGGTGAATTCTTTGATTTGTCGTTTTAACCCTATGACGGCTCACCAAGTGCTTCAGCTGACCCCTATTAAAAATATGTATTTGTTCAGTGATAATGGACGTTATACTATTTTAAACACAAAATACATAAATTAACTAAAATTGAAAATCATAGCAGACTAAAAACAGGTCGGAAGCTCCTGACTTGGGACAGAGGCAAACAAGCGGCTTTGACTATTTGGATAACATAGATCCTCATCTGTAAGATAATGGTGTAAAAAGAATCATAATAATCCAATTGAGGAAAGATATATGTTATCTAAATATCTATGGATAATTTCATTGAATGTTTACAACGCAATCTAGAAGATTGTATAGTACTTACAGATAAGCAACACCTGGATTACCAAGGCAACTTTCTCAACCGATTACAATGGAATCGAAAAGATTGCAAATATGAAGCAATATGACAATGTTTTGATTATATCTTCTAAACCTATTACAATGAAATCAAGAAAATTGCACAATCACGAAGCAACATGACAGTTATCTTGACTATATTTGTTTTAAACCGATTACAGTGGAATCGAAGGGTGGTACAATCATGAGGCAACATGACAGTTATCTTGACTATTTTTTTTAAAACCGATTACAGTGGAATCGAAGGGTGGTACTATCATGAGGCAACATGACAGTTATCTTGACTATTTGTTTTTAAAACCGATTACAATGAAATCAAGAGAATTGTACAATCACGAAGCAACATGACAGTTATCTTGACTATATTGTTTTAAACCGATTACAGTGGAATCAAAGGTGGTACAATCATGAGGCAACATGACAGTTATCTTGACTATTTTTTTTAAAACCGATTACAATGAAATCAAGAGAATTGTGCAATCACGAAGCAACATGACAGTTATCTTGACTATATTGTTTTAAACCGATTACAGTGGAATCAAAGGGTGGTACAATCATGAGGCAACATGACAGTTATCTTGACTATTTTTTTTAAAACCGATTACAATGAAATCAAGAGAATTGTGCAATCACGAAGCAACATGACAGTTATCTTGACTATATTGTTTTAAACCGATTACAGTGGAATCAAAGGATGGAACAATCATGAGGCAACATGACAGTTATCTTGACTATTTTTTTTAAAACCGATTACAGTGGAATCGAAAGGTGGTACAATCATGAGGCAACATGACAGTTATCTTGACTATTTTTTTTTAAACCGATTACAGTGGAATCAAAGGATGGAACAATCATGAAGCAACATGACAGTTATCTTGACTATATTGTTTATACCGATTACAGTGGAATCAAAGGATGGAACAATCATGAAGTAATATGAAAGTTATCTTGACTATATATTTTCAACCGATTACAATGGAATCAAAGGATGGAACAATCACGATGCAACATGACAGTTATCTTGACTATATTGTGTATACCGATTACAGTGGAATCAAAGGATGGAACAATCATGTAGTAACATGAAAGTTATCTTGATTATATATTTTCAACCGATTACAGTCGATTCAAAGGGTGGTACGATCATGAAGCAACATGACAGTTATCTTGACTATATTTTTTCAACCGATTACAGTCGATTCAAAGGGTGGTACGATCATGAAGCAACATGACAGTTATCTTGACTATATTTTTTCAACCGATTACAGTCGATTCAAAGGGTGGTACGATCATGAAGCAACATGACAGTTATCTTGACTATATATTTTAAACCGATTACAGTCGATTCAAAGGGTGGTACGATTATGAAGCAACATGACAGTTATCTTGACTATATTTTTTCAACCGATTACAGTCGATTCAAAGGGTGGTACGATAATGAATCAACATGACAGTTATCTAGATCTGTTTAAAACCATTTATAATGGAATCAAGAAAATTGTTTAAAACGAGGCAACATGACAGATATCTGGGTTAATTGATTCAAACCTATAACAACTATATCAAAATGATTGTTCATATATGAGGCTACATAACAGTTACCTTGGTAGTTTTTTTTTTTTATTAAACTAATTATAATGAACTCAACAGGATTGAACAAATACGAAACAACATGTCCCATATCCGGGCAACATTTTCTTTTAATCGCTACCAATTGATTCAGGACACGGAATCGAAAGGATTATACAAATACTACACAATAAAACTGATACTTGTACAATTTTTCAAACCAATGTTTTCCTTCATATGTTCTAATATCTGATTATAATGAATGGAAAGTACAAATACAAGAAGTAAATCAAATGAAAGTTATTGTTCACTTCTTCGATGTTTAGCTCTGATCTTAATGTCAATTTTGTAAAACTGTTTATAGAATATATTATCTAAGAAATATAATAAACGCATTACTCGACAACACGTCCCTTCACAAATGCGACAATAGCTCATGTGGCAATTATCAGTGTTTTTATGTCAAAGGTATATTTTCGATATTTGAATTCTTAGTAAGCATATACAAATAAGATGTTGTATGATTGCCAAGATACAACTCTCCACAAGAGAACAAATGGCACAGAAATTAACAAGATAGGTCGCTGTTCGGCCTTCAAAAATTAGCAAAGCCCATACCACGCAGTCAGTTATAAAAGGCTTTGAAATGGCAAATGTTAAATGTAAGTTTAGTTTTGATTATTACATTGACTTTTAATTGAAATACAATAGAATATGGAAAGAACTGCCTGTTTCTACGGGTTTGCAATTCGTTTTGATGATGCATTAAAAGGATATACAATCTTTAATCTTAAAGTCAGTTATGCGTAGTGTAGTTTGTATTTTTGGTAGTTGGCAGTCTATTATTACGTAATTAACATTTGCAGTAATTAGTTGAATCACAGATTCTTATGGGTCTTCTCGAGATATGACGATATGTGCAAATTTTATAAGAGAGGTTTATCAAGAATATATATATAAAGTCTAGATAGAAGTAAACGATCCTTCTTACGAGGGCACTTGATCTATATGAGAAACGATACCTGAACACAATGATTTATTTGTATAAACGCTTTTAAAGTGTACAAAACAACACCAATATTATAAAAAGGAAACATTTAATGTAAATAAACTCATCATATAAACCAGAACTAAAGTTTGTATATACGCCAGACGCGCGTTTCGTCTACAAAAGACTCACCAGAGACGCTCGAATCCAAAAAAGTTAAAAAGGCCAGATAAAGTACGAAGTTGAAGTATATATTACTATTTCGGATAACAGATATCCTTCATCAGTATAATCATGATGTGATTACTAATCTAACTGATGTATGATATCTATTATCTTGAATATTTA
The DNA here is from genome assembly GCA_019925275.1 of Mytilus edulis. Classification (NCBI taxonomy): domain Eukaryota; kingdom Metazoa; phylum Mollusca; class Bivalvia; order Mytilida; family Mytilidae; genus Mytilus; species Mytilus edulis. Next base: position 49,672,055 of record CM034358.1, read on the forward strand.
TAGATAATTATAGTTAATGTTTTAAACTGAATCTCAAAGATTATATAGATAAGATGTTACCCTTATTTATCAGAGCAAATTTCTGATCTGATAACATTAGCATCAAGATGATTGTACAAATACAAAACGACAGTTATCTAGGCATTTTCAAAATGAAAACAAAAATAATTAAGAAAAGTCTCTCACAAAAAGATGTTTTAAGCTTAAGTAACATTTAGTTACATATTTATGTGATCGGGAATTATTGTAGTTCTCTTAATAATTTCAAATTACTTAACTGGTGATATACATCTTAACAACTTCAGATCTTAACGTTTACTTTCAGGAAAACCTTTATTTTAGTAAATAGGATTGCAAAAAGCTTGAATGTTTCGCCTTATTATATGATCATAATTGAACTTATGTCAAATATATTTACTGTGAAGCATTTACTGTTAATCATTTTTGTTTAAGGATCAGCTGAATCCCGCCTCCGGGTGCTATGTTGACAACACATAGGTAGCCTTCGGCTCTTTGAGCAGGTTGGTTCTGTACTATTATGATCAACACGACGGTTGTGTTTTGTGTACTATTGTTTGTATGTTTGGCTTTTTCTAGCCATGGCGTTTTCAGTTTATTTTTTATGAAAGAGTTTGAATGTACCTCTTGTATCTTTCTCCCCTCTTTTGCAATCTGTTACATTTGTGGCAGTCTAGACAAAAACTTGAAAAAAAGGTTATGATTGTTTTTCAATTTAAATAAACCAGTTGTCAACAAATCGAAAAAATCTTAATATAGATTCATTGTTATTCTTACCAAGATTTTTGACGAATGAATATATTGTTTGTATCATTGGTTTTCAATCAAATGTTAACAAAACCGCTTGTGAATCTGAAAGATGCATTATATTTTTTATCTATGTTTTCATAATCTAGTAATATGCAAATCATATAAGAATTATTGATTTATATTTATTTACGAAATAAAACTTTCCTTTCTTAGTTGGATTGTCTGATTTTATAGGTATTGAAAGAACAGATTCAAGAAATAAACCAAATGAAAGTGCACTTATTGTTTGCGGTTTGAATTCTATATTTGAGGTTCATTCAAATTAGTCTTATGTGTCTGTATTGTCGTTTTAATTTCCATTTTCCAAATATGTATGACGTCGTTACAAGATTCATTTGAAATAGCTTTACAATACTTTAATATTTCTGATAATTATTTGATAATAATTGAATGAATTTCAAGATTATAATTTCAAGTCAATGTTTGTGATGTCCTGTGCGGTAATTAGTATTAGATATTTGTTGGTATTCTACGTATTACATGCTAAACGGGTATTATATTATTTATTTGAGCGTTTCTCTGTGCTGACTTTTTTTTCATTTTTTTTGTTCTGTATTTCTGGCACTTAGTTATGTCAAATTTAGGGATATTTAAAACATTGCTAAGAGGGAGGTTTGGCTAGCCATAAAACTAGGTTAAACTACAATTATGTGTTTCTTCAAAAGATCTGTACCAAGTCAGGAATATGCCAGGCGTTATCAAATAGTTCGTTTCCAATTTTTTTTTTCTATTTGTATTTTTTTTAGATGTCAGTCTATTATTTTAGGTATTTATCACATGCAGTAACGAGTTGAATCACAGCCTCATTTGAGTCTTTTTAAAATTACACTGCAAGGTCTACAGATGCAATTTCATTAATGAATTGTATCATTATAAAAAAACTACCACCAACTTAATGTATTGCAATGTAATAATGTAGAAGACATAATCATGCTTTAAGCTTTATATTTCAGCTTGAATTCGGTTGATGGTACTCGAGCAGTGATTTTAAGTGGAAAGCATTAATATATACCGGCTAATGAGCATGATAACGACTTGTAAGTACATGTCAATGGGTTACAAGAGCGCAATTATTTGTTTACATTTTACCGGCAAGTTTTTTACCCCAAGATGGTACTCAGAATAGAATCCTATACGGCTTCTGATTGGTTGATACAGGATTGGAATTATATTTAATCGAAAGCTTATCCAATTAGGTTTCAAAATTGCCGAAAATCATATTCACATTTTACGAAGTATAGAAAATATCTTCCATTTCTGTACGTCGGACCCATTAAAGATATGCCTTTTTCATTAAGCGAAAAAAGTAAGCGATCTTTTTCGACTGCATTTTAAGTCAATTTGAGCCGCATGACCCTCTATGTTTTTTTAGTTGTAATGCAACACTGGCATTTCTAGTAACAGGAACTGCTACCCGTTTTTCCCTAGTTGGGGTAGTCTTCGAGAAAAAAAATATGGAACACTAGTGGTACCCTATGGAAAATGCATTACGAATAATTGCGCTCTTGTAACCTATAGAGAAATGACACTTTTTTTTTAATAAGGCTTTGAAAAATATCAAAAATTGTCATTGTGCTCGGAAAAAATGTGAAACAGTGAGAAATGGGGTCAAATGGACTTTTCATCAACGTGAATTCATGCTATAGTCTGTTTCCTATTTGTATTGATTTCTGTATCAAAATCTAGGGTGGGCTCGAATGTCGACAAAGTATGAAGAGAATAAAACGTTTTTGTGATTTTTACTGTTTTTATCGGAAAAAGCATGTGTTTATCTTGAATTTGTAGGTAAATTTTGGCTTTTAACCATAATGACCATGTCTCAGTTGCTGTTCTAGCAAAAAGCTAATTTCGTGAAAATTGGCCAAAAGGGTCCCTAAGCAAATACCAACGATTTGGTTACATTGCAAAGTAGAAAAAATAATCTTGGCATTGAATATTGTAGTCCAAGAATAGTTTCTCTTACCAAAGTAGTAATATTATCATATTTTCAAAATTTGGAAAAACTATAGTCTGTTTCAAAAACGTGTTTTTTCAAGAAATGGTTTCATATAAAGCCATTCTTCAAAATTCGATGTAGCTTTTCCATATCAGAACGGTTTTGTCGACAATATGATCAGTGCTGGATGACCTTCGAAAAATTAGGCCAGTAAATTAACATTATCTTCATATCTCTTTGAACAGTATCGTATTTGGTGAAAAAATCAGTTCCAATTTTTGGCCTGATCGGCTTGCAAAAACTAGTTCTCCAAAATCAGAGAGTGATCAGATAATGTTTTGAAGATGTGATATTATCTAGATAGACACTAGCGCGACTTTTGGCCCGGGCGCTTAATTTTCGGAAATTTTTTTCACTACCGTATAGGTTACAAGAGCGCAATTATTTGTTTACATTTTACCGGCAAGTTTTTTACCCCAAGATGGTACTCAGAATAGAATCCTATACGGCTTCTGATTGGTTGATACAGGATTGGAATTATATTTAATCGAAAGCTTATCCAATTAGGTTTCAAAATTGCCGAAAATCATATTCACATTTTACGAAGTATAGAAAATATCTTCCATTTCTGTACGTCGGACCCATTAAAAATATGCCTTTTTCATTAAGCGAAAAAAGTAGGCGATCTTTTTCGACTGCATTTTAAGTCAATTTGAGCCGCATGACCCTCTATATTTTTTTAGTTGTAATGCAACACTGGCATTTCTAGTAACAGGAACTGCTACCCGTTTTTCCCTAGTTGGGGTAGTCTTCGAGAAAAAAAATATGGAACACTAGTGGTACCCTATGGAAAATGCATTACGAATAATTGCGCTCTTGTAACCAATGTAAAGTAGTGGCAGATTTTAAAGACTTTGCTGCACTGGATTTAACATTTAAAACATTCAGTGGAATTTAAAATATCCTCTAATTAACCAGAGTTCATCATTCAACCTCATGATACCAGGTTACAGACATTAGTTCAAAATATGTATATAAGTGTGTGTTTTATTATAATTTGACGTAGCCACACATTTTTAATTTCTTTTTTATATAAATGCAAAGATTAATAAATTTATTTATTTACAATTAAATGTACTTTACCTGCATTCATGCAGCCAACTATTGGACAAATAACAGGTACACAATAAATGTTTGTATATTGAATGTTATATTTAATTTAAATTAAGCCGTGACCAAATACTGCCAAACCTGATGTGTTTGTTATTTGTTGTGTCTCAGTGAATCTCTCGTACGGAGCTCCTCTTAATACACTCGGTTGAAGAAAAAAAAAACGTTAGCCACTTTCTTTTTACAATGTTGGCCCTTTTCCGCCGACATTGGCTGTCATTGGCCGTCATTGGCCGCCATTTGTCGTCATTGGCCGCCATTGGCCGCCAATCCTGATTTGAAAGAGCAAAATATAAAAGTAGTCATAGTAGTTCCATTTTAATGGTTTTTATATCGAATATGTTGCCAAAATCTATATAATATTTAAAGATTTTCCAACATTCCCATTATCGTTATGGATAGTCACATCTTCCTCCGTCTCATTTTTTAGTTGTTAATATGTGAGTTCACAGTTATATTCTACTCACAAGTCAAATGTGCCGATATGGTTAATATACTGTCAGTTTTTAAAGACGTGGTTGTTCTTAAACATGATAAATGACCCTTTCTTGTGTTGTCAGCAAACATAATATAGAGATAAAATAAACATACAAAATAATCAGTAATACAGGATCTCAACAAAACAGAGATTTGTGAAATGAATTCTATTCTCGTCTACAATGTTTGAGAGTGTCCTTTGTAAAAAAAACCGCACATAGTTTTTTTTTCAATTGATTTGTATAGTTCATTCTTATATTTTACTGTTACACAACTGTCCAAGGTTAAAAGGAGGGTTTATATACCGCTTACATGTTTAACCCAACCACATTATGTATGTATCTACCTGTTCAAAGTCTGGAGCCTGTAATTCAGTGGTTGTAGTCTGTTAGTGTTTTTCATATATGTTTTTTGTTAATTTTTTTGTACTCTAATTATGCCGTTAGTTTTCTGATTTGAATAGTTTTAAGTTTGTGATTTTATAGCTGACTATGCGGTATGGGATTACTCATTGGTAAAGGCAGAACGGTGAACTATATTTACTAATTTCTGTCATTTGGCCTCTTGTGAAGAGTTGTCTCATTGGCAATCATAAAAAATCTTCTTTTTTCATACATAACAATGGTGAGTGACACGGGCACTTAAGAGCCTCTTCTTTCATTTTATTAAATCAATATGTCATTTTTCGGGTTCATTTTTATTTGTTAATGAAGGTCTTCTACTCATGTTTTATATTTACATATGTCGTGATCGTTTAGAGGTTTTTTCTAATATCATCCATGAACTAAAAAATAATAATATTCTCCAGCTGTTATCCCATTTATTACAACAATTTAATGACACATAAACTTTCATTTTGTAATTCAAAGAGCCTCTGACTTGCATATAAAGTCAAAAACATCTCGGATACAAAAACAGAAGGTCTTTATGAATTAGAACAAATTTCAAATTATTAATATTTATTTTTCATTAAAAACGCCTTCATGAATATGACAAAAAAAAAATAATCATTAAACAAGAAGTAAGCCACTTATTCTCAAAATACATTTTTTATGAATGTTACTTCTGATACTTAAGTCATTCTTAGAAAATACATTCTTATGTTCTTAGTAAAAGAAGCCTTCTATTATATGAATGAATAAACACTTTGACCTTGCGAAATCATACTTTCTTTCATATAGTATATGTTTATAGATATATATGGTGTTAAGAAGCTTGGTCACAAAGGTTGTTATTAGTGTGAGGAAATTGTGTATTTATTTCGGAAACTAAAGAAAAAAAAATCATTCTTAAAAAGTATTGCTGAATGCCTTAGAATATTAATACATAAAAAATAATTATATTTAGTACAGAAGCATCCTGTGTCATGTTGTGGTGTTTTGGATTTCAATGAACGTAATCTATGTACAACTGGTAAACTATTAAACTAATTTAAATGGGAGAGCACATCCTATCACCAAATCCGTTTTTTCTGTTCATGTTTTTTTTATTTTTCTTTATTGTTGTGACAATTAAGAGGGTTTCATAAAATCGTTAAATATCACCAATAGTATAAAAAAGAAAAGATTCTTCAGCTTCCATTCCATTTATTACATCATAATGACACTTGACATGTCTTTTTGTCAGTTAAAGAGACTCTGATTGACATATAAAGTTAAAAACCTCTTGAATAATAAATCCATTGAAAAGAAGGTCTTGATGAATTATAAAAAATATCACATTATTATAATTTATTTTTCATTACCACAACCTTCATAAATATGACAAGAAGATGATTATCAAACATGAAGTAGGTCTATGTTCCCACTTAGCAACATTCCAGCAGCACCTGCATACGGGGTATATATATCCCAATTGATACGATATTCCCGTGCTTCCATTTCCTATCATGACTTTCTTGATAAAGGGTTGCTGCTCACAAGGAAGTAATTAAAGCAAGAGTTCCAATGGTGAAGTTGAAATTATCCCTTCGTAAATTTTACGGACCCATCACGAGTTGGTTGACTGTTATGGAAAAACCGTTTTCACAAATGATATCGGATATGTTCCTTACTGTCGTAACTACAATCCTCTTCTCTTTCATGAATGTAACATACCGAATTAGACTATTTACCGGATTTGTTATAACATAGTCAAAACGACGTGTGCCACATGTGGACGGATCTACTTACCCTTCCAGAGCACCTGAGATCACCCCTAGTTTTTGGAGGGATTCTTGTTGCTTATTCTTTAGTTTTCTATGTTGTGTCATGTGTTCTATTGTTTGTCTGTTTGTATTTTTTCATTTTTAGCCATGGAGCTGTCAGTTTAGTTTCAATTTATGAGTTTGACAGTCTCTCGGGTATCTTTCGTCCCTCTTTTATTCGTAGAATACAATTCTTAATGAATATTACATCTTATACTTAACTTATTATCACCAATTGCGTTCAAAGTTAAAAAAGCTTTCTTTTATAAAATATAATTGACAATTTTGACCTTTAGATATTTTTCTTCTTTTTTCTTTTTAAAATATGTCTTAAGATAAGTATGGTGTTGAAAAGCCTAATAACAAAAGACTATCAATTTTTTGAGGAAATTGTGTATCCATTTCGGTATCCATTTCGGTAACTATTGTAAAGAAAAGGAATTCTTCGAATGATGTTGTTGAATGCCTTAGTATATCAATAAATAATGGCTAAATATTTTTAGCAAAGGAGAATCTCTGTCTATGTTGTGATGTTTCGGATTGCAATGAACGTAACCTATATATAACAAATAAATTATTAAGTCAGGGACTACCATAAGTCACTAAACACCTGTATTGAATTGGTCCATAGATATAAAGATTTAGTTTTGAAGTTTTGTTGTACCCATACAAACTATTTTTACAGAATTCAACATCCTATATTTTCTAGGGATGTTGTTTATCAAACCCGGAGATTCAGATACGATCCAGGAAAACTTATCGTGCCTTTAACATGTTTGAATAATTTATTCTAAAAGGTTACCGATTCAACAGTATAATCAAATTTTTGAATATTGATTTGTTATGTATAAATATTGATTGTGTTATCAGCAAAGTAAAATCGAACAAAATATTATGTTTATGTACATGCATCACACTTTGATTACTCTTCAATTTGTAAATACCTGTATTTTGGCATTGCACAAGGTCATGTTAATAAAGACGTCTTAATGTGGTAAGTAAATATGTTTCGGTTTTTCAATTCTGGAAATTGTTTGTTTTTATTACATTGACCATTGACATTAAATGCAGGAGAATGTGAAAAGAACTATATTATCTTTTTACTCATTTGCAATACTTTTTGATGCATCAACTAAATAATCATATCTTAAAGTCATTTTCCGTTTGGTAGTTTGTATTTCTTTGTTGTTGTTAGTTTTATATTAGTAAACTATAAAATTTGAAGTAATAATTTGAATCCCAGACTCGTTTAGATCTTTTTCGAAATAAGACAACAAATGCAAATTGGATCTAGTACTATATAATTATATAAAATGTCTTAATATGAGTCAATAATTTCTAGTACAAAGGCGCTCATCGTAGCTAGTAACGATGCCTGTACACAATAAATGAATTATATAAACATGATAACAACTCAAAAGTGTACAAAATAACACAAATATTCAAAAAGGAAACATTTATTTGCTAATTTCTGTCATTTGGCCTCTTGTTGTCTTGCATTCTATTATTTGTCTGTTTGTCTTTTAATTTTTAGTCATGATGTTGTCAGTTCATTTTCGATCTATAAGTTTGACGATCCCTCTGATTGTTTTCACCCTTTTTATATACATATATTTGTTTAAAGCCAATTTCAATACCCATCAGTCTTGTTTTGCTGGAGGAAGCTAGTGTACAAAAATATTTAAGATATGAGTCAAACACAGGTACTAATATTTCGGTCTTAACCATCTTGGTTTTTTTGTACATAACCATCGTGAGTGACACGGGCCCTTTAGAGCCTCTAGTTTCATTTTATTTAATCAATATGTCATTTTTCGAGTTCATTTTTATTTGTTAATGAAGGTCTTCGACTCATGATTTATATTCACGTTTGTCGTGATCGTTAAGAGGCTTTCCTAATATCATCCATGAAATAGAAATAAATAATATTCTTCAGCTATTATCCCATTTATTACAACATTTTAATGACACATAAACCTTCATTTTGTAATTCAAAGAGCCTCTGACTGACATATAAAGTAAGAAAACCTCTCGGATACAAAAAAACAGACGGTCTTGAAAATAACAAAAAAGATTATCATTAAACAAGAATTGGATCAATGTTCCCACTTATTCTCAAAATACAATTTGTTATGAATGTTACTTCTAATACTTAACTCATTGTTAGAAAAATACGTTCTTAGTAAAAGAAGCCTTCTATTATATGAATGAAAAACACTTTGACCTTGCGAAATCTTTCTTTCATATCATATATGTCTCTAGATATATATGGTGTTAAGAAGCATGGTCACAAAGGACTGTTATTAGTGTGAGGAAATTGTGTATTCATTTCGTAAACTACAGAAAAGAAAAATCATTCGTAAAAAGGTATTGCTGAATGCCTTAGACTATTGATACATAAAAACTAAGTATATTTTGTACAGAAGCATCATGTGTCGATGTTGTGGTGTTTTTGATTTCAATTTCAATCTTAATGGGAGAGCACATCCTATCACCAAATCCGTTTTTTCTCTTCATGTTTTTCATTCTTCTTTATTGTTGTGATAATTCAGAGGGTTTCAGGGTTTCATAAAATCTTTAAATATCATCAATGAAATTAAAACAAAAAAATTCTTCAGCTTCCATACCATTTATCACAACATTTTAATGACATATAAACTGTCTTTGTGTCATTTACAGAGTTTCTGATTGACATATAAAGTCAAAAACCTGTTGATAATAAATCCAATGAAAAGAAGGTCTTCATTAATTATAAAAAATATCACATTATTAGAATGTATGCTTCGTTAACAAAACCTTCATGAATATGACAAAAAGATGATTATCAAACAAGAAGTATGTCTATGTTCCCACTTATTCGTAGAATACAATTCTTAATGACTATGACGTCTGATACTTAAATTATTGTCAGCAAAAACGTTCATAGTTAAAGAAGCCTTCCATTTTATACAAAACAAATAAACATTTTGACCCTACGATATATTTCTTTTTCTATATAAAATATGTCTATAGATAAATATGGTGTTAACAAGACTAGTTTCAAAAGACTATATTTTACTTGAGGAAATTGTGTACTATTATTCATTTTGAAAAACTATTGTAAGGATAAACACTTATTTAAAGATGATTGTTAAAGGCTATCGTATATTTATACATACAAGCTAATTATATTTAGTAAAGGAGCATCCTGTGTCTATGATGTGACATTGTGAGTTACAATGCACGTTATTTATGTATGAAGCTGTCAGGCTAAAGATGCAAAATAAACAGATAAGTTTAACATCGTGAAAACACAACTGTAAAGATCTTAAAGACATGACACTGCTTTCGGTTTTATATTTCAGTTTGGAATCTGTTGATGATCTCGAGGGGTTATATTAAGGTGTTACCTAACACTACAGGGAGATAACTCTGTAAAGTCAGCTTAACGTTTTAATTACGTTGTGTTGTAAAGAGATATTAAGCTTCTCGATGATCAAAATTGGTGTTTGTCAACCTGCTATATAACCAGTGTAATTTTTCTGACAAAACGGTTGGTTCAAAATTTTTGATTTTTTTATATTTTTGTTAAAGGGTCAAAGAAAATACATTGTCAAAATTTTATGAAAATTAAATGAGCCAAAATAATTTTAGTAAAAGTGTTGGGTACCACCTTAAGTAGGAAACCATTGTTATATACCAGATAATGAGTATGAAGACGCCTTGTCAGTTCACGTGAACATTAGGTTGTGACATTTGACAGAATTATTCTGAAATGTATTTATATAAAAAAAAATAAAAAAAATATGTCTTAACGTATACTGATAATGTGTGGCTTCGTCAACTTATCGATGCTCTGTTTCTGTTATTTTTGCTTTTTGTTTGTTTCTGTTATTCAGTTTCTTCATTTTGTTTATTGTTTTTCTTTTTAAAGGGTGTTAATAAGAAGGTAAAATACAGTCACCATCTGTTATCAAATTGTTTAGTTTTTTTATAGATAGCCAATTGTTGTCAATCTAGAAGTTTGCTGCTTTTTTTAATTTTTATTAATATGTATTTTTTCTGGTTCTGTTTTAATTGCTTATGAAGGTCTTCTACTTATGTTTTCATGTTCATTTGTCGTGATCGTTAAGAACCTTTTCTAAGATCGGTAAATATCATCAATGAAATAAAAACGTATAAGATTTTAGAGATTACCTCATTTATTATGACACATAAACTGTCTTTATGTCATTTACAGAGCTCATAATTGACATATAAAGTCAAAAACCTTTCGAATACAAATCCTTTGAAAAGAAGGTCTTTATGAATTATAAGTTAATACAAAATTATTAAAATGTATTTTTCATTACCACAACTGTCATGAATATGACAAGAAGAGAATTTTCAAACAAGAGGTAGGTCTATGTTCCCACTTATTCTTAGCATACAATTCGTAGTGATTATTACGTCAGATAATAAACTCATTGTCAGAAATAACGTTCGGAGTTACAGAAACCGTCCATTTTTTAAAAGAACCATTGAACATTTTGACCTTACGATAATTTTCTTCTTCCATATTCATTATGTCTTCAGATAAGTATATATATCATGTTGACAAGCCTAGTTACGAAGGACTATTTTTTGTTTGGGGAAATTGTGTATTCATTTTGGAAACTATTGTAAGAAAAAACAATTATTTAAAGATGATTGTTGAATGCTATCATATACTTATACATAAAAGCTAATCATATTTAGTAAAGGAGCATCCTGTGTCATATTTATGGTGTTTTTGATTTTAGAGAATGGAATTTATGTATGACTGATAAAATTTTAAAAATGTAACACGATACCGAATAACGTTACACAACGATTTATCGTTTCTGATGTTATCGAATAACGTTCACACATACAAGCAAATACAGTAGGTACTGCAATCACAAAGTGATTAAATAATAACAATCCTTTTATTTTTGGTAACTATGTGACATTTTTAACAATAACTTCCCCTAGATGCAGAGTGCCAAGAGCTTTAATGCAATACCGAACAGTTATTTGACATTTATCGTTTTACGGCAGTTCTTATGCTCATTGTTAACTTCTAAAAATGTATTACTTAACTTTTTAAATATTCTGTTTCTTTGATATTTAAACATCTGCACGATTAATCTATGGTCTTGTGCATAACAGACTGTGTTTTATCACTTTATTTTCATTCTTGGTTTATTTTTGCATTAAATACTTCTTCAAGATACACGCTGTATCCCGGGGATTTATACAACAATTAATTCGTTTTAAAATGGTCGTCAAAAACACCGCTCGGGCAAAATAGAAAAAGGAATTTTATCTGGAAGAGAATACGGATAGAATTAGACGAAAAAGCACAATACAAGCAGACGTTTAAACTCATACAGAAAATAGTTTGTTAGTATGGAATGTAAAAAAAATTGGTTGAACTTGGTTATTTTGCAGAATAACGTTCCCTGTGTTCCAAGTTTAAACAGTCTCTGAAATTCATTGGTCTGTACACATTCATTGAACTGAATTTTAATGTGCGTATTGTTATGCGTTTACTTTTCTACATTGGCTAGAAGTATAAAGGAGGGTTGAGATCTCATAAACATGTTCAACCCCGCCGCATTTTTGCGACTGTCCCATGTCAGGAGCCTCTGGCCTTTTTATTCTTGTATTATTTTTAATTTTAGTTTCTTGTGTACAATTTGGAGTTTAGTATTGCGTTCATTATCACTGAACTAGTATATATATTTGTTAAGGTGCCAGCTGAAGGACGCCTCCGGGTGCGGGAATTTCTCGCTGCATTGAAGACCTGTTGGTGACCTTCTGCTGTTGTCTGGTCTATGGTCGGGTTGTTGTCTCTTTGACACATTTCCCATTTCCATTCTCAATTTTACAGTAAATCCGATATAGTTTCGAAAACATTTTAAAAATAAAGTGCTAGCTTTGTAAACGTATAAAACAGGTCTTCACAGGACAGACAGTTCCATCGGGATGAGGCCAGAGGCAGTTAACTAAGACATATATGATTCGGCAGAAATAAAATTACAAAATTCAGGTTCAATTAATTACAGTAGTTGTCGTCTGTTTATGTAGTTCATACGTATGTCTCGTTTCTCGTGTTTATATAAATTAGACCGTTAGTTTTCCCGTTTGAATGGTTTTACATTACAAATTTTTAGGGCCCTTTGTAGCTTGATGTTCGGTGTGAGCCAATGCTTCGTGTTGAAGGCCGTACCTTGACATATAATGGTTTACTTTTATAAATTGTTATTTGGATGCTGAGTTGTCTCATTGGCACTCATACCACATCTTTCTATATCTATGATAAACGCAAGTTAATAGTTGGGACTGACTCTAGTCAGACTGGTTCCGTTTCATTTTTTTCTCTCTCAAAATTTACAAGCAAACGACTGACTAACAATTATTCAAACGGTTGGAAATAGTGTATATGTACAAGTTGGGAGACAAAACCTAAAAAAAATAGGGCATAATGCTCACATACTAGGCGTCGGGAAAAGCCCGAGGAGTTTCACAATCTTAAAAGGAGTTTAAGAATAAATATACAAGTATATACATGTACAAAAGAAGTGTTTGTATTTCTTTGTGTAGATAAATATACTACATTTGTATATGTATGTATACATTGTCGGAAAATATAAAATGTATTTGTAGGAGCTTTAAAACACGACAAAAAGCGAGAGTAGCCGAGCTTTCCACTTGTTTCGTTGCGAGTACAGATACATTTTATATTTCTGAAAATTAACATAATTTTCATATTGTTTTTATCCTACAATTTACTCCCAAGGGGGACTTGGGGGGGGGGGGGGATATGTTAACTTGGTCTTCTTCCAGCCGGCATAAAAATGTTTGCCAACGTTGGGCGTCCGTTTAGCTGTGCGGGATGTATCAAGTGTGAAACCATGTCCTGTAAGAATGGGAACGTAAGATCCCATGCCTTGTATAAAGAGAGTGCCACGCTCTTTGAACATTACGAACCCTTGCGACAACTCTTTGAGGGATCTGTTGGTGGCCTTTTGCAAGGCAAAATTTATGTCCCTATCCAGAAAACCATCATTTTCCAGTGTCTGTCCAAATGTCCTCGACCATCATCCCGGATGGCCCATATTACAAAAACTACAATTCATACCTATTGTATTTATTGTTAATCCAGAACATGCATGAAATATTCGCCACTGGACGTTTAGCAACCTACAATCAATCTATCAATCCTTCAATTAACACCCATCACTTGAAACTTTAGTTGTTAAAATTAAAATTATTGCCTCTAACTTTTCAACGAAATTGACAGTATAAACACAGACCTCGAAGATGACCAAATATGGGCATTTACACAAAACGAAATATCTACGTTGCTCATTATGGAAGTAGGTTAACATGAGACTTTATTTGTAAAAGTACAAGTACAAATAAAACTAATAAATATTTGTGTACATGTTATTTGTACAAACGTTGGCTGATAGAATGATAAATTGAGATATATGGGATATGCAATTTATAAGGTAGCAGCATCTGGGCATATACATCAAAACTAAAGACATCAAGAAAATCGTGACTAATGGCAAATGGACGAGTATCTTTTACTGCTGTAAATTTTATTACAGTTAATTGCTGTATATCATATTTGTTTTTAGTTCACTATTTCAACATCAATTAAGTCGTTAGTTATCTCATTTGAAATGTTTACATTTGTCATTTCGGGGCCTAAAATAGCTGAATATATGGTATGGGTTTTATTCATTGAAGACCGTACGGTGCTATACATTTATTCATGTCCGTGTCATTTGGTCACTTATGGACAGTTGTCTTATTGGCAACAATACCACTTATCGTCCTGCCCTACTCCTATATCACCCTGTTCAGTTGTTACAAAATTTTGTTTGTATCGTGGTATTTAGGAATAGAGCAGGCATTATCAGCGACATACCAATGTCTAGGGAAACGTTATCAGCAACGTCGTTATGTGTCAGAAGCCGTTATCACGCTTGAATTCTGCAAGCTTAAAACTGTATTAGAGAGGAGGACAAGGCCAGTAATAGAACGAAAAAAAGATAATCGGGTTTTCTTCGTATAGTATCGTTAAATATGAACCGCTCGACACAATTGAGCTAACTCGACAAACAAGGTTAACATTGTGTCTCGCGGCTGATAATTTACGTAATTAATGTGTAAAACAACTATAATCTATACGTATCTTGTATTTGTATCAAAAGTCGAAAACACACTGACAATAGCTTGGCAAAAATACCAAAAAAAACCACTAAAATCACAATATGGATAACTAAAGACTGATGAACACAAACCCCATCAAAACCCAATGGTGATTACAGTTGCTCATGATGAGTATGCAGATATTGATCAACATCAGTGTGACGACTTTGGTTTTGTATCTGTTTTTTGTTTGTTTGTTGTTGGTTTTTTTGTTTGTTGTTGTTTTGTTGTTTTTTTTTTTGGGGGGGGGGGGGGGTATCGTCGTTTTGTTTTATTATTATTGTTGCTTTTAGTTATAGGATTGTTATAAAGTTTTTTTTAGTGGGGTGGTTGTATTTGAGATCGGTGTCTGGTAGGGGTTAATATGAAGATTAAAGCTACACTATCTTTTATCTGTTATCAAAGTATTTTATAAATAGGAAGATGTGGTATGAGTGTCAATGAAATATATCTACATCCAATTCACAATATATTTAAAGGCAATATTGAATAGTAAGCTCTGTAAATTTGGGAAGGCTCTTGATTTTTTTCTATTGATTTGTTGTTTTTTTTAAATTTGTAAATGAAGGTCTTCTGCTCATGTTCTTTGTATACATTTTCATGATCATTGAGAGGCTTTTCTAAGACCAGTAAAAAGTAAAATTACAAAAATACTAAACTCCGAGGAAATTTTTTATCGGAAAGTCCCTAATCACATGGCAAAATCAAATGACAAAACACATAAAAAACGAATGAACAACAACTGTTATATTCATGACTTGGTACAGGCATTTTCAAATGTAAAGAATGGTGGATTGAATCTGGTTTTATAGCGCTAAACCTCTCAATTGTATGACAGTGTCATCAAATTCCGTAATATTTAGAACGATGCGTGAACAAAACAGATATAATAAATAAAATTATAATCAAAATATGGGTACAGCAGTCATCACTGTGTTACAATTCTAAAAGGAACAATTTTACAAAAAAGCATCATAAAAAAAATATCATCAATGAAATAATAACTAACAAGAGTTTTCAGAGATTACCTCAATTATTGTAACAATATAATGACACATAAACTGTCTTTATTTCGTTTACGGAGTTTCGGATTGACATATAAAGTCATAAACCTCTTGCATATTAAGCTTTTGAACAGAAGGTTTTAAGAAAAGAAAAGGATTATTTCAAAAAAAGTACGCCTATGTTCCCACTTATTCTCAAATAGATGCTTAACTCATTGTAAGAAAATACGTTCTTTGTTAAAGAAGCCTTCTATTGTATCAAAAAATGAACAATTTGACCTTAAGATATCTATCTTTTTTCATATGATATTATATGTCTATAATATATAAATAGTGTTAAGAAGCTTGGTCACAATGGACTGTTATCATTTAGGGGAAATTATATAGTTATTTCGGAAATTATAGTAAAGTAAAAACATTCCTAAAAAGATGTTGTTAAATGCCTTAGTATATTTATACATTTTTTCTAATTATATTTAGTAAAGGAGTATATTGTGTCTATATTGTGATGTTTCGGATTTCAATGAACGTAATATATGTACAACTGGTAAATTATTGAACTAATTTTAATTGGAGAGCACATCCTATCACAAGATCCGGGTAAAAATATCGATCCTTTGTTCAAACATATTCTAAAATGTTACTAATGCAATACTATACTTAAATACTGCTTTATTGGTATTTATATTAATGTTGTAAACAGTCAATTAAAATTTAACTTGATATTATTTGTTTGTGTCATTTGGTCGATTAAGGACACTTGTCAAATTGGCAAAAGTACTACTCATCGTTCTTCCCTATACCACCATCATCCTTGTTTAGTCGCTCCATAATTCTCGTATCACGGATTGTAGAAAAGAGCTGGCGTTGTCAGCGACGTCGAAATGTCTGAGAAGACGTTTCAAGCTAGCTTTCGTCAAGCGTAAAACTGTCATAGGGAGGAACAAAAGACCAGTAATAGAACGATAAACAGATAATCGGGTTTTCTGCATATAAATATCGTAAAATATCAGCCGCTCGACACAATGTGAAGCTTTTCAGCTGGTTTGCTGCGCTCACTTGCCAAAAAGGTAAACATTGTTGCTGGCGGCTGATACATATATTACAATATCAATGTGTACAAAATCAAAAAATCTATACATATATAGTCTTTGTATCAAAATTCGAAAAAAACAAACTGACCATAGCTTGGCAAAACTGAAAAAAACGATCAACAGACAAACATGAGGTACTTATTAAACAACATGGATAACCAAAGACTGAGCAACAGAAACCCCTCCTGAAACCAATGGTGATTTCATGTGCTCCTCGTGTATGTAATGAATAAGAATATATTAACCAATTTCAGTGCAAAAACTTTTATATAAGTATCTGTTTTTGTTTTTGTTTTTGTTTTTGTTTTTGTTTTTGTTTTTATCTTTGTTCAGTGTTATCTATTGTTACTTTTTGTTCTGTGTCTGTTAATTAATTATTTTTTTTCTTTTTTATATTTTTTTTTTAAAGGGTGATGGTAGATTGAAAGTTGGAAAGGGTTAATATATTTAATACCTTTAAGTGTTTATATAAATAAGAAGATGTGATATGAGTGTCAAAGAGACATATCTCCATCCAACTGACAATGTGTATTGTTAGTATTGAATAGTAAGCCACCTCTGTGAATTCGAGTAGGTTCTTAAAAAAATTTATTTAAGTAATATTGTTCTTTTTCGGGTTCTTTTTATATTTGTAAATGAAGGTCTTCTACTCATGTTTTTGTTAACAATATCGTGATCATTATGAGGGTTTCATAAAAATCATCAAATATCATCAATGAAACAAAAACCAATAAGCTATTATCCCATTTATTACAACATCTTAATAACACTTAACTTGTCTTTTTGTCATTCACAGAGTCTCTGATTGACATATAAAGTAAAAAAAAACTCTTGAATAATAATCCTTCGAACAGAAAGTCTTTATGAATTTGAACAAATATCAAATTATTAGAATTTATTTTTCATTAAAAACGCCTTCATAAATATGACAAGAAGATGTCCTAAGTTCTCACTTATTCGTAGAATACAATACTTACTAACTATGACGTCTGAAACTTAAATTATTGTCAGAAATTACGTTCATAGTTGAAGAAGCCTTCCATTTTAAAAAAAAAACAATTAAACATTTTGACCATACAATATATTTCTTCCTTTTCTATATAAAATGTCTATAGATAAGTATGGTGTTGACAAGTCTAGTTACAAAGGAATATCTTTTGCTTGAGGAAATTGTGTATTCATTTTGGAAACCATTGTAAGGAAAAACAATTCTGAAAAAGATTTTGATGAATGCCTGAGTATCTTTATACATAATAGCTAATTATATTTAGTAAAGGCGCATCAGGTGTCTATGTTGTGGTGTTTTGAGTTTCAATAAAGGTAATCTATGTATGAAGCTGCAAGGCTAAGGAAGTAAAATAGACAGAAAGTTTAACATCGTAAAAAAACACAATGTAATTATCTTAAGGACATGACACTGCATTCAGTTTTATATTTCAGCTTTGATTATATTGGTGATACTCGAGAGGTTATCATAGAGCTTTCTTACAAATTGACGAAAGGTACGAACGAACGTAAAGGGAGCACGTATTTCATTTCCACAATAACTGTTAAAAGAGTCTGTGTTTTATCCAGTAAAACATTTCTAAATCAAGTTTATTTTTCAAAAAAGAATAATATCGCAAACAATACACGATTTTAATATAATCAACCAGAGAAAAATAGTGTCAAATACACTTACGTCCGATACGTTACTTACGTAAACCACGAGAACACACATTTCCGCGGGAAATTTTTAAGCACGAGTTTCACGATTAACTTTTCAATGGCATTATTGAAGTACGTTAGTCTAAATTTAACGACAAGATTCACATTTATTTTATTTTTTATAGTACACTTTCAGCAAATTGTCAAAGTGAAATATCGAGATTTGCTAAACAAAAATGATGATACATGTTTTTAAAAAGTAATGTTAAATAAATCTAGAAAAACAGATTTTGTATATCAAGAAAATAAATCTACGATTTTACACCATATACATTGTGGATTTTATAATGACGATTTAATAATACACATGTTTGGAAGATAGACGCGAAGTTATCACTTATCGTC
Source organism: Mytilus edulis (assembly GCA_019925275.1). Taxonomy (NCBI): domain Eukaryota; kingdom Metazoa; phylum Mollusca; class Bivalvia; order Mytilida; family Mytilidae; genus Mytilus; species Mytilus edulis. Next base: position 49,691,006 of record CM034358.1, read on the forward strand.
CAGTGGCTAATATTTGATGAATGTTGGGGACTATAGGCAAAACGCAATTATACGCTAAAATGTTCGTTCCATTGCCCCGGTATATCATATATACACATTTAGGGGGCGATGATTCAAAACATTGTTATATTGAAGAGTATACGTAGGGGAGGGGTCGGTTTTTAGTTTTTTAGGGGCATTTTTTTTGTCTGACTACTAGATATATTTAGGATATTTTGTAGTGTTATCTCATCCGACCTGGTGGTATCATATTTTAACATATCGTACGTCCCGAAATCCTAAATATATCGGAAAAGTCCAATTTAATAAGTGTCGTTGCATGTAGGATAATTGTCCGAAGTTCCACGACTATTATTTAAATATGTCAAAATAAAGGATCCCTTAAACGAGTCTTACTTATGATTCGTCAAGCATACGTACCTTTCGTCAATTTGTAAGAAGGAAACCACTAGTATATACCAGCTAATGAGTCTGAGGACGACTTGTCAGTACACGCGAAAGTTAAGATGTAGCAATTGACAGATCTATTCTAAAATATGTTTACATAAAAAAATGCTACATGTATATATAGATGTGACTGTGTGGCTTCGGCAACTTATGACAAACACATGTATTCATGTACATAAATTGTCTGTACTCTGGTACCCCGAAGATGAAGGATAAGCTTTGGTAATCAGGGAATATTATTCAAGTTTACCGACTATATTAATGTTGGTTCAATCGCAACAAAATCTGTCAAATCTATCAAATCGAAATTTAATGAATACATTTAACATTTAACCATTTTCGTGAAGTAAAAGTCTGTGTATGAAATATAAGAAAAAACAATCTTTTCGCTAAGACATTTGTTACATCAAAATAGACGATAGCTATCACTGTGCAAGTTTTGTACTTACTTTAACCACTCTTATTTTTCTAGGTTTCTTTTTGTTTTTGTTTTTGTGATAGTTTATTGTTTATGTTATTGTTGTATTTTTTGTGTGTTTTTTTTTTAATTTTCCTGCTGTTTTAGTCGCGGACGGTTGGTGTGGTCTCTTGTACTGTATAATACATGTGTATTTACGCGTACAAATGTGTGTAGTAATTCCAATTATCCATCTGTACGTATTACGGACATGTTCAATACCACATAGAATTACTTGAAGTGGTTTGAAGAAAACTGAATGAAATAAAAATCTTTCAAACAAAAGTTCATCGTACATACACGAAAGTGTCTATTAGACACGCTCAAATTATTTATAGAATAACTAATCGAAGAATTAAAAAAGAGAATAATATTCAACGAGTGACAGAAAAACAGCTTAATTCACGAATCCGCGTATCATCAGCGTTGTTTGGTCTTTTTATTACATTGGCAAATGACTTTTTTTTATGAAATTAATGTAGAAAATGTAAGGAACTATATCTTCTTTTATGCATTCACAATTTGGTTTGATCCGACGTCTTGACAACGCCTATTGTTGTATGACGTCAGATGAGTGAAATAACCTCGTTCATTTTACATGTGAAATTATCGGTTTATATTTCACTGTGTTGTTTTTTTGCTACTTTTTTGTATTTTTTTATTTAAATGTTTTTCTTTGTTATTCATTGTTATTTTTTGTTCTGCATGTTCTGTGTCTGTTATTTAGGTTTTGATATTTTTTATTTTTTTCTGTTTGATTTTAGAGAGATGGTGGTATCTGAGATAAGGAGTTTGGTAGGGGTTTATATTTAGGTAAAAATACACCATATGTTATCAAAGTGTTTATATATATAAGCAGATGGGGTATGAGGTTCAATTGAGAATGTAAAAATAGTTGGTATTGTATAGTAACCCAACGCTGTCAAATAAGGAAGGTTCTTGTTTTTTTTCTTTCTATTTTATCAATATATTTTTCGGGTTCTTTTTATTTTTGTAAATAAAGTTCTTCTACTCATGTTTTATAATTACATTTGTCGTGATCATAAAGAGGGTTTTATAAAATCGTTAAATATCATCGATGAAATAAAAACCAATAAGATTCGTCAGCTATTATTCCGTTTATTACAACATAAACTGTATTTTTATCATCCACCGAGCCTCTGATTGACATATAAAGTCATATATTGTATTTATTTTTCATGAACAAATTCTTCATGAATATGACAAGAAGATGATCATTAAACAAGAAGTAGGCATTAGTTCCCACTTATTCGCAGAATACAGTTCTAAATGAATAATATGTCTGATACTAAATTCTCTGTCAAAATGCGTTCTTAGTAAAACTAAGAACGCATTTTGACAGAGAATTTAGTATCAGACATATTATGAATAATATGTCTGATACTAAATTCTCTGTCAAAATGCGTTCTTAGTAAAACTAAGAACGCATTTTGACAGAGAATTTAGTATCAGACATATTATTCATTTAGAACTGTATTCTGCGAATAAGTGGGAACTAATGCCTACTTCTTGTTTAATGATCATCTTCTTGTCATATTCATGAAGAATTTGTTCATGAAAAATAAATACAATATATGACTTTATATGTCAATCAGAGGCTCGGTGGATGATAAAAATACAGTTTATGTTGTAATAAACGGAATAATAGCTGACGAATCTTATTGGTTTTTATTTCATCGATGATATTTAACGATTTTATAAAACCCTCTTTATGATCACGACAAATGTAATTATAAAACATGAGTAGAAGAACTTTATTTACAAAAATAAAAAGAACCCGAAAAATATATTGATAAAATAGAAAGAAAAAAAACAAGAACCTTCCTTATTTGACAGCGTTGGGTTACTATACAATACCAACTATTTTTACATTCTCAATTGAACCTCATACCCCATCTGCTTATATATATAAACACTTTGATAACATATGGTGTATTTTTACCTAAATATAAACCCCTACCAAACTCCTTATCTCAGATACCACCATCTCTCTAAAATCAAACAGAAAAAAATAAAAAATATCAAAACCTAAATAACAGACACAGAACATGCAGAACAAAAAATAACAATGAATAACAAAGAAAAACATTTAAATAAAAAAATACAAAAAAGTAGCAAAAAAACAACACAGTGAAATATAAACCGATAATTTCACATGTAAAATGAACGAGGTTATTTCACTCATCTGACGTCATACAACAATAGGCGTTGTCAAGACGTCGGATCAAACCAAATTGTGAATGCATAAAAGAAGATATAGTTCCTTACATTTTCTACATTAATTTCATAAAAGAAAGTCATTTGCCAATGTAATAAAAAGACCAAACAACGCTGATGATACGCGGATTCGTGAATTAAGCTGTTTTTCTGTCACTCGTTGAATATTATTCTCTTTTTTAATTCTTCGATTAGTTATTCTATAAATAATTTGAGCGTGTCTAATAGACACTTTCGTGTATGTACGATGAACTTTTGTTTGAAAGATTTTTATTTCATTCAGTTTTCTTCAAACCACTTCAAGTAATTCTATGTGGTATTGAACATGTCCGTAATACGTACAGATGGATAATTGGAATTACTACACACATTTGTACGCGTAAATACACATGTATTATACAGTACAAGAGACCACACCAACCGTCCGCGACTAAAACAGCAGGAAAATAAAAAAAAAAAACACACAAAAAATACAACAATAACATAAACAATAAACTATCACAAAAACAAAAACAAAAAGAAACCTAGAAAAATAAGAGTGGTTAAAGTAAGTACAAAACTTGCACAGTGATAGCTATCGTCTATTTTGATGTAACAAATGTCTTAGCGAAAAGATTGTTTTTTCTTATATTTCATACACAGACTTTTACTTCACGAAAATGGTTAAATGTTAAATGTATTCATTAAATTTCGATTTGATAGATTTGACAGATTTTGTTGCGATTGAACCAACATTAATATAGTCGGTAAACTTGAATAATATTCCCTGATTACCAAAGCTTATCCTTCATCTTCGGGGTACCAGAGTACAGACAATTTATGTACATGAATACATGTGTTTGTCATAAGTTGCCGAAGCCACACAGTCACATCTATATATACATGTAGCATTTTTTTATGTAAACATATTTTAGAATAGATCTGTCAATTGCTACATCTTAACTTTCGCGTGTACTGACAAGTCGTCCTCAGACTCATTAGCTGGTATATACTAGTGGTTTCCTTCTTACAAATTGACGAAAGGTACGTATGCTTGACGAATCATAAGTAAGACTCGTTTAAGGGATCCTTTATTTTGACATATTTAAATAATAGTCGTGGAACTTCGGACAATTATCCTACATGCAACGACACTTATTAAATTGGACTTTTCCGATATATTTAGGATTTCGGGACGTACGATATGTTAAAATATGATACCACCAGGTCGGATGAGATAACACTACAAAATATCCTAAATATATCTAGTAGTCAGACAAAAAAAATGCCCCTAAAAAACTAAAAACCGACCCCTCCCTACGTATACTCTTCAATATAACAATGTTTTGAATCATCGCCCCCCCTAAATGTGTATATATGATATACCGGGGCAATGGAACGAACATTTTAGCGTATAATTGCGTTTTGCCTATAGTCCCCAACATTCATCAAATATTAGCCACTGGACGATAAGTGATAACTTCGCGTCTATCTTCCAAACATGTGTATTATTAAATCGTCATTATAAAATCCACAATGTATATGGTGTAAAATCGTAGATTTATTTTCTTGATATACAAAATCTGTTTTTCTAGATTTATTCAACATTACTTTTTAAAAACATGTATCATCATTTTTGTTTAGCAAATCTCGATATTTCACTTTGACAATTTGCTGAAAGTGTACTATAAAAAATAAAATAAATGTGAATCTTGTCGTTAAATTTAGACTAACGTACTTCAATAATGCCATTGAAAAGTTAATCGTGAAACTCGTGCTTAAAAATTTCCCGCGGAAATGTGTGTTCTCGTGGTTTACGTAAGTAACGTATCGGACGTAAGTGTATTTGACACTATTTTTCTCTGGTTGATTATATTAAAATCGTGTATTGTTTGCGATATTATTCTTTTTTGAAAAATAAACTTGATTTAGAAATGTTTTACTGGATAAAACACAGACTCTTTTAACAGTTATTGTGGAAATGAAATACGTGCTCCCTTTACGTTCGTTCGTACCTTTCGTCAATTTGTAAGAAAGCTCTATGATAACCTCTGGAGTATCACCAATATAATCAAAGCTGAAATATAAAACTGAATGCAGTGTCATGTCCTTAAGATAATTACATTGTGTTTTTTTACGATGTTAAACTTTCTGTCTATTTTACTTCCTTAGCCTTGCAGCTTCATACCTAGATTACCTTTATTGAAACTCAAAACACCACAACATAGACACCTGATGCGCCTTTACTAAATATAATTAGCTATTATGTATAAAGATACTCAGGCATTCATCAAAATCTTTTTCAGAATTGTTTTTCCTTACAATGGTTTCCAAAATGAATACACAATTTCCTCAAGCAAAAGATATTCCTTTGTAACTAGACTTGTCAACACCATACTTATCTATAGACATTTTATATAGAAAAGGAAGAAATATATTGTATGGTCAAAATGTTTAATTGTTTTTTTTTAAAATGGAAGGCTTCTTCAACTATGAACGTAATTTCTGACAATAATTTAAGTATCAGACGTCATAGTTAGTAAGTATTGTATTCTACGAATAAGTGAGAACTTAGGACATCTTCTTGTCATATTTATGAAGGCGTTTTTAATGAAAAATAAATTCTAATAATTTGATATTTGTTCAAATTCATAAAGACTTTCTGTTCGAAGGATTATTATTCAAGAGTTTTTTTTTACTTTATATGTCAATCAGAGACTCTGTGAATGACAAAAAGACAAGTTAAGTGTTATTAAGATGTTGTAATAAATGGGATAATAGCTTATTGGTTTTTGTTTCATTGATGATATTTGATGATTTTTATGAAACCCTCATAATGATCACGATATTGTTAACAAAAACATGAGTAGAAGACCTTCATTTACAAATATAAAAAGAACCCGAAAAAGAACAATATTACTTAAATAAATTTTTTTAAGGACCTACTCGAATTCACAGAGGTGGCTTACTATTCAATACTAACAATACACATTGTCAGTTGGATGGAGATATGTCTCTTTGACACTCATATCACATCTTCTTATTTATATAAACACTTAAAGGTATTAAATATATTAACCCTTTCCAACTTTCAATCTACCATCACCCTTTAAAAAAAAATATAAAAAAAGAAAAAAAATAATTAATTAACAGACACAGAACAAAAAGTAACAATAGATAACACTGAACAAAGATAAAAACAAAAACAAAAACAAAAACAAAAACAAAAACAAAAACAGATACTTATATAAAAGTTTTTGCACTGAAATTGGTTAATATATTCTTATTCATTACATACACGAGGAGCACATGAAATCACCATTGGTTTCAGGAGGGGTTTCTGTTGCTCAGTCTTTGGTTATCCATGTTGTTTAATAAGTACCTCATGTTTGTCTGTTGATCGTTTTTTTCAGTTTTGCCAAGCTATGGTCAGTTTGTTTTTTTCGAATTTTGATACAAAGACTATATATGTATAGATTTTTTGATTTTGTACACATTGATATTGTAGTATATGTATCAGCCGCCAGCAACAATGTTTACCTTTTTGGCAAGTGAGCGCAGCAAACCAGCTGAAAAGCTTCACATTGTGTCGAGCGGCTGATATTTTACGATATCTATATGCAGAAAACCCGATTATCTGTTTATCGTTCTATTACTGGTCTTTTGTTCCTCCCTATGACAGTTTTACGCTTGACGAAAGCTAGCTTGAAACGTCTTCTCAGACATTTCGACGTCGCTGACAACGCCAGCTCTTTTCTACAATCCGTGATACGAGAATTATGGAGCGACTAAACAAGGATGATGGTGGTATAGGGAAGGACGATGAGTAGTACTTTTGCCAATTTGACAAGTGTCCTTAATCGACCAAATGACACAAACAAATAATATCAAGTTAAATTTTAATTGACTGTTTACAACATTAATATAAATACCAATAAAGCAGTATTTAAGTATAGTATTGCATTAGTAACATTTTAGAATATGTTTGAACAAAGGATCGATATTTTTACCCGGATCTTGTGATAGGATGTGCTCTCCAATTAAAATTAGTTCAATAATTTACCAGTTGTACATTTATTACGTTCATTGAAATCCGAAACATCACAACATAGACACAATATACTCCTTTACTAAATATAATTAGAAAAAATGTATAAATATACTAAGGCATTTAACAACATCTTTTTAGGAATGTTTTTACTTTACTATAATTTCCGAAATAACTATATAATTTCCCCTAAAGGATAACAGTCCTTTGTGACCAAGCTTCTTAACACTATTTATATCTATAGACATATAATATCATATGAAAAAAGATAGATATCTTAAGGTCAAATTGTTCATTTTTTGATACAATAGAAGGCTTCTTTAACAAAGAACGTATTTTCTTACAATGAGTTAAGCATCTATTTGAGAATAAGTGGGAACATAGGCGTACTTTTTTGAAATAATCCTTTTCTTTTCTTAAAACCTTCTGTTCAAAAGCTTAATATGCAAGAGGTTTATGACTTTATATGTCAATCCGAAACTCCGTAAATGAAATAAAAACAGTTTATGTGTCATTATATTGTTACAATAATTGAGGTAATCTCTGAAAACTCTTGTTAGTTATTATTTCATTGATGATATTTTTTGTATGATGCTTTTTTGTAAAATTGTTCCTTTTAAAATTGTAACACAGTGATGACTGCTGTACCCATATTTTGATTATAATTTTATTTATTATATCTGTTTTGTTCACGCATCGTTCTAAATATTACGGAATTTGATGACACTGTCATACAATTGAGAGGTTTAGCGCTATAAAACCAGATTCAATCCACCATTCTTTACATTTGAAAATGCCTGTACCAAGTCATGAATATAACAGTTGTTGTTCATTCGTTTTTTATGTGTTTTGTCATTTGATTTTGCCATGTGATTAGGGACTTTCCGATAAAAAAATTCCTCGGAGTTTAGTATTTTTGTAATTTTACTTTTTACTGGTCTTAGAAAAGCCTCTCAATGATCATGAAAATGTATACAAAGAACATGAGCAAAAGACCTTCATTTACAAATAAAAAAACAACAACAAACCAATAGAAAAAAATCAAGAGCCTTCCCAAATTTACAGAGCTTACTATTCAATATTGCCTTTAAATACATTGTGAATTGGATGTAGATATATTTCATTGACACTCATACCACATCTTCCTATTTATAAAATACTTTGATAACAGATAAAAGATAGTGTAGCTTTAATCTTCATATTAACCCCTACCAGACACCGATCTCAAATACAACCACCCCCTAAAAAAAACTTTATAACAATCCTATAACTAAAAGCAACAATAATAATAAAACAAAACGACGATACCCCCCCCCCCCCAAAAAAAACCAACAACAACAAACAAAAAAAACAACAACAAACAAACAAAAAACAGATACAAAACCAAAGTCGTCACACTGATGTTGATCAATATCTGCATACTCATCATGAGCAACTGTAATCACCATTGGGTTTTGATGGGGTTTGTGTTCATCAGTCTTTGGTTATCCATATTGTGATTTTAGTGGGTTTTTTTGGTAATTTTGCCAAGCTATTGTCAGTGTGTTTTCGACTTTTGATACAAAGACAAGATACGTATAGATTATAGTTGTTTTACACATTAATAACGTAAATTATCAGCCGCGAGACACAATGTTAACCTTTTTTTGTCGAGTTAGCTCAATTGTGTCGAGCGGTTCATATTTAACGATACTATACGAAGAAAACCCGATTTTTTTCGTTCTATTACTGGCCTTGTCCTCCTCTCTAATACAGTTTTAAGCTTGCAGAATTCAAGCGTGATAACGGCTTCTGACACATAACGACGTTGCTGATAACGTTTCCCTAGACATTGGTATGTCGCTGATAATGCCTGCTCTATTCCTAAATACCACGATACAAACAAAATTTTGTAACAACTGAACAGGGTGATATAGGAGTAGGGCAGGACGATAAGTGGTATTGTTGCCAATAAGACAACTGTCCATAAGTGACCAAATGACACGGACATGAATAAATGTAAAGCACCGTACGGTCTTCAATGAGTAAAACCCATACCATATATTCAGCTATTTTAGGCCCCGAAATGACAAATGTAAACATTTCAAATGAGATAACTAACGACTTAATTGATGTTGAAATAGTGAACTAAAAACAAATATGATATACAGCAATTAACTGTAATAAAATTTACAGCAGTAAAAGATACTCGTCCATTTGCCATTAGTCACGATTTTCTTGATGTCTTTGGTTTTGATGTATATGCCCAGATGCTGCTATCTTATAAATTGCATATCCCATATATCTCAATTTATCATTCTATCAGCCAACGTTTGTACAAATAACATGTACACAAATATTTATTAGTTTTATTTGTACTTGTACTTTTACAAATAAAGTCTCATGTTAACCTACTTCCATAATGAGCAACGTAGATATTTCGTTTTGTGTAAATGCCCATATTTGGTCATCTTCGAGGTCTGTGTTTATACTGTCAATTTCGTTGAAAAGTTAGAGGCAATAATTTTAATTTTAACAACTAAAGTTTCAAGTGATGGGTGTTAATTGAAGGATTGATAGATTGATTGTAGGTTGCTAAACGTCCAGTGGCGAATATTTCATGCATGTTCTGGATTAACAATAAATACAATAGGTATGATTTGTAGTTTTTGTAATATGGGCCATCCGGGATGATGATCGAGGACATTTGGACAGACACTGGAAAATGATGGTTTTCTGGATAGGGACATAAATTTTGCCTTGCAAATGCCACCAACGGATCCCTCAAAGAGTTGTCGCAAGGGTTCGTAATGTTCAAAGAGCGTGGCACTCTCTTTATACAAGGCATGGGATCTTACGTTCCCATTCTTACAGGACATGGTTTCACACTTGATACATCCCGCACAGCTAAACGGACGACCAACGTTGGCAAAAAAATTTCTGCCGGCTGGAAGAAGACCAAGTTAACATATTACCCCCCCCCCCCCCCCCCCCAAGAGTAAATTGTAGGATAAAAACAATATGAAAATTATGTTAATTTTCAGAAACATAAAATGTATCTGTACTCGCAACGAAACAAGTGGAAAGCTCGGCTACTCTCGCTTTTTGTCGTGTTTTAAAGCTCCTACAAATACATTTTATATTTTCCGACAATGTATACATACATATAGTATATTTATCTACACAAAGAAATACAAACACTTCTTTTGTACATGTATATACTTGTATATTTATTCTAAAACTCCTTTTAAGATTGTGAAACTCCTCGGGCTTTTCCCGACGCCTAGTATGTGAGCATTATGCCCTATTTTTTTTAGGTTTTGTCTCCCAACTTGTACATATACACTATTTCCAACCGTTTGAATAATTGTTAGTCAGTCGTTTGCTTGTAAATTTTGAGAGAGAAAAAAATGAAACGGAACCAGTCTGACTAGAGTCAGTCCCAACTATTAACTTGCGTTTATCATAGATATAGAAAGATGTGGTATGAGTGCCAATGAGACAACTCAGCATCCAAATAACAATTTATAAAAGTAAACCATTATATGTCAAGGTACGGCCTTCAACACGAAGCATTGGCTCACACCGAACATCAAGCTACAAAGGGCCCTAAAAATTTGTAATGTAAAACCATTCAAACGGGAAAACTAACGGTCTAATTTATATAAACACGAGAAACGAGACATACGTATGAACTACATAAACAGACGACAACTACTGTAATTAATTGAACCTGAATTTTGTAATTTTATTTCTGCCGAATCATATATGTCTTAGTTAACTGCCTCTGGCCTCATCCCGATGGAACTGTCTGTCCTGTGAAGACCTGTTTTATACGTTTACAAAGCTAGCACTTTATTTTTAAAATGTTTTCGAAACTATATCGGATTTACTGTAAAATTGAGAATGGAAATGGGAAATGTGTCAAAGAGACAACCCCCCGACCATAGAACAGACAACAGCAGAAGGTCACCAACAGGTCTTCAATGCAGCGAGAAATTCCCGCACCCGGAGGCGTCCTTCAGCTGGCACCTTAACAAATATATATACTAGTTCAGTGATAATGAACGCAATACTAAACTCCAAATTGTACACAAGAAACTAAAATTAAAAATAATACAAGAATAACAAAGGCCAGAGGCTCCTGACATGGGACAGTCGCAAAAATGCGGCGGGGTTGAACATGTTTATGAGATCTCAACCCTCCTTTATACTTCTAGCCAATGTAGAAAAGTAAACGCATAACAATACGCACATTAAAATTCAGTTCAATGAATGTGTACAGACCAATGAATTTCAGAGACTGTTTAAACTTGGAACACAGGGAACGTTATTCTGCAAAATAACCAAGTTCAACCAATTTTTTTTACATTCCATACTAACAAACTATTTTCTGTATGAGTTTAAACGTCTGCTTGTATTGTACTTTTTCGTGTAATTCTATCCGTATTCTCTTCCAGATAAAATTATTTTTTCTATTTTGCCCGAGCGGTGTTTTTGACGACCATTTTAAAACGAATTAATTGTTGTATAAATCCCCGGGATACAGCGTGTATCTTGAAGAAGTATTTAATGCAAAAATAAACCAAGAATGAAAATAAAGTGATAAAACACAGTCTGTTATGCACAAGACCATAGATTAATCGTGCAGATGTTTAAATATCAAAGAAACAGAATATTTAAAAAGTTAAGTAATACATTTTTAGAAGTTAACAATGAGCATAAGAACTGCCGTAAAACGATAAATGTCAAATAACTGTTCGGTATTGCATTAAAGCTCTTGGCACTCTGCATCTAGGGGAAGTTACTGTTAAAAATGTCACATAGTTACCAAAAATAAAAGGATTGTTATTATTTAATCACTTTGTGATTGCAGAACCTACTGTATTTGCTTGTATGTGTGAACGTCATTCGATAACATCAGAAACGATAAATCGTTGTGTAACGTCATTCGGTATCGTGTTACATTTTTAAAATTTTATGAAGTATCAGTCATACATAAATTCCATTCTCTAAAATCAAAAACACCATAAATATGACACAGGATGCTCCTTTACTAAATATGATAAGCTTTTATGTATAAGTATATGATAGCATTCAACAATCATCTTTAAATAATTGTTTCCAAAATGAATACACAATTTCCCCAAACAAAAAATAGTCCTTCGTAACTAGGCTTGTCAACATGATATATATACTTATCTGAAGACATAATGAATATGGAAGAAGAAAATTATCGTAAGGTCAAAATGTTCAATGGTTCTTTTAAAAAATGGACGGTTTCTGTAACTCCGAACGTTATTTCTGACAATGAGTTTATTATCTGACGTAATAATCACTACGAATTGTATGCTAAGAATAAGTGGGAACATAGACCTACCTCTTGTTTGAAAATTCTCTTCTTGTCATATTCATGACAGTTGTGGTAATGAAAAATTTTAATTCATAAAGACCTTCTTTTCAAAGGATTTGTATTCGAAAGGTTTTTGACTTTATATGTCAATTATGAGCTCTGTAAATCACATAAAGACAGTTTATGTGTCATAATAAATGAGATAATCTCTGAAAATCTTATAAGTTTTTATTTCATAGATGATATTTACCGATCTTAGAAAAGACTCTTAACGATCACGACAAATGAACATGAAAACATAAGTAGAAGACCTTCATAAGCAATTAAAACAGAACCAGAAAAAATACATATTAATAAAAATTAAAAAAAGCAGCAAACTTCTAGATTGACAACAATTGGCTATCTATAAAAAAACTAAACAATTTGATAACAGATGGTGACTGTATTTTACCTTCTTATTAACACCCTTTAAAAAGAAAAACAATAAACAAATGAAGAAATGAAGAAACTGAATAACAGAAACAGAACAAAAAGCAAAAATAACAGAAACAGAGCATCGATAAGTTGACGAAGCCACACATTATCAGTATACGTTAAGACATATTTTTTTTTTTTTTTTTTTAATATAAATACATTTCAGAATAATTCTGTCAAATGTCACAACCTAATGTTCACGTGAACTGACAAGGCGTCTTCATACTCATTATCTGGTATATAACAATGGTTTCCTACTTAAGGTGGTACCCAACACTTTTACTAAAATTATTTTGGCTCATTTAATTTTCATAAAATTTTGACAATGTATTTTCTTTGACCCTTTAACAAAAATATAAAAAAATCAAAAATTTTGAACCAACCGTTTTGTCAGAAAAATTACACTGGTTATATAGCAGTTTGACAAACACCAATTTTGATCATCGAGAAGCTTAATATCTCTTTACAACACAACGTAATTAAAACGTTAAGCTGAGTTTACAGAGTTATCTCCCTGTAGTGTTAGGTAACACCTTAATATAACCCCTCGAGATCATCAACAGATTCCAAACTGAAATATAAAACCGAAAGCAGTGTCATGTCTTTAAGATCTTTACAGTTGTGTTTTCACGATGTTAAACTTATCTGTTTATTTTGCATCTTTAGCCTGACAGCTTCATACATAAATAACGTGCATTGTAACTCACAATGTCACATCATAGACACAGGATGCTCCTTTACTAAATATAATTAGCTTGTATGTATAAATATACGATAGCCTTTAACAATCATCTTTAAATAATTGTTTATCCTTACAATAGTTTTTCAAAATGAATAATAGTACACAATTTCCTCAAGTAAAATATAGTCTTTTGAAACTAGTCTTGTTAACACCATATTTATCTATAGACATATTTTATATAGAAAAAGAAATATATCGTAGGGTCAAAATGTTTATTTGTTTTGTATAAAATGGAAGGCTTCTTTAACTATGAACGTTTTTGCTGACAATAATTTAAGTATCAGACGTCATAGTCATTAAGAATTGTATTCTACGAATAAGTGGGAACATAGACATACTTCTTGTTTGATAATCATCTTTTTGTCATATTCATGAAGGTTTTGTTAACGAAGCATACATTCTAATAATGTGATATTTTTTTATAATTAATGAAGACCTTCTTTTCATTGGATTTATTATCAACAGGTTTTTGACTTTATATGTCAATCAGAAACTCTGTAAATGACACAAAGACAGTTTATATGTCATTAAAATGTTGTGATAAATGGTATGGAAGCTGAAGAATTTTTTTGTTTTAATTTCATTGATGATATTTAAAGATTTTATGAAACCCTGAAACCCTCTGAATTATCACAACAATAAAGAAGAATGAAAAACATGAAGAGAAAAAACGGATTTGGTGATAGGATGTGCTCTCCCATTAAGATTGAAATTGAAATAAAAAACACCACAACATCGACACATGATGCTTCTGTACAAAAATACTTAGTTTTATGTATCAATAGTCTAAGGCATTCAGCAATACCTTTTTACGAATGATTTTTCTTTTCTGTAGTTTACGAAATGAATACACAATTTCCTCACACTAATAACAGTCCTTTGTGACCATGCTTCTTAACACCATATATATCTAGAGACATATATGATATGAAAGAAAGATTTCGCAAGGTCAAAGTGTTTTTCATTCATATAATAGAAGGCTTCTTTTACTAAGAACGTATTTTTCTAACAATGAGTTAAGTATTAGAAGTAACATTCATAACAAATTGTATTTTGAGAATAAGTGGGAACATTGATCCAATTCTTGTTTAATGATTATCTTTTTTGTTATTTTCAAGACCGTCTGTTTTTTTGTATCCGAGAGGTTTTCTTACTTTATATGTCAGTCAGAGGCTCTTTGAATTACAAAATGAAGGTTTATGTGTCATTAAAATGTTGTAATAAATGGGATAATAGCTGAAGAATATTATTTATTTCTATTTCATGGATGATATTAGGAAAGCCTCCTAACGATCACGACAAATGTGAATATAAATCATGAGTCGAAGACCTTCATTAAAAAATAAAAATGAACTCGAAAAATGACATATTGATTAAATAAAATGAAACTAGAGGCTCTAAAGGGCCCGTGTCACTCACGATGGTTATGTACAAAAAAACCAAGATGGTTAAGACCCAAATATTAGTACCTGTGTTTGACTCATATCTTAAATATTTTTGTACACTAGCTTCCTCCAGCAAAACAAGACTGATGGGTATTGAAATTGGCTTTAAACAAATATATGTATATAAAAAGGGTGAAAACAATCAGAGGGATCGTCAAACGTATAGATCGAAAATGAACTGACAACATCATGACTAAAAATTAAAAGACAAACAGACAAATAATAGAATGCAAGACAACAAGAGGCCAAATGACAGAAATTAGCAAATAAATGTTTCCTTTTTTAATATTTGTGTTATTTTGTACACTTTTGAGTTGTTATCATGTTTATATAATTCATTTATTGTGTACAGGCATCGTTACTAGCTACGATGAGCGCCTTTGTACTAGAAATTATTGACTCATATTAAGACATTTTATATAATTATATAGTACTAGATCCAATTTGTTGTCTTATTTCGAAAAAGATCTAAACGAGTCTGGGATTCAAATAATTACTTCAAATTTTATAGTTTACTAATATAAAACTAACAACAACAAAGAAATACAAACTACCAAACGGAAAATGACTTTAAGATATGATTATTTAGTTGATGCATCAAAAAGTATTGCAAATGAGTAAAAAGATAATATAGTTCTTTTCACATTCTCCTGCATTTAATGTCAATGGTCAATGTAATAAAAACAAACAATTTCCAGAATTGAAAAACCGAAACATATTTACTTACCACATTAAGACGTCTTTATTAACATGACCTTGTGCAATGCCAAAATACAGGTATTTACAAATTGAAGAGTAATCAAAGTGTGATGCATGTACATAAACATAATATTTTGTTCGATTTTACTTTGCTGATAACACAATCAATATTTATACATAACAAATCAATATTCAAAAACTTGATTATACTGTTGAATCGGTAACCTTTTAGAATAAATTATTCAAACATGTTAAAGGCACGATAAGTTTTCCTGGATCGTATCTGAATTTCCGGGTTTGATAAACAACATCCCTAGAAAAATAGGATGTTGAATTCTGTAAAAATAGTTTGTATGGGTACAACAAAACTTCAAAACTAAATCTTTATATCTATGGACCAATTCAATACAGGTGTTTAGTGACTTATGGTAGTCCCTGACTTAATAATTTATTTGTTATATATAGGTTACGTTCATTGCAATCCGAAACATCACAACATAGACAGAGATTCTCCTTTGCTAAAAATATTTAGCCATTATTTATTGATATACTAAGGCATTCAACAACATCATTCGAAGAATTCCTTTTCTTTACAATAGTTACCGAAATGGATACCGAAATGGATACACAATTTCCTAAAAAAATTGATAGTCTTTTGTTATTAGGCTTTTCAACACCATACTTATCTTAAGACATATTTTAAAAAGAAAAAAGAAGAAAAATATCTAAAGGTCAAAATTGTCAATTATATTTTATAAAAGAAAGGCTTTTTTAACTTTGAACGCAATTGGTGATAATAAGTTAAGTATAAGATGTAATATTCATTAAGAATTGTATTCTACGAATAAAAGAGGGACGAAAGATACCCGAGAGACTGTCAAACTCATAAATCGAAACTAAACTGACAGCTCCATGGCTAAAAATGAAAAAAGACAAACAGACAAACAATAGAACACATGACACAACATAGAAAACTAAAGAATAAGCAACAAGAATCCCTCCAAAAACTAGGGGTGATCTCAGGTGCTCTGGAAGGGTAAGTAGATCCTGCTCCACATGTGGCACACGTCGTTTTGACTATGTTATAACAAATCCGGTAAATAGTCTAATTCGGTATGTTACATTCATGAAAGAGAAGAGGATTGTAGTTACGACAGTAAGGAACATATCCGATATCATTTGTGAAACGGTTTTTCCATAACAGTCAACCAACTCGTGATGGCGTCCGTAAAATTTACGAAGGGATAATTTCATCTTCACCATTTGGAACTCTTGCTTTAATTACTTCCTTGTGAGCAGCAACCCTTTATCTAGAAAGTCATGATAGGAAATGAAAGCACGGGAATATCGTATCAATTGGGATATATATACCCCGTATGCAGGTGCTGCTGGAATGTTGCTAAGTGGGAACATAGACCTACTTCATGTTTGATAATCATCTTCTTTCTTGTCATATTTATGAAGGTTGTGGTAATGAAAAATAAATTATAATAATGTGATATTTTTTATAATTCATCAAGACCTTCTTTTCAATGGATTTATTATTCAAGAGGTTTTTAACTTTATATGTCAATCAGAGTCTCTTTAACTGACAAAAAAACATGTCAAGTGTCATTATGATGTAATAAATGGAATGGAAGCTGAAGAATCTTTTCTTTTTTTATACTATTGATGATATTTAACGATGTTATGAAACCCTCTTAATTGTCACAATAATAAAGAAAAATAAAAAAAACATGAACAGAAAAAACGGATTTGGTGATAGGATGTGCTCTCCCATTTAAATTAGTTTAATAGTTTACCAGTTGTACATAGATTACGTTCATTGAAATCCAAAACACCACAACATGACACAGGATGCTTCTGTACTAAATATAATTATTTTTTATGTATTAATATTCTAAGGCATTCAGCAATACCTTTTTAAGAATGATTTTTTTTTCTTTAGTTTCCGAAATAAATACACAATTTCCTCACACTAATAACAACCTTTGTGACCAAGCTTCTTAACACCATATATATCTATAAACATATATTATATGAAAGAAAGTATGATTTCGCAAGGTCAAAGTGTTTATTCATTCATATAATAGAAGGCTTCTTTTACTAAGAACATAAGAATGTATTTTCTAAGAATGACTTAAGTATCAGAAGTAACATTCATAAAAAATGTATTTTGAGAATAAGTGGCTTACTTCTTGTTTAATGATTATTTTTTTTTGTCATATTCATGAAGGCGTTTTTAATGAAAAATAAATATTAATAATTTGAAATTTGTTCTAATTCATAAAGACCTTCTGTTTTTGTATCCGAGATGTTTTTGACTTTATATGCAAGTCAGAGGCTCTTTGAATTACAAAATGAAAGTTTATGTGTCATTAAATTGTTGTAATAAATGGGATAACAGCTGGAGAATATTATTATTTTTTAGTTCATGGATGATATTAGAAAAAACCTCTAAACGATCACGACATATGTAAATATAAAACATGAGTAGAAGACCTTCATTAACAAATAAAAATGAACCCGAAAAATGACATATTGATTTAATAAAATGAAAGAAGAGGCTCTTAAGTGCCCGTGTCACTCACCATTGTTATGTATGAAAAAAGAAGATGTTTTATGATTGCCAATGAGACAACTCTTCACAAGAGGCCAAATGACAGAAATTAGTATATATAGTTCACCGTTCGGCCTTTACCAATGAGTAATCCCATACCGCATAGTCAGCTATAAAATCACAAACTTAAAACTATTCAAATCAGAAAACTAACGGCATAATTAGTGTACAAAAAAATTAACAAAAAACATATATGAAAAACACTAACAAACTACAACCACTGAATTACAGGCTCCAGACTTTGAACAGGTAGATACATACATAATGTGGTTGGGTTTAATATGTAAGCGGTATATAAACCCTCCGTTTAACCTTGGACAGTTTTGAAACAGTAAAATATAAGAATGAACTATACAAATCAATTGAAAAAAAAACTATGTGCGGTTTTTTTTACAAAGGACACTCTCAAACATTGTAGACGAGAATAGAATTCATTTCACAAATGTCTGTTTTGTTGAGATCCTGTATTACTGATTATTTTGTATGTTTATTTTATCTGTATATTATGTTTGCTGACAACACAAGAAAGGGTCATTTATCATGTTTAAGAACAACCACGTCTTTAAAAACTGACAGTATATTAACCATATCGGCACATTTGACTTGTGAGTAGAATATAACTGTGAACTCACATATTAACAACTAAAAAATGAGACGGAGGAAGATGTGACTACCCATAACGATAATGGGAATGTTGGAAAATCTTTAAATATTATATAGATTTTGGCAACATATTCGATATAAAAACCATTAAAATGGAACTACTATGACTACTTTTATATTTTGCTCTTTCAAATCAGGATTGGCGGCCAATGGCGGCCAATGACGACCAATGTCGGCCAATGACGGCCAATGACAGCCAATGTCGGCGGAAAAGGGCCAACATTGTAAAAAGAAAGTGGCTAACGTTTTTGTTTTCAACCGAGTGTATTAAGAGGAGCTCCGTACGAGAGATTCACTGAGACACAACAAATAACAAACACATCAGGTTTGGCAGTATTTGGTCACGGCTTAATTTAAATTAAATATAACATTCAATATACAAACATTTATTGTGTACCTGTTATTTGTCCAATAGTTGGCTGCATGAATGCAGGTAAAGTACATTTAATTGTAAATAAATAAATTTATTAATCTTTGCATTTATATAAAAAAGAAATTAAAAATGTGTGGCTACGTCAAATTATAATAAAACACACACTTATATACATATTTTGAACTAATGTCTGTAACCTGGTATCATGAGGTTGAATGATGAACTCTGGTTAATTAGAGGATATTTTAAATTCCACTGAATGTTTTAAATGTTTAATCCAGTGCAGCAAAGTCTTTAAAATCTGCCACTACTTTACATTGACATGTACTTACAAGTCGTTATCATGCTCATTAGCCGGTATATATTAATGCTTTCCACTTAAAATCACTGCTCGAGTACCATCAACCGAATTCAAGCTGAAATATAAAGCTTAAAGCATGATTATGTCTTCTACATTATTACATTGCAATACATTAAGTTGGTGGTAGGTTTTTTTATGATGATAGAATTCATTAATGAAATTGCATCTGTAGACCTTGCAGTGTAATTTTAAAAAAGACTCAAATGAGGCTGTGATTCAACTCGTTACTGCATGTGATAAATCCCTAAAATAATAGACTGGCATCTAAAAAAAAATACAAATAGAAAAAAAAAATTTGAAACGAACTATTTGATAACGCCTGGCATATTCCTGACTTGGTACAGATCTTTTGAAGAAACACATTGTAGTATAACCTAGTTTTATGGCTAGCCAAACCTCCCTCTTAGCAATGTTTTAAATATCCCTAAATTTGACATAACTAAGTGCCAGAAATACAGAACAAAAAAGGAAAAAAAGTCAGCACAGAGAAACGCTTAAATAAATAATATAATACCCGTTTAGCATGTAATACGTAGAATACCAACAAATATCTAATACTAATTACAGCACAGGACATCACAAACATTGACTTGAAATGATATTCTTGAAATTCATTCAATTATTATCAAATAATTATCAGGAATATTAAAGTATTGTAAAGCTAATTCAAATAAATCTTGTAACGACGTCATACATATTTGAAAAATGGAAATTAAAACGACAATACAGACACATAAGAAATGAAATGAACCTCAAATATAAAATGCAAACCGCAAACAATAAGTGCACTTTCATTTGGTTTATTTCTTGAAACTGTTCTTTCAATACCTATAAAATCAGACAATCCAACTAAGAAAGGAAAGGTTTATTTCGTAAATAAATATAAATCAATAATTCTTATATGATTTGCATATTAGGGAATACGTTGTTATGATTGGTTGAGAGGACTTCCAGTAGTTATTCTTGATGTTGTTTATTTGTCGATAGACGATGTTGACCGAACTTCTTTTCGTAACCAATGTAAACAAGATGGCGGCGATAATGACATAATACAGATCGACGTTACCAAATTTATTTTCACTTCGCGTTAATCGTTGATTTAAATAGTAAAAACTAAACATTCGTATGAATGATAATAAGAGTTTTTATAGTTTATTTATAATCAGAATGCAAACATGGTGTGCATATTTGTTTGCGTTTACCAACAAATATATCCATGTGCCAGGTCTATTCAATGACACAAATATACAATTTACGTGTGACAGAGGTTACGAGTATGGAAAAATTAATTCCTTTATATCTCCAATTTTAAAGAATTATAAGGATTAAACGCATTTTTAAAGGAATGTATTGGTGTATAAACTATACCAAGTCACTCACAGACATATCATAAAAGTCCTTTGGACCTTTATTTGCTTGTGAGTGAATTGGTCGAGTTTATACACCAATAAATTCAATCAAATGCTAACAAAACCGCAGAAATTAATATCAATTTAAGACTTTGAACTAGATTATGAAAACATAGATAAAAAATATGATGCATCTTTCAGATCCACAAGTGGTTTTGTTAACATTTGATTGAAAACCAATGATACAAACAATATATTCATTCGTCAAAAATCTTGGTAAGAATAACAATGAATCTATATTAAGATTTTTTCGATTTGTTAACAACTGGTTTATTTAAATTGAAAAACAATCATAACCTTTTTTCAAGTTTTTGTCTAGACTGCCACAAATGTAACAGATTGCAAAAGATACAAGAGGTACATTCAAACTCTTTCATAAAAAATAAACTGAAAACGCCACGGCTAGAAAAAGACAAACAGACAAACAATAGTACACAAAACACAACCATCGTGTTGATCATGATAGTACAGAACCAACCTTCTCA
Organism: Mytilus edulis; assembly: GCA_019925275.1. Taxonomy (NCBI): domain Eukaryota; kingdom Metazoa; phylum Mollusca; class Bivalvia; order Mytilida; family Mytilidae; genus Mytilus; species Mytilus edulis. Next base: position 49,712,778 of record CM034358.1, read on the forward strand.
AAGAGCCGAAGGCTACCTATGTGTTGTCAGCACAGCACCCGGAGACGGGATTCAGCTGATCCTTAAATAAAAATGATTAACAGTAAATGCTTCACAGTAAATATATTTGACATAAGTTCAATTATGATCATATAATTAGGCGAAACAATCAAGCTTTTTGCAATCCTATTTACTAAAATAAAGGTTTTCCTGAAGGTAAACGTTAAGATCTGAAGTTGTTAAGATGTATATCACCAGTTAAGTAATTTGAAATTATTAAGAGAACTACAATAATTCCCGATCACATAAATATGTAACTAAATGTTACTTAAGCTTAAAATATCTTTTTGTGAGAGACTTTTCTTAATTATTTTTGTTTTCATTTTGAAAATGCCTAGATAACTGTCGTTTTGTATTTGTACAATCATCTTGATGCTAATGTTATCAGATCAGAAATTTGCTCTGATAAATAAGGGTAACATCTTATCTATATAATCTTTGAGATTCAGTTTAAAACATTAATTATAATTATCTATAAATATTCAAGATAATAGATATCATACATCAGTTAGATTAGTAATCACATCATGATTATACTGATGAAGGATATCTGTTATCCGAAATAGTAATATATACTTCAACTTCGTACTTTATCTGGCCTTTTTAACTTTTTTGGATTCGAGCGTCTCTGGTGAGTCTTTTGTAGACGAAACGCGCGTCTGGCGTATATACAAACTTTAGTTCTGGTATATATGATGAGTTTATTTACATTAAATGTTTCCTTTTTATAATATTGGTGTTGTTTTGTACACTTTAAAAGCGTTTATACAAATAAATCATTGTGTTCAGGTATCGTTTCTCATATAGATCCAGTGCCCTCGTAAGAAGGATCGTTTACTTCTATCTAGACTTTATATATATATTCTTGATAAACCTCTCTTATAAAATTTGAACATATCGTCATATCTCGAGAAGACCCATAAGAGTCTGTGATTCAACTAATTACTGCAAATGTAAAAGAAGTTTTAGAAAACAGAAGATGCGGCATGAGTGTCAATGAGACAACTCTCAATCCAAGTCGCAAAAGGTGAAAATTAAACACAAGAATTGGTCAAAATACGCCTTTAAACCAATTGTTATTAAATACTTTCTTAGTGAAAGAAGCCTTCAATTTCATAAACACTTCAGCCACATCTTCTTATTTTTAAGACTTCTTTAACTAATATTAAGTCAAAAACCTTTTGAATACAAATCCTTCGAACAGAAGGTTTTTGTAAACTAGAATAAATATCAAATTATTAGAATTTATTTTTCATTAAAAACGCCTTCATAAATATGACAAGAAGATGATCATTAAACAAGAAGTAGGTCTATGTTCCAACTTATTCTCAGAATATTATATTATATTATATACGATAATTATTATTTTTGAACATTATATATATATACTTATATATCTAATAACTTCTGATACTTAACTCTTTGTCCAAATACGTTATTAGTTAAAAAAACAAAAAAACAAAAAAAACAAAGCCTTAGAAATAAGAAGATGTGGCATTTAGTGTCAATGAGACAACTGTCCTTCCAAGTCGGAAAAAGTAAAAATTTAACACCATTATAGGTCAAAGTACGCCTTTCAACACGGGACATTGGCTTACACCGAACAGCGAGCTAATAAAGGGCTCCAAAATAACTAGTGTATAATATTTGAAACTAACGGGCTAACCTATATAAAAAAAACAGAAACATTTATGCATCATTTTATAAAAAAGATGAACATTTCTATGCTAAGATATCTTCCTTTTTACTGTATTATATATGTTATAGATATATAAGCGTGGTGTTGAATAAGCATTGTGTCATATAATTATTATTTGCATGGGAGAAATTGTGATTTTTTTCTGTAGCTATTGTAAACATTTATATTTCTTTGCACGTTGTTGTTGCATGCCTTAATATGCCTTATTTATTTACTATAGCTAATTCTGTTGAGGAGATGAACACCTATATTGTAATAAAACAGAATCGAGAGTTCCGAAAGGATCTTCAAACTAAAAAAATAAAAAACCAAACTGACAATGACATGAAAAAATTTGAATCACGACTAAAAGACAAACAACAATACATAAAACACAGCACAAATATTGTCAAATCTAGGGTGATCTCAGGTGCCCCTTGAGGGCATACGATACAGTTACAGGGGTGGTAATGACGTTGCTAACGTAAAATGTTATTTTCGCGACGTCAAACTGTGACATATCGGGAAAAGATGCATTTTCCGACTGATTTTTTGCATTCAAACTGATTTAATTCGAAAACGAGTGCATGGACCCCCATTTTTTAAACCGACATTTTGCTTCATTTTGCAGGGAGATTATGTTGATCAGATTTTATAAAACTGTAAATAGTGCATTTATTTAAATTTTGATAAATGTACAGCAAAAAATTACTGTTTTTTTCTCAATTCATGACCATTTGATAAATATGAGTTATTTCTGAACAAAAAAGGCATAAATTTTTTGAATACTTCTAAAATACAGAAATTACAAATTATTTAACAAAAAACAATTTGTGTTTATCTTTTAAAACAAAAAAGTTATGTCTTTCTTTCTAAAAGGAAAATACGGCCACAAATCCGAATTTTGAGCAAATATACAAAATTTCGACCTCATTTAACTCGAAAAGAAGCGCATGAAGGTATATTTTTTATTACATATTTGATTTAATTAGGTAAAAAATAGCCTATATGCAAATTTTCATCAACTTATAAATACAGAATCAAAACTGTATCGTATGCCCTTAAGAAGAGGCAGATCCAGCTTTACATCAGTGCGACAACCGTCGTGTAATTTCTATATAAAAAAAAGTTGACAAATTATATCAATGGTTTAGGCAATATTCATTATCGGATTGGTAATTCACTCTATCCAAAAGACATCCACAGAAATAATAAACCAATGTCAAAATAAATAAAAAATAAAATAAAAAGCCCTTTCACCTGAACGACAGTTGGTATTGGAATCACGTTTAAAAAAAAACAAAAAAAACAAAAGGCTAAACAATTTTGTTGTGGTACATTTTTCAACTTGCGTGTGATTTCTTTTGTTATACCGTACTCGCAAATAAAGACGTATGTTTAAATGAAATCATGACCAAAGCGCATTTCTCAAGGACGGATTACATTTGGGCGCATTGGGAGACTAAGTATTGAAACGACTGCGCTCAATAATTCCTGAAATTGGTGCATATTTATTTTACATATCTTGATATGTAGGTTAATGAGAAGTTTGCATGGGGGCAATTTAACTGAACAAATGGACTTTTAATTGTATATCAATAAATAGCATGGTTTTTTACAGAGAATATTAAAAATACGTAATACTCTATCTGCTTGTAATAATAAAAGTATATACACCAGGTTATAATAACATGGCTTATATATTTTGTTCTGATTCGATAGTAAAAAAAAAACAAATATACGGTATCTAGAAGGAGTTTATTTAAGGAATTATTGTAGTAATGTCTTTGTTTTTGAAGATTAACATCTGTGATTCAAAAATGTGGTGCACACTGAATAACCCAAGCAGCGGGTCACCACATTTACAGGTTGTTATTTCATAGACAGAACAACATATTATCGTCATTCCTTATAATTTACTTTTAATTTCCATTTTTAATGAGTAAATTATGATAAAAACATAAATGACGTCGCGATCACTTGACAAAATTATGTCTATGAGCTCATGTAAAAAACCTTTTAGCCAATCAGAGAACGTGTTACATCCAAAATTGAATTATTTAATTTTGTTACAAAAAAGTACATTTTTATGTTGGGTTGCCATGGGGATTCATAACAGTGAAGGATCAATTAAATCTTTATGAAAAAAATGTTCCCATTTCAGTATAAATATCTTGACAATGTCGGTATACCTTATTCCCAAGACGAACTTAAATACTTTGCCTTATTCCCAAAACGAACTTCAGTTTCATACATCAACATATAAATTGCTTTGATATCTTATTTGCATGTCAAATTTGTATATTTGATGAAAGTTTTATTACTAAAACGGAAATACGAACGACAGATTGTGTTTATTTATGAACGTAGGTTGCCTTTAAACCACAAAATCAAAAGGATTAATGCTAAGCCACGACAAGAAATTGATATTTGAGGGTATAGATAGGGGTTCTTTAACCTAAAAGACCATTATTTTCTTTTCTTTATTTATTTTCGCCAATTGTTCTGTATATTTAAAATTCATGCACATCAGATTAATTTATTCTTAAGTTTCATGACTTTTTTCTTCTTTTTTTTTCTGTTTTTTTTTGTTCTCATTTTGCACGTTTTGCCAGTTACTCTCTTTTTAATAAATTGTATAAATTTTATCCAGACCTCATATTTCAATGGTAATCATGAAGAGTTAACCAAATGAAAACAAGTACAAATCTTTCACAGCCATCTTCTTTTTTATAACTTGTTTTTCATAGCAAAACCTTTTCCGCGGAAACTTTACACTGATGCAATATCTCCGACACACCCAACAATCCTGTTCTTCCCAGAATTAACATTGGTGAGGGAGTGCAACTTATTGGATGTGGGATATATATAGAGGTTAAAATACAATGGGGTGAAATATAGTGGGTAAAAAGGTGTGATCTATGAAAAAGGACAACTGACAAGAAAAGAACTAGATTTGGGGAATCAGCTCCCCATTTTATCTGCTCTTTTATGGGTTATTCTCGACATACACAATATTATTTATGACAAATAAACAAAAAGATCTGTCATATTGCTAACCGAAACTGCAAAACATACTTGCACAAATCCCTTATTTTAAATAGAAAATCTTTATTAGCTGCCCTTGATAAATGTGAACAGGGGTTGCATTGACCTTTAGCCAACCTGCTTGATAAAGAGGGGATCGTGCCCTATGAAATAGCTGAAAAATTAATTTGATTTCCAGACATTTCAATTTCGAAGCCAAGATTGTTGTTGAATTTAATATTATACATCTTTGTATATATGTTATAGCAATTTTCAAGATATATATTTTTTTAAACGCTTGAAAAATTAAGGAATTGTCTAAAATTTTGCTTGGCGTTTCAGGCATTATATAAATTGACTAATATTGTCTATAAAATGATTGGAGATTTTAAGGACATTTTTACTTAAAATACGATGTTCCAAAACACCGATCAATTGAAAGTTTTGAACACAGCGGTTTGTGTTATGATAATAACTGAAATCAACAGCATCATGCGATAACAAATCAAATTCGACTGACTTATTTACAAATCTCATAAGCACTAAATTTGACATTTTTTGTTAAATTCGTTTAATATCTGAAAGCAAGAGCTGTCACACACCTGGTTAATGCGGAAGACGCGCGTTTCGTCTCAAAAGAATAACCACTTACACTGGAATCGTGAAAGATAAAAAAAAAATTTGTAAAAAGCAAGTAATGTACTTAGTTGAAGAACATTAAAGACACAGAATTATGGTTTGACCAAATACAGCTAAGATAATCAATTTCTGGGGTAGAACCTCCTTGGCATTTTGAAAAAATCAAAATGTTGATAAAAGCTTATTTATGATTACATGTATGACCATATTAAGGACAATTCATGTCAACACAAAATAGTCCTATAACACAAGCCTTCGTAGGTTTGTTGCTTTCGGTATTGAAGTGCAAGGTTTTCGCAAACACACACGGAAGTAATATCTACTTTAAGTTCGTCCTTTATTCCAAAAAAATCCAAATTAAGATTTATTAGTAAGATTATGTCGACTTATATCTGTTGGCTTATCAGCGTCTGAATAATATCGTAATCGAGATTAATTTGAAGCTATGAAGATAACGATAATCCTACTGTATCTTTGCATCATTATGAAACATTAGTCTGGGAAAAAATGATTTATTATTTGTAATTGGCTTTGAACTGCAAGCAGGGCCGTAACTACATTGAGGCAAATGAGGCAAATGCCTCATGTTGGAAATTACCAAAAAAAAAAAAAAAAAAAAGAACTGAAACAAGATTGTCTTCATATCAACCTGAATTGTTTTCACGGAAAGTTTCTTGCAATAGTCCGCAAATAGTAAAAAAATAACATAAGGACCTAAGAGCTACGGTTCCGCAGCTAGCAAGAAGCAAGTTCTCTTTACTCTCTGATGTCACCCCTGCATGTTTTTTCGTGATTCATGTTTCTATTTTACTTTTAGTTTTCAGAGTTGATGGTCTTGTGTTTGTACTTCTGTGTCCCGGGTTTGTCTTTTGTTCATTTATTGTCCTACTTTATAACTATAGTCTGCAGAGTGTTGATTTTCATTTTTCATTAAAGTATTGTTTTGCAATGTTGCATGTCCACCGATGTCCAGACATTGTACGAGAAAATATTTTAAGAATATACAATGCTACTGGACATAGAAAAAAATTGTCGTTTCTGCATGGAGAATTGAACTTGATCATGTTGATATCAAAGAATATAAAACTGGCTCTTTTTTTGTAGATAAAACTAGGTAACTGACATGGTTTAAATTCCCGGTATCAAATCATCTTTAAAAAAACGTCAATGTATTGCCATATGACCTTTTACATTGAAGGGTTAAACTTGCATGAAAACGTGACCCTTAAACTGAAAATAAAAGAATATGGAGTAAACGTCACGTGCACAGGACCTTATCTCACACAAAGTCAATGCATAGAGAAAATACAAATGATCAATGGCCAAAGTTTTTTTCCTGTCCTTCATCTTGATAGTTGATGGATCATTAATACCGTAAAACAAGGTCAAGATGATCCTTAGTGTAGACTTAAGCAGTACTAGTACTTAAACTGTATAACACTTCACTGTCACTATATTTAAATCTAGTCACAAAAAAATCACCAAAGTCTGAATTACTGAGCACAATACAAGACAAGAGCAGACAGACATAATGATTGTGAGAATTTCGGTTTTTGCTTTATCCTACATGTGTATATCGGTCTACTTTTAATATTGTACCCGTAAAACCTAAAGGCCTTAAATTACAATGAATCTATGTTTTTGCTTTGAGACAAGAATATTGTCGAAAGAAATAGCTAAAAATTAATTGCGTTTCAATGTAAGAAAGAGTCCTGGAAGCGCTTAGAATGCACGATTCTGCGTAATTTTTCTCAGAGCGTCTGGGCTCTTTGAGCGGCCTCCAGCATATGCGTGTGAGCGCACAAGGCTCCCCTATTTTTGCATTGCCAAGTATGCCTTATCTCCTTGTTTATATCTTGAATTATGGTCTATTGATTCTTGTTAGTTTTTGTCCAAATAATTTTGATCACGAGGCTGATTTGAGTAAAGATGAAAATATATGGTTCCTCCCATCAACCACTGATAGTCATAGTAAAGTAGGGAATTCGTTAGGCTTTGCGGGTTGTATACTTTTGCAGCCTTTCAGAATGGAGGTGACATAAATTATGATGCAGCATGTAGGTAGTGCATTACGCTTTCCGCAAAATAAGGAGCTCTTATACGGGTATGTAATTAAGTGGCTTGTTAAAAAAAAACATTTCTGTCTATCAAAACTGTGTCCATCATTTAATAGCGACTGGTGAAATCTTTTGCTATATCTTGGCCAGTTCATTACCGAATTTATCAATCAGGTTTATTATTTATGTGTTCTCGTCCTGAATATGATTGAAACATTTGTCACTGAACCTTTTTCAGAGGAACATTCCATTTCATGCATACCTTTTATCATATGTTCCCCAGTGAAACATCTCACAAAATATCAACTATTAGCATGTGTCTTCTCCGAGGAACATTTCTTTTATCATATGTTCCCCAGTGGAACATCTCACTAAATATCAACCATTAGCATGTGTCTTCTCCGAGGAACATTTCTTTTATCATATGTTCCCCAGTGAAACATCTCACTAAATATCAACTATTAGCATGTGTCTTCTCCGAGGAACATTTCTTTTATCATATGTTCCCCAGTGGAACATCTCACTAAATATCAACTATTAGCATGTGTCTTCTCCGAGGAACATTTCTTTTATCATATGTTCCCCAGTGAAACATCTCACTAAATATCAACTATTAGCATGTGTCTTCTCCGAGGAACATTTCTTAATATTGTAAAACAATTATATTGTGCGATATCATTTGATTAACATATACTAGTACGAAGACGTTTTGAACTCATGCGCTGCACTCACTTCACAAAAAGCTTTATTTTGTGACTAGCAGATAGTATTAAGCATGTTGGTTTTTTTTTACTTATGTCTTTTTGTAATCATTTTGTGCCGATTAGTGATATTCGTACATGTATTCGTTAGCAAAATGCAGAAAAGCTGCCCCTCGAAACATAAATGTGTACATGTTCAAATTTGTAGCATACCGTTGAATTTCAAAGCAATGTAATGGGAGAGATCGGATAACTGTTGTTAAAATTTAAAAAGAAAACTCCTCAAACAATAATAATACAATTACAAACACTTGTAGACAATACGTAAAGGAAAATAATTCAAAATCACCGTTCTGCATCAATATTTATAAATCAAATACTTTTTAAACAGTCAATTAGATTTTACATTTTATATACAGTTAACAATTATAAGGACTGAACATTTAGACGTAGTGTCAAAAGTTTAATGTAAGTTAAATTAATATTGATTTGTGTACGTTTAACTTTATTAACTTATATAGACGTAAAGTTTAAAAAGTAATTTCATTTATTTAATATTAAATTGAATATTGTTATTATGAAAGGCAAATAGATAAATAAAAGGCTTTAGTAGTAAATTAAGTACAGATCTCTGATAGAAATGTGACCACAATTATGTTCGTTCAACATCCATTTGTGAAATGTTAAAAATGAAAGTTGTCAGTTATATTTGAAATAAAGAAATAGAAAAATATAGAAACCATATGACCTGATTCAAATGCATTGTTCGTTAAAAAAATAGAGTTCCAATGCAAGGAACCCCCCCTTTTTTCCTGGATATTGCACCCTCGTATGGAAGTATCCAGTTAATAACACTGCCAACATAATTCATCTGTTAATAGTCCACTTTCAAGTTATGTTCTTTACCGGAAAAGTTCGTCCATTATGCGGCCTTTATGACATCCTTTACCGTGTAAAGGAGATCGCCTGTACTAAACTGAGAATGGAAATAGGGAATGTATCAAAGAGACAACAACCCGACCATAGAACAGACAACAGCAGAAGGTCACCAACAGGTCTTCAATGCAGTGAGAAATTCCTACATTATTAAAGTTATTTGAGCGTTTTGTTACTTAATTACAATTCCCTAATGAAAGCAGACTGAGTGCTTATTCTCAAATTGACAATTATAAGAATTTAATTTACGGAATATTCGTCCATTATAACATAATTTTTAAACCACTCACTCAACATGGGAAGAAAGGGACGATGCCCTTAAGCGCAGGAATTGTGATCACTAAAATTTTTTTTTGACCGGGAATTCTACGATCTCAAAAGTGATTTTTTTTTAATCAAAACAATTATGATTATGTGTATATGTTATGATCGCACAATAAAGTTCATTCGGTAAGTAAGTTGAATTGACCGCAATACGTCCTTATATAAAAAGTCTGCGTACATTTTTTTTTTATCTATTGTTTTGTTGAAACACAATGAGATCCGAAAATAGAAAGTTTTTTTATCCTATACATATTTATGAAATTTATTTGATGGCGTTAATATACTCATTAATTCACAATATTGCTATGTTCCAAAAGTATTAAAGCCCAGATGTCGCTGCTATAATGATCATTCGAATAACCTTATAATATCAAAAGATAAATGATAATAAAAGTACATCTTCTTCTTATTGAATCCTTGTAATGTCTGTTTTTAATATAGTTGACATTTCGGATGAGAAAGAAATTCATTTTCTACAAGATTTGAGTCTAGTGCAATTGGTTCATTTCAATTTGGTGCATCATACTCATTCTGTTATGTGTGTCTGAGTTTTGTTGGATTGTTTTCAATTAAGGAAGGTGGGGCTGTTTCTTTTTAGTTTTTTGTGTATTTTATATATCTGCTTTATCTAATTTTTTACGTCGTAGTACGTTGTCAGTTTTTCAATTTGTTGAAGGGTCAAAGTATCTAAATATAAAAAAAAAAATTATTCTAATTCAAACAAATACGAAAATGGATATATATCTCATTTTTGTTCTTATGGATGAGGGACGGGATCCTGCCACGTCCCGTCTGCGATTTTGTTAGATGTTTTTCTGCTTGTATCTGTCTAATGAGTAACCTGTCCTTTTTCAGCTGATTTCATAGTTTTTCTTTCATTGTTGTATTACATCACTGTCCCAGGTTGGGATAGGGTTGAGCGCTCACACACATATCTAATCCCACCACATTCTGTACGTGCCTGTCAAGAACCCGTAGTTCAGTGGTTGTTGTTGGTTCATGTCTGGTATAATTTATTATTTGTTTGTATATTTTTGATCAAAAACTATGCCGTTAGTTTTCTCAATTGAATTGTCTCATATTTTTCATATCAAGTAGATATAGGAAGATGTGGTATGAGTGCCAATGAGACAACTCTCCATCCAAGTTACAATTATAAAAGTAAGCCATTATAGGTCAAGGTACTGTCTTCAATACGGAGCTTACCAGGCTCACACCGAGCAGCAAGATATAATAATGACTATGATATACAGTCTGTCAAATTTAAAGATCTGAGCAGTGACTGTGAAACTGATTGCAAGCACTTTATGCAGCTACTAGTATTTTACGGAAGCAGATATAGGGTAAAGTTGCAATTCCCTCAGATGAATATCCATTATCTGAAAATATTTCACTGGATTATTCAATTGAAATTATGCCACCTGCTTTTAAAACATTTCTGCATTATCTTTTGGATGGTGGCACATCTGCGGCAGTTAATAAAGCGTAGGATATTCCTATTGACAAAGTTCTTAAATGTATGGCTTTAGTAGAATGTATATTATATATAAACAAAATTTTTTACTCTTTTTCATTTAGGTTTATTTTTACAAATGCACCGTATTTAAGGACACACCTTTGATAACTATTAACAAGTTTGACTGATCAGGAGATTAGAACAATTGAAAATGGGACATACATTCTACATGGCATTATTTTTCTTCTGGGGGTCAAAATTTTATCCAAGACAATGTCGAACTAACTACAGAAACAATAAAAGTTCTCCGTATGACTTTGGTTGGCTAAAAGGCAACATCGGTCCGATATGATTTCATCCAACTTTCTACAAGATTTGATCTGTTCACGCATTGGTGTAGGTATAGGGGGAGGGTTAAGATTTCAAAAAACATGTTTAACCCCGCCAAAATTTTGCGCCTGTCCCAAGTCAGGAGCCTCTGGCCTTTCTTAGTTTTGTATAATTTTTTTATTTTAATTTCTTGAGTATATTTCGAAGCTTAGTATGACGTCCATTATCATTTCAACTTAGTACATTTTTGGTAAGGGGCCAGATGAAGAACACCTCCGGGTTTGTAAGTTTCTCGCTGCATTGATATCCCATTGGTTGTCTTCGGCCGTTGCCTGCTTTTTGAACGGATTGGTGTTGTTTTTTTTCACAAATCCCTCATGTCCATTCCCAATATTTAATTTAATGTGTATATAGTAGATCTTGTGTCCGCTTTGAGCAAAACCTCTGCTGTACTGATATATGCCCATATGCCCATGACAAGGAAGTTGTCTTTGTATGGATATGTTGACCGATAAGAATGGTGAGATTACAAGTTAAAATGAAGCTATAATATTCCGATATCGCAATATTCCGACACCTAAATGGTCCAACATCCCATTGGTCCGACGTTTCGATCATTTAGGTTATACGCGAACGGGATTTTAACATAAGAAAGCCAAATATAAGGTTCAATATTAGGATAACTTTTGAAGCGGTGAAAAAAGATATAAAAACGTAATACTTAGTGCCAAAGTAGCCGGACGTCATCAATAGCGTAATTTAAAAAAAGTACAAACTACTTTGTTAAGTGTTGTTTGATTAATTAGATATCTCAAGATACACAGCGGCCTACTAAAATTTATAATTATACAATTAAAATCAAACACAGTCAGTTTGACGTACATTTTCCTTGTGACGTTTTATATTAAAATTGTCATTTTGTTGATATAAATATACTAGTAGCACTTTACTCATTTTAGTAATGTTAGTTAGTACTCGTATCATATCTGATTTTGTGATGTAAATGAAATTGCGGTATGATCCAGACTTAACATATTGCACTACAATAATAAAAAAAAATCTGCCCTATTGTTGTCTAATCTTGAAGCGGTTGAAAGGCTTTCAAACTAACAGGAGACCATACGCTTCTTCAATTTTAATGTACAGCTCATCATGGGACTTTTCTAAACAATTAAAAATACGTCATATGTTATATTTTCCCCTTGCTTCAAATATTTTGTTTCTGATTATTTATATCAAATTACCAGATATATTTTTGTAAATACATGTACGTGCAATCAAATAATATGGAGGTATTATAAGATTTAGATAATGCAAGGGCGACTACAGATACATTTGTGTGACTTAATGGTTGATTTTCAGACTCCGAGAGAAAACGTAACGTAACATGCGTTACCGTTAAAATCAACCAAAATTAATTGATACTATGATAGAAATATATTTTCCCAACAGTAATACAGCATTCCTATAAAATTGTTTCGTTTTTGCATTTGTTTTGACTCGATTTTTCTACTGGAAGAATCAATGAATTGAAATTGCACCCATGACCTTTGACCTCGATTTAAAAAAAAATGCACCATAATTTCGTTTGACGACCAGGATATTTAGAAAGTACACATTCTTAGCTTTCCAGTGATATATAATTTTGCCGTGTGTTAGGTAGGTGCATTAAAAATGTAAATGTGTCTCTCATATCACTCGCCTATAAAGGGCCCCAACAATTACATGTACTAGTGCAAAACCATTCAAACGGGAAGCATTTTATACCCACTATACAGTATGAGTTTTTCTTATTTTTATTGGTCTATATAACAATTTTGTTTTACTTTATTTATAGGATATTTTGTTATGGCTACTGCTTTAAAAGCTGCAAAGGAATACCTGATATGTCCATTATGTAAAAACAATTTTGACGATCCTAAAACATTGGTATGCTTGCATTCTTTCTGCAAGCAATGTATCAGTAACCATATTGTCGAAAAGAATAAAACTGAGATCAAAGCAAAAGGATTTGAATGTCCAACATGTCAGAAACAGACAAGTCTGTCGGAATTCGCTGGACAAAAACCAGAAGACTGGTCTTCTATGCTTCCAACGAACGAGGCATTGTCAAACATTCTGACCGCTTTAAATGAAGTAGAGAATACGTCACCATTACAATGTCCAAGGCATTTGGATCATGAAGTAGAATTCTTTTGTGAGGATCACGAAGTATTTGCTTGCTCCCTTTGCTCTAAGCAGTCACATAAGTCGTGCGGAAAGGTCCATTCGATTGCTGATGCTGTAAGAAAAAGGCGGGAAAATGTATCCGTTTTGACGAATGACCTATCAACTCAGATAACGGAAACTGAGAAAATTTTAAACAACCGTCAAGATCAGGTTGAACTAATCGAAAGTAAGGAAGATGAAATCAAACAAGAAATAATCGAAATGAAGAAACAGGTCAACGATTTCTTTGCTCAAATGGAGACAAAAGTTCTAGATGTTATTGCAGAGGTCAAGCATAAAGAGTTAGGAGGTATACAACTTGAAATCAATATTTGCCATCAGATCATAGAAAAAGCGAGGAGCGCCATTACAGAAATGAGTACGACGGAAGAGAAAAATCCACTTCGGTTTGTTGAAAAATACAACGACCATATCAAGTCTTATGAGGAAAGGCAAGAGAAACTCGAGCATGTATTGCAAAACTTGACAGACTTGAAAATAAAATATTTGGCAAACCGTGAAATCGAGAAAGCATTTAACGAAGCTGATAGTATTGGATCACTGTCTGTTGAAAGGGTAAGAGGTAAACTAGCTAAGCCTTTAACAGAGGGAACACCACGTGATGATAAACTCTCACTAAAGCTGGATGACATCGAGGAAAGCAACGCACTGTCGGATACCAGTGCTACATCAACTTCACGATCTCAGTCTATTCAACAAGGAATTGAAGTCGCTCGTGTTTCTCCGATGAAATCTGTTTCCGTCGCTTCCGTCGGGACACACGCAAAACCGGATTCCGATGGAGAGGAACCAGTTCCAACATTACGTTTAGAAGAGCCAAAAGTTAAAGAACAAGGGACTATCACAACTCGGGAGCGAGACACTATGGTAACAGCTCGTTTCCTTCGGGATTTTAACGTTGCTATCGATAAAGAATACGAATGTACGATAGAGGGCGCTGCTATCCTTGCTTCAGGTCATATTGTCTTAACAGACTCATCAAATAAATGCATGAAACTATTTGATGAAAAATATAACTTCCTAGCCATGACAAGATTTTCAGTTTCCCCTGGTGATTTGGCTGTTTTATCAGAAAAAGAAGTTCTCGTTTGTCTTCCTGAAATGTCACGTGTAAAACACGAGCGAATCGATATAAAAAATAAAAAGATCACGGCCGGCGAGGTTTTAACTCTAAATGAAAGGTGTCATTCAATATCGTTCAGCAACAGAAAAATGGCTGTTTGTTCTACCTCAAATGTGTACATTTTTCAGCGACAGGGCAGTTCGTGGGTTCGTGATGCATCGATAAATGTTAATGTTACCAATTTGAAATTTGTTGCTTTAGACAGCGCCGCAGAACGCGTCGTGGTGTCACGCGATGGGTATCCAAATCGTTCTATCATTTGCATGAACATAACCGGCCTAAAGCTATGGACATTCACACACGAGGAAATAAGATTGCCACGTGGTATTGCTTTCTGCGGAAATAAAATTCTTGTTGCCGTCTTTGATCATAAAACCATCATCCAACTGAACGGAAAAGACGGGAGGTATGATGGAGTCGTAGTACAAGATAGTTGCCTCCAATGGCCATGTAAATTGTGTCTAAGTCCGAAAGGGGATAAAATGTTGCTTACCCAAAGCCATCACAAGATGGTGGTCAAGGACAAAAAGAAAGTATTGGTATTCCGTCTTACAAAGTGTGCAGTAGCAGAAAGCGAGTCACCAAAATAAGAGTCGATAAACCTCTTTAATTATGTTTTCTTTTTTTTTAAAGTCTTTTGATGGTTTTTTTTTCTCTCAATAATGAGGCTGTTTTAACACAATTAACATTAGACAAAGAGATAATTTTCAAGAGATAATGCGTTATTATAAATGTCGAATATAATTATCAATAAATAGAAAATTTTACATAATTTTTATCTTCTTCCTGTGAATTGCATGTTGGTTGTAAACATAATATATTAAGACAAGCATCAATTTTCATTGCAAATTTAATATTTCTAAATATAAAAACGATATTTTTATCCAACTTCATCATCGGCTGATTTAACTTCCTCCCGTGGTCTTGTGAAAGTTTTCTTGTCTGAAGTGGTTGTGGCAATGGGTTTGATCTATGGTTGATTCAAACCAAACACTTAAAAAGTAGCATTTGCTGCATTTTCGTTTAATCAGACTGTATTTATGAGTATGAATAAAGACGGATCGACTTTGCGTCAGAATAAAAGAGTTCGAGGAAGGAGACGACTCTTCCTTTGGAATTTTATTTTGTTAGTAAACATTTAAAATCCAACTGAGCGTGTTTGTTTCGAACTTAACAAGGAATATGTACTTTTTTGGCTTTTTAACTATTTTGATTTGAGCGTTACTGGTGGTTCATGAAGACGAAACGTGCGTCTGCGTATTGAATTATAAGTCTGGTACCGTACCATTGAAAAATATATGCATATTTCATTGTTATTGTTTCGACCTTAGAAAGCATGTATTATTTACTTCTGGAGTATTAGGAATCGAGATTAATAGTTTTCAAAGGTTATTATCAGTAAGCCGATGCATATTTTTTCTGAGTTGATATTTGAATAACAGGTGATAATTAATTAAGGATGTTCGATAGTCTTCTTTTTTTTTTTACTTTGTGTCACTGTAAGTGTTATATATAGTTGAAAAAGCAACATTTGAAAATTAACATAAACCTTGTTATTTTCTCAAAGTTTTTGAAAGAAAAACGATGTTAATGTTAGAAGTATGAACAATCTAGAAAAAAAACTGTCAATGTTAGAAGTATGAACAATCCAGAGAAAAAACGATGTCAATGTTAGAAGTATGAACAATCTGGAGAAAAAAACGATGTCAATGTTAGAAGTATGAACAATCTAGAGAAAATTGTTTCCTAACATATTTTCAATGGGTAATTTTCTGAAAAACAAAGACACGGACCTATATTTTTCTTTTAATTTATATCAGTTTTTCGTATACAATAACTTTCAATTGCTATTAAAAAAAAACGTGTTATTTTAAGACGGTACAGCGAACAGAAAGAAAAAACAAAAAATCCTAAATACAAAAAAAAAGAAGATGTGGTATTATTGCCAATGAGACAACTCTCCACAAGACACCAAAATGACACAGAAATTAACAACCAGTATACAGTGTTCAACAACGAGCAAATGTTTATAAAATGAATATGTTGATTAAATTGCCTGAAATTTGGATAATTAATAAGGAAGTTTGCTACACATTATATGACGTGATCAATTCTTTAAAGGGAAAACCCCTTAAGAAGAAACGAATCTTGAAGAGATATTTAACTTTGGACAGGCATGTACACATACATTTGTACATTGTATGTTCAGTTAAATTCTTATCACTTCTAATTACATCAACGGTACCAGTTGCGTATTTCGACAATAAATGACTTCTCGGTGATGCTCGAAGCCAAAATATTTCAAATTCAATAGCTTATTGTAAATACAAACACATTATAAATTAAAAAGAACAAATAGGTTAGACAAAGTCAGTCAATGAATCAGTGCTTTGCATGAAGGAGATATATTTCTTAATTTGAATATGTGTGTAAACTATGTATTTTGTTATTTAGTCGATTTGAAAATCAGTAGAGCTTGTGTTATGCACAAATTGAATTGAATTGAATTGAATTGAACTGAATTGAATAAGAATATAAAAATATGGTATGCAAGTTTGTCTATATATTTGCAAAAAAAGTATTTCAAACGGAATAGCACATCTTTATTGTTACAGTGAGCACATCCTTATTTTTACGGTGAGGATGTTAACTGGGTCGTAAATTAGTCTACGATGCAGGTAATTACCGGGCCGTAAATTAGACTACAAAGCAGGTAAACTCATCAATCCTCTGCATAGACTTATTCTTAAAGATGACCGATACAATATTGTAATTATACCTTTGAATATTGTTTTTATTGGTATTGATATTGATTGTACTATCAGTAAAAAACTTTACTAAATATTTTTGTGATACATATATGCATATGCACTGTACTACAATCGGACGATTCCTCTATTTTTTATTGAACAGAGTCATTTTTTTCGACTCTGTTTGTTAGATGTAATATTTGTAATCAAATAAAGTACGAAGTTAAAATACAGTTCGTTCTTATGTTTTACTGTTACACCACTATACTATGTTAGGGGGGGGGGGGGGCTTGAACCTTCAAACGATTTTAACCCCGCAAGATTATATTTGAATGTGCCTGTCCTAATTCGGGAGCCTATAATTCAGTGGTTGTCGTTTGTTACTGTGTAACATAAAATTGAGAATGGAAATGGGGAATGTGTCAAAGAGACAACAACCCGAACATAGAAAAAATCAACAGCAGAAGGTCACCAACAGGTCTTCAATGTAGCGAGAAAATCCCGCACCCGGAGGCTTCCCTCAGCTGGCCCCTAAACAAATATGTACTAGTTCAGTGACAT
The DNA here is from genome assembly GCA_019925275.1 of Mytilus edulis. Taxonomy (NCBI): domain Eukaryota; kingdom Metazoa; phylum Mollusca; class Bivalvia; order Mytilida; family Mytilidae; genus Mytilus; species Mytilus edulis. The sequence continues at coordinate 49,730,628 of CM034358.1, forward strand.
TTGTTTTTCGGTCATTGTTTGTACATTAATTAGACCGTTAGTTTTTCTTGTTTGATTTGTTTTACATTTTTCATGTTGGGGCCTATAAACTGACTATGCGGTATGGGCTTTGCTCATTGTTGAATTCCGTACAGTGACCTATTATAATAGTTGTTAATTTTTGTGTCATTTCGGTCACTTGTGAAGTATTGTCTCATTGTCTATCATACGAAATCCTCTATATTCAACACTGTCATTAGAACTTTGAATATTGTTTTTTATTGGTATTATAATCGATTTTTTTAATCAGTTAAATAAAATCAAACTTAATATTACTTTTGTATATTTACATACTAGGTCCTAAGTCAAGAATCTGATGTTCGGAAGTTGTCGTTTGTTGATGTGGTTCATACGTGTTTCTCTTTTTTTTTTTTATATATATATATAGAATAGAACGTTGGTTTTCCCGTTTTTGAATGGTTTGAAAATGTTTTTTTTGGTTTGAATGGTTAAACACTAGTATGTTTTTGGCCCTTTATAGCTTGCTATTCGGTGTAAAGACCGTACCTTGACCTATAATGGTTTAGTTTTATAAATTGTGACTTGGATGGAGAGTTGTCTCATTGAAACTCATACTATTGTTTTTCTGTTTGTCTTTTTCATTTTTAGCCATGGCGTTGTCAGTTTGTTTTAGATTTATGAGTTTGACTGTCCCTTTGGTTTCTGTCGTCCCTCTTTTCATACCACATTTTTCTATATATATATTTAGTATGCACATTATTTGCTCTACATGCTGTCGATACCTGAATCTTGGCATCGCGCAAGGTCATACTTTTTTCTGACTGTTTTTGACGTCTTTTAGACTAAATCCATTGGTTGCTGAGTACGTACTGATTGATATTTTTTAGTCTTAGATTTGTGGATTTTTTTATTGGTTGATATTGGTTTGAACTAACTGCGTACTCTCATATCTGTATTTATGTTTTAAACTCTTTTGTTTTTTTGTTTTATGGATGTATAAATACAATGCCACGTTAACCTTCTTTGCATCGATCACATGAGTTCAGCCTTTTTCATACGATATTTATATTTTGTTCCTAATTCGTTGTAATGTAACAACACTGTCCCAGTTAAGATTGAGGGCTGGGGCCATCAAAATATGCTTAACCCCGCCATATTCGGTAGTTACTTGTCCCAAGCCAGGAGCTTGTAGTTCAGTGGAAGTCGTTGGTTCATGTCTTTCATAAAAAAAAATTGTTAATTGTTTGTTTAAATCAAGTTGTTAGTTCTGTCCATTTATTTGTTTTATGCTTTTCGTGTCGTGGCCTTTTTCAAAGCCTACTATACGGTATGGGGTTATATTCATTTTAGAAGGCCTATGGTTGCTTAAATCCAAATCATTTGAATTTTGTTGGGTAGTTGCTACATTCGCAATCATACCACATCTTCTTATTTTTAGATCTCACAATTGTTCACCGATTACAATTCAGTAAGTACAAATGGTATAAAAATATATGTATGTCAAAGTTTTTATATGAAGCACAACGATTTTAAACCGCATCCAGGATTTCATTAAAATCCGAAATATCGTTTAATCATGATCGATTGCTCACAGTCATTCATTATGAAATCCGTTTATAGGAAGAGACGTCGGAAATATTATAAAGATTGTCTTAATAACATTATTTTTCTAATTTGATTACATTGATGATTATAATTAAACACAATTGTAAAACTCATATCCGCTTTTCTAAGATAATTCTCCGAACTCATTATACGGTCCGAGAACACAATTATTTCGTAGTGCATTTCTTTTAGAACATAAATAAAAATTTAAAAAATCCCACCTTTAATTAGATTGATCCCACCTGCGCTTTCTCAAAGAAACTTTTACAGTGTGTTGTACTACTTTTGGGACAAATTATATCAAAATTATAGAAAACTTCATCGGCTCTAACTCAAAATATGGACAATTTTATGTTTAGGGCGTCTTGAAATCTTTTGACAGCTTCCGAAGTGCTAATTTTCAACCTTTTTCAGCTGTACCAAATCACTACTTTCCTTTAAAATTCTGGACCCAAATTTTTTTACAGTGTAATTTCACCCTCATACTTGCATTTTGAGACAATAAACATGGAGAAATAAATTTAGAAGGGGTATAAAAATTAATGGCAAGTAACCCACTGTCAACACTAGGGACTATATTCGTAGTGGTCTCGGACCATACGTATTACCCACGTGAATTACTTTTTCATGCTTGCGTACGTACCCGGTACGTGACGCAAGACAAAAACAAATATGGCGGGATGGTCCGATTTTAGGTTAAAACAAAATCCGTTCAAAGGAAGTAGCGTCGGAAACTAATATCCTATTTAGTATCAATTGACTAAATAACAAATCAACAATCATTATAAGGATAAAATGTAACAAAAGTTGTTGATATTGATAGATTTATCTTGTATACATTTGTACATCAAACAGTAAGTTTTCTGTATTTTAGAATCTATCTTTTGAATTTTACGATGTTAATATTAAATTCTGCAAACATTTTATGTTTCCCTATTTGTTTAGTAATTATATACCTGTATATATATATGAGACAATAGTTGAGACAATAGTAAGTTTTCTATATCTTATAATCTAAGATTAGAATTTTACGATAGTTAGTAGCAAATTGTTTACACCAATTAAGATTTTCCTGTTCATTAAAGTTACATACTATACTTAAAAGAAGTTATTAAGAAAAACAAATTTTGATTGAAAATGAAGTAAAAGAAAATCTAGATTTATCATTCAAAGTTAATGTGATTTTGTTTATCTGCAATAATTTTTGTATCCATAAGTACTACAGTAGCAATGTATGTACTATAAGTCAAAGTTTAGTTAGCTACAAAGAAGGGCTGCTTTTTTACCCTTTACTATTTTATTATGATATTTTTGGATTGATTACTTCCCACAAACGATATGAGTCTTTAAAGTTTGCACCCCATCAATGTCAAGGGAAATGTTGCATAACTTTATTTATCGTAGTTATTGTTTATATATCATAGTACATAAAGTATATGTAAAAGTATACATAAAAGAGACAAGAGATGTTCAATTCAAAATGAAATATTTTATTGTTCAAATATAAAAAAATCAAATGTACGGGACAAAAGGCAACGCCGTTACAAACCCTTTCCTATACAAATCCAAGCAACACATCGGTGTCAACAAAATGGAATTGTATGCGTTTAGCTAGCTGTGAAACCAGGTTTAATTTACTATTTTCTACATCAGAAGAAATGCGGAATATGACAATTGTTATGCATTCGTTTAATATGTGTCAGAGTTTGATCTTGCCATTTGATCAAGGACTTCTCGTTTTGATTTTTGTCTTGAAGTTCGCTACTTTTGTAAGTTTATTTTTTGGCAGATAAGATGCTTTGAAGACAGTGAAAGAACAAACAAAATCCTTAGTCTAAAAAAAAGGCCGGACAAAAGCATGGCATACAATTAAGACAAATAACTACGGTCACAGTCTATACACAACATCATATGTGCATGTTTTTTCAGTGTGAGCGAAGGCTCCGTGTCGAAGGCCGTACTTTGACCAATAGTTATTCACTTTTTACACATTTTGCTTTTGGATTTCTATATATGATATATTGTTTACATATCTATAGGTACATTTACTTTCAAACGCAAACCTGCTAAAATTATATTAAAAATCTGTTTAACTCTTTTTTTTCTTTATTTTCTTTCGTTAATAGATGAAGTACAAATTATTATTCGTAATAGTCATCATGGTCCTGCTGATTTGTCATGTTTCAATAGTATCAACAAAGGCATTGACTTTTATGAATAGCTGTAGACTGTGTAATTCACATTATAACAAAATATGTGTTCAACAACCATGCTCGCCTGGTGAGTCTGGACTACAGAGCTTCGGCAACATAATAGACACAGTGTGTATGCAGAAATGCAATGACCTTTTCCGCACGTGTGAAAGAATTTGTGGACATTAATTGAGATGTCACAAATACACCAGAAACTCTGACAATGACAATGGGATGTATTGTAGATAGTGTTTTATTATGAATAAAGTTTGACTTAGAAAAAGGGCATGCTATTGTTTTTGATTGAACACGTGATAACAAGGATTTTAGAAAGCTATATTTTTATATTGTGCCATGACTTCAACATAGATATATGATATAAATACTGTTTGTTTTTATATATTTGTGTATGTTTTGTACATAAATTATTTAATTCATTTATTAAGAATTTGTTCTTTATTTACAATGATATTTAATCTACATCGAACACTTAAATTGGAGTCGGTCCAACATTATACAGAATAAAACAGGGACGAAAGATACCAGAGGTACAGTCAAACTCATAAATTGAAAATAAACTGACAACGCCATGGCTAAAAATGAAAAAAAAAGACAAACAAACATTCGTACACATGACACAACATAGAAAACTTAGGAATAAGCAACACGAACACCACCAAAAACTAAGGGTGATCTCATGTGGTCCGGCAGGGTAAGAGCAGATCCTGCTCCACATGTGGCACCCGTCGTGTTGCTTATGTGATAACAAATTCGGTAAATAGTTTCATTCGGTAAGTCACATTCATGAAATGGACGGGGATTGTAGTTACGACGTAAGGAACATATCCGATATCATTTGTGAAACGTGTAACATGTGATGTTAAAACAAAAATGATTCAGATAAGTACAGACATATTGAATCGGTGTTAACAAAATTATAACCGTCAGCATTACTTACAGTGAAATTAGGTTATCGTTAAAACATTTTTTATGGTCAGGAACCAATTTGATTGTAATTCCAGAGTCCCTTATTAAAAATAAGAGAACACTCATTTTCCAGAGTCATAACTTTAAGCTAGCTTTCCATATCGAGAAACATACATGCGTTGATACCGCATTTTGTTCTGCTAATATTGTTTTGTTATTTATTTGACGTCTAATGTATACCTATAATATTTACTTAATTGTTTTGGCATAAATCCGTTTTTTTTTTTTTTTTCGTTTAGACTTGTAATATATTGTCATACAAGGACCTTTTTAGCAGGCCATATAGGTTAATTGTAAAAGGTCGAATGATGACCTACAGATTCTAACAACTACAAATGTACGATATCTAGACTTTGGTAAATACTAGTACTTGTTTCATTGACAGTTATGCATACTTTACATCTCCGTATTGTTATATTATCAAAAATAGAAAAATGGGATGATACAAAATTTGACTGAAAGTACAGAATGAGGATTTTTATAACTTATTCTTATCATTACAGCTGAAATCAAATGCATTGAATCCGAAAGAATAAAAAGTGCAAAAGTAGAAGTCTTCAATTCTAAAAACTAAACCAGAACGTACATCAAAGTCCATTTGCACGAATATGATTATTTATTATCATAGACATCTATATGTTTCACATCCGCGCGGCGGTGCTCAGTCTTTAGTTTTCCATTAAGATTTATAAAGACTATTGTTTTGTCTGTTCGTAATGTTCCTTTTTTTTGACATGGCGATGTCCTTTCTCTAACATATACTTATGAGCAATGATAAGTTTATAATGTCCTTTTGGTATGCCCCTTTCTAGTATGACTTAAATCAACCATTATGGTTGATAGCGGGCTGTCCAATTCAATTAAAGCTCACACGGCAAAATTTCGATACAATACACGGACAAATTTGGTGTATTTTATAGCTGGGTACCCTTATTAAACTATTTTTTTTACAAATTAGCTACGTTTGTTCATCTAGGCAGAGAGGTTTACAAAGTCCATCGACAGTATCACTAACCTGTCAACACTGATGTTGTAAATTCGAACCACTCACGTGGCAGGTCCGTTTGATATCAGATAAACTCATAATCGGCACGGGACATTTGCGCTTTTTCATAGGACATTTGCGCTTTTTTTTGTGGACACTTGCGCTTCAAAACATAGGACATTTGCGCTTTTTAAAAATGTACATTTGCGCTTTTCACATAGGACATTTGCGCTTTTTTTATATATATATCTATGACTTCCCTTTTCTTTTATCCGGGCTTGGGACCGGCAGGTTTGACCGGGCAGAGTTAAAGTCATTCTTTATGGTTAAAAGTTTAAAAATCATTTCATAGCACAAACATGTCATATTGTTGATATTTGTTTAAAAGTTTATGTACAGCTAAAAGTACACATTCTTATGAAATAAAACCATGCATGTACTGTCATCACAATTACAGGTCAGTTATAGCTTGATATTCGAAGCCCAATGAGTGAACAAATCTTGCTCTTGTTATCTGTCCTGATTGGTACTTAAATAAATGATCGAGTTTCTACTTCTCAATTCTTGTTTGGGGAGCCTGTTCATTAATGTACCTAATCATAAACATTTTTTTCATTTACTAGTCTCTATAACTTTAAACTCCATGTTCAAGACTGTGTAAATGTGAACTAACTATAATGACAAATATAAGTTATTTTTTTTAACTTAATGATTACTTCTCATTAAGATTACAGGTAGACCACTTTAGGTAAAAAGCGCAAATGTCCGGTCAATTTAATACAGGTGAATCAAAATTAAAAGCGCAAATGTCCATAGTATTTGAAGCGCAAATGTCCTATCGTTTTACAGGTAAAAAAGCGCAAACGTCCTGTGCCCCTCATAATAGATACAAGGATTAAAATTTATATTTACGCCAGACACGCGTTTCGTCTCTAAAAGACTCAGCAGTGACGCTCGAATAAAAAAATGTGTATGGGCCAAATTAAGTACGAAGTTGAAGAGCATTGAGGACCAACACTTCCTTAAAGTTCTGCCAAATACAGCTATTAAAGGTAATCTATTCCTGAGGTAGAAAAGCCTTATTTTTTTCAAAGTTCAAAGTTTTGTGAACAGTTGATTTATAATTATGAACATATCAATAATAACTCGAGTCAACACAGAAGTGCTGACTACTGGGCTAGTGATACCATCCGGGAAATAAATCTCCACCAGCAGTGGAATCGTCCCAGTGGTTGCAAATAAACTCATCATAAATACCAGGACTAAAATTTTATATTTACGCCAGACGCGCGTTTGGTCTCCAAAAGACTCATCAGTGACGCTCGAATAAAAAATGGGCCAAATAAAGTACAAAGTTGAAGAGCAATTGATTGGGATTGCTGATTTTCCTGTCTGTTTTCTCAAGGCACTACTGTTTTCCCTCCATCAATATAAAGTGACCGCCAAGATTTTACCCCGATAGCTGAAATAAGCATTGAACATCAACAATCAATCAAGTTTGAGGTTTTTACCACGTCATAGTACAATTTATTCTTTTTCATATTGTTTATTAATGGATGTTACGTTTGCGCCACTTTCTTGTTCATTAAGTAGCACAGTGTCCGGACATAACAACATGTAAATCTAGGTGTAACCGGTTCAATGATTGTTGTAAAAATAGATATCAACAGGAAACAAACATTGTGGTTTACAACTCTTAAAAGTCGGTAGGTAATGACGTACATCTGTTCTTAAAGTTTACTTGGTAAGGAGCATTCATTTAACTTCAAAACAGGGGGAGAGGCATGTTTTTTTTTTGTCTTAGTCAGAACATGTTTTCGCGCTTTTTTATTTTTTCGACGCTATAAATCAAAATCATGATAATTTGTATCAAACAATATAATCACAAATTATAATTTTTACATTAATTATTAATTATTTGTAACGTATATATTGATTTTGTACAAATTTCAATTTGTCAAAAAAAATGCTTGTATAAATTACAATTTGTACAAAATTTAACTAAATTTGACACGTAAATTTCACTTTTAACTTGATGTTCAAAAAGCAATATTATAGATTATCATTGTTCATCTCAACAAGATTGATTGTCTTGCTTGAGCCGGGACGGCGAAAGCAAGAAATGCAATCGAGTAGAGATGATCAATGATAATCTGTTTACCGCTATTTTACCGATGACGACGTTGTCAATTTCATGTCAATTTCGTTAGCAACGCCACGTGTGTCCTTAGTTTCTAGCGATAATTTTCCATCTCAAGCGAGTAGCATGATATGAAAATTTTTCACAAAAACAGATCAAAGGAAAAATGCACGAAATAGCGATAAATTAATTTATCTCGATACACAATTATGGCCTTTTATATATTTTCAACAGTCATACATTTTAATTGCCTTGAGGAAAACCTTAATTGTGTGCATTCAAATCATTTTATGATATACTGTAAACATGCGTGGCCAGTAATGCTGATCAGCAGGATATATTTGCCACGAAATTCTGAACCTAGCAGAGAATAACACATGAAAGCGCATCCATGTGCTCACCGAGTGTTCTGGTATTATTGAACAGCTGTGGGAATTTTACCAGTATATTTGTCCAGAATTCAAAATGAAGCTGTTAAAACACATTTATATTGACAGCAATGGGTAAAGAGCAACTTTCAACAGTTAAAAAGCTTATAATAAAACTATTGGTTATGGGTTTTTTTCATTTAAATACAAAACGGGGCAGGAGGGAGCAGCTCTTTTTAATATAAAAACAACATCTTTTTTGATTCTGGAATATTAGGGTTAGCCAAGCATGCACGGCTAAGAGGTTAGTTACATTGTAGTTCTTACTAAGATGTCAGTGAAAGTAGCTTGAACTCTAGCCATGCGTAAATTAGTTTGCATCATACATTTCGTATCAATATTTTAAATTCAAAAATATTCCTGATTCAAATAATTGCTTGTTTAAGAGCTCGTCTATCATGTCTATGAGAAAACCATGCAATATGCCAAAAATCGTCCGGAAGCTAGTTTCGAAATATAATGTTATGTGACATGTATCTGGAAGGCTACCATGTAGGGACTCTGTGTACACCATCAAAAGTGCAAATATTTGATTCTATTTTTAGAAATAAGCAATTCTATTTTAAGAACACATCCCAGCATTGGCACAAACATTTTCTTATGAAAAAATGGCTATCTTTGTAAATGGTTTTTTTTTTTCATTTTTATAGCAAATGTAGTAATTTTTTTTGACAGAATGCAAATTAAACATGCTTTCAACTACATAAAACAGTTTTTACCGTCAATGTTATGAATTGGCATATCCAACTTTTGAAAAATGATTGGTACAGAGAGGTTGACGCTGCTTACTGTTTTCAAAAGTCAATAATTTGCAAGATAACACCTGAATTTTGTTTCTGTTGTGCTTTTTATGTTTCATACGGTTGATATATTCAGAATCTGCAAGCTTTTGCTTTGCAAATAAGTTTTAATGACATTTTGAGCATGTCAAAAAATCTAAAATTTTAACGAAAAAAAAAGAAGAATTTCAGGCAGAATATACTAAAATTTACTTGTAAACAAACTCCTCAATTTATCTAAAAGTTACTGGTATATATAGAAAATAATTAAAGAGAAAAATTATAAGCACAATATTACTTTTTTTAACATCAAAATTAGAAATTCAAGGGTTTTAGATAAACTTGATTATCAAAATATTTTTCCTATCTTAATCATGTTAATCCAATATGCATATCCTATAGTATTCATCAGGACATAACAGTTATAATTTCAAATATTTATTTGGTAGATATATTTGATTTAATAATTTGAAATTTAATCTTAAATTTCTGTCTGTACAAAAAAATTAAGACAAAACCTTCATGGTGCCCCAGTAAATAATTGATTTACCTCCCCTGATTGTACTCTTTAATGTTTACATTTTTTTTTACTCAGGCCAGTCCGAATCTAGGACACATTTAGATGAATCTGTAAATAGCGAGAATGATGTAAATACACGTATGAAAGAGACACAATTTTAGATTTTAATTGTAAAAATGTTTTAACCATGTGGTCCAATTTTTAAGGAATTAGAAAACAGTATTGATATTTTTCTGCTACAAGAGCATTGGCTATATGACTGTCAGTTATCGATGCTAAATGAAATAAGTGACAAGCTTACTGGTGTCGGCAAGGCAGTTGACTCATTAGATCCTATCCCTGCTACACAGATGTCTAGAGGTTATGGAGGCACAGCTATATTATGGCAAAAGGATTTAGACTCTATAATTTCACCATTAACAATAGGAACGAAAGAATTCAAAAAATAGAAGTCACTAGTGACCTAATTTAATTATTCTTTCTGTATACATGCCTTGTAAGGAATCATCTCAACACCTTAGTGATTTTCAGACTGTATTGCTCAGTTACATGAAATAGTCAAAATATGTAAAAAAGCAAATGATATTGTGCAATCCCCAATCCCATGATTATATCACATGCTAAAACAAATTATATTAAACTATTTTTGTATTTTGTTAATAAGGTAAACTGTTCCATGTATTATGTAATGTGCTATTAAGTTGTCATGTATGTCATAATGGGTATAATAGTATGTCATTTGGGGGTACAATTGTGCATTATTTTGATAAATATCAAACAGAAATGATATACCGGGGATTCATTATTATTCGTTTGATACCAATTTTCGTGGGTTTCGAGGGTACAGATGAACCACGAATATAAACGTTTTAAATGTTTAACAAATTATACATTTTCTATAGGCTTTGTATGCCGAGATGGACAAAACCACGAATTTAAGGATTACTTAAGTGAGATAAGGTAAAAAATTAAGAAATTAAAACTAAAGTTGATAATATAAGCTGGTAGAGCATCAATTAAGGATAAAGATAAGCTAAAATAATTAATTATAGGTCGTGGACCTCCTTTACGAGATATTTGAGATTTAAAATATGGCGGGAAAAGGCGGATTCGCACTTTTACCTTATATTTGCATTTGAACTATTTGGGTCTCAAAACAAAAGAAAAAAAATCAAAAATCATCTAAAATTTTGTTAAATGACCTTTCTTGAGCTATTAAGTCTTATATGAAAAAATAAATGGGTGTTATGGGGCAAAATATTTTACATTGTTTTGTATGGAAAAACATCAAGGAGTCCGAACATTTGACACAAATTCCAAAACCTCACCTAAGTACATCCTTAATATCCACAAAATCTAAGTTTTTCTCAATCCACGAAAATTGATACCAACGACAATGACTGAATCCACAGGAGTGTGTATCAATGCTTTTTTGCAAAACCAAATCCACAATATAAATTATTGTACATGCACATGTTATAAGTGAAGTACAGTAAAATTTATTACAAACTGTAAATTATACTAGTATTGGACAACATACAAATTACAACATATACAGTTAAAATACTGATTATAGTTTGCACAATTATTTTTGTCAGTTGTATTATTAATTAAGACAATTTGTACAAAGTCAAAATACAAATTATAATGTGTACAATGTTTTGTACGAATTGTACTTTGTACAAAATGATAACTTGTACATAACACCTAAAAGAAACAGAACTAGTGATGAACTGCAAATTGTTTAAAATTTTGGAGGAGTTGCACCGGCTAAACAAACGAAGAAAATCAGATGAAGTGAATATTTGTAGTTGCATATATTGATGATATTTTGATTTTAAATGAGAAATGAAACATCTTGACGAAGTGTTATTATTTATGTTATTTCATTTCAAAAGATGGTGTCAAGGTTGAGAACACAATAATTGTAATTTAGAAAATTATTCAGTTCCTAAACGTCAGTGCGAGGTAATATGACAGTTGTAATGTCTATTTGTTAAAATTCATAAACAACATGTCGAAAGTCACGTAGTTTTTAAACATGGAGCGTAAATAATAGTTATAAAAGGCACTATCTGACCTCAAAATACCATCTGACATGATTTCCGACAAAGACGAGGAATTAAAAATGTTCAAAGATGCGGCTAAGGCTCTTACATCATCTGTTCATGTCCTTTAAGTTGATGTTTAGCTAAAACTTCAGAAGAATCAGACTCTATAATTCAAAACTGTTCCGGATTCAAATTATTGCTTGTTTAAAATGTAAAAAGCAAATGAAGTTGTGCAATTCTCAATCCAATAATTAACCACATGCTCAAACAAATTATATTGAACTTTATTTTTTTTATTTTTTATCAAGTTTTACTGTGTCATTTATTATGCAATGTGTTACTTTGATTTCATGTATGCCATCAACGCCATTGTGGTATAATAGTGAATAATTTCAATAAATATTATATAAAAATAGAAATGTGTTTCAATGCTTTTTTTCAAACCAAAACCAAATCCATAATATGAATTATTGTACATGCACATGTTACAAGTGATTTAAGTCAAATTCAGTTTAAATTGTAGTTTGTGCCAGCACCTTTTGGACAAATTACAATTTGGTAAAAAGTTAAAATACAAATGAAATTTTATGCAATTTTTTTGTTTAAATTATAATAAGTATAAAATTATAACTTGCATTTATGCAACATATATAGTATGGCCTCGAACAATATTCCTTTATCCGATCAGTTCTATTGTTCAATAAGACATGCATCAAAGAAACAGAAAGAGTGATGGATGCTGCATTTAGTTTAGAATTTGGATGCAGTTGCACCGGCAAAATATAAACGAAGATAAACCAATTGAACTGAATATTTGTTGTTGCTGTAATGATGACATTTTGATTTTTAATACAAAAATTAAAGAGCACCTGCAACATCTTGACGAAGAGTTTACAAGATTACAAAAGGTAAATTATACTATTACAAGTCAGAAAATTGTCGCTTTGCTGTTAAGAAAGTCAATTATCTGTTTTATATCATTTGAAAAGACGGTGTCAAGGTCGATGACACGAAAATGATAATTGGGAAAATTATCCAGTTAATGAGAATCAGTGCGAGGTCATAAATCAGTTGGTACATGTGGTATGTCTATTTATTAAAAATCAAAACCAATATGTATGAAGTCACGTTGTCCTTATACCCAGCCAAATTCTTTTAAGGAAGTGACCATTTAGATTTTTGACACTATCAATAATTTTTTTTTCTTCAAAATTTAAAACTATATGTCATAGTTTATTTACAACGAATCTAAACTCTTTTCAAAATTGGACTGATACTAAAACCCTTCATATAAATAACATTGAACAAAAAAGTAAAATCACAAAAATACTGAACTCCAAATAATATTCAAAACGGAAAGTTCCTTATCAAATGGCAAAATCAAATGCTCAGACACATCAGATGAATGTATAATAGCTGCTGCCATATTACTGACTTGGTACAGGCAATTTCTTATTTAGAAAATGATAAATTGAACCTGGTTTTTATAGCTAGCTAGACCCCTCACTTGTATGACAGTCGCATCAAATTCCATTATATTGACAACGATCTGTGAACAAAACAAACAGACATAATAGGTAAAAATGTCAAAATTACAGCAGTCAACATTGTGTTACAATCTCAATCACTAATAAATAAACAAATATGTAATGGGTCCCAAACAGAGAAAGAATATATAAACATTGATCTTTCTGAATCAAACCCATCAAATGGGCAAAAGACTAAATTCTAATGATTTGTTGATAAGATAGAAACGTTTTTTTTAAATGATCTGTCTGAAATTGGCATACCAGATGTACATATACATTAGCATAAAAATGACACTTGAAAAAAGTAAAATCACAAAAATACTGAATTGACATTCAAAACGGAAATTCCCGAATCAAATGGCAAAATCAAAAGCTCAAACATTTCAAACGAAAATTATAGTTTAATTTGGCTTGTAAAATGTTCATGCAATTTTGACAAAATATTTTTACTTTTCACAAAAACATAAAAAAAAAAAAAAATTCAATCACACTCATTTTACATGTTATAGGGAGAAAAATCAATGGATATCAATCAGTTTGACTAACGCTAATTTTGATTAATGAGAAGTTAAATATTTCCTTAACATTTGAAAGTGATTAAAACGTTCCGTTGAATTTTACAGAGTTATCTCCACGAAGTGTTATGTTCCACCTTGATTTTATTTTCAGAACTAAGAGTTAATATTTTCCAGACTTACCTGTCAATATTCCCCCAATAAGCGCTTTGCTTACCAAAAGTAAAATTAAACATTTAAAATCACAGTATGAGTCTCAGACTGCATTTTAGATTCTAAACGTTCTGTTTCATAACTTTTTGTTTGGCTTTCATAAATATTTTGATATGAGCGTCATTGATGAGTCATATCTAGACGAAACTCGCGTCTGGAGTACTCAATTGTAATCCTGGTACCTTTGATAACTATTGAATTAGCAGTCATTCAAAATTTTGAACATTACATTTTTACTATTTCCCCAATTCCCTGCTTAAAACTATTCGATTCACTTGCTGTGAACTAGTTTTCGCTAGAGACATCCATCGGGTTGCTTTTACTACAACAACCTTCCGAAATACACTTGCACTTTAAAGACATAACAGCACAATTTTGAAAAATTTGTATACCTAATTTCCATTGGAGCTTAATAGTTTGAATTTCACTATGTTTTACCTGAAGCACTTACCCACTGAAGAGACATGTATTGTCGAAATGCGCATCTGGTGCAAGAAAATTGGTACCGTTTAATTTTATTACCTCGTACTAGTACAAATTCTAATGTTTTTTTTGCTAACAGTGATTAAGATTATTGCATTATGTTGGCAGCTCACAGTGCTGTACCTAAATCCTTGACATTTTTACCAATTATGTCTGCTTATTTTGATCACACGTTGTTGTCAATATATTGGAATTCTATGCGACTTTCATACAAGCGAAAGGGTAAACTAGCTATTGAAACAGGATTAATCAATCATTTTCTATAAAAGGTTATGCATGTTCCAAGTCCGGAATATTGCAGCTGCTTTTCATTCGTTTGATTGTTTTAGCTTCTCATATTGCCATCAAGGCCAGGGATACAGGACTTTCTGTTTTGAACTTTTCTTGAAGTTTAGTATTTTTGTTATTTTACTTTTTGCACAATTACATTATTTAATAAACTGAGAGAATAAAACGTCAGTTTTGTCTCCCTACATGCATGTTTGATTTGTTAAGGTAGAGGTCGGTATTTTTATTATTTTACTTTTTGAACAATCACAATATTTTATAAACTGAGAGAATAAAACGTAAGATTTGTTTCCCTACATGCATGTTTGATTTGTAAAGGTAGAGTTCGGTATTTTTATTATTTTATCGTTTGCACAATTACAATATTTAATAAACTGAGAGAATAAAACGTCAGATTTGTCTCCCTACATGCATGTTTGATTTGTAAAGGAAGCAAGACAGATGTCATTGGAGGAGTGGAAACTTCACACGAGTTTCCATCTCTTTTTAAAAGTAGTGGCATTAGTCTTTAGTTTAATGTAGTGTTTTGTGTTTTTCTCCCTTTAGAGAGCAATAATTTAACTTGAGGGGGGGGGGGGGGGGAGTAATGTTTTTTTTTTGTCTCCGAGTCAGGAAAAAATTGTCAGTGCAAAGTTCGAACATATCCTGTTAGTTTTCTGACGCTATTTATCAAATTATTTTTTTCAAATTGTATATAGTAAGGCATAAGAAAATCTTGGTTTAGAATTAAAAAAAATGTCATTTCTTGACCATAATATTTTTCGGGCATCCAATTTAGGATCAGAATAATTTTTTTAGGAAAAAAAACATACCCTCTTATATTTTGGTAATGTTGTTGGTTGTGTTTCTTTGAAATTGGATTTTTTCTCCTTTTCTCTTTTTACCTTCTCCTTCCTTGTAAAGAAACAGATTTTTGCAGATCAAAGTTTCGTTGTAAAGCTGACTTTACGATATTCATTTTTGCTCATTGTGGAAGTCTATATTATCACCTTTTCATGAATGTGACCTACCGAATTAGACTATTTACCGCGGATGTGTAATAACTTAAGCAACACGACGGGTGCCACATGTGGAGCAGGATCTGCTTACCCTTCCCGAGCACCTGATATTACCCCCAGTTTTGGTGGGGTTCGTGTTGCTTGGTCTTTAGTGTTCTATGTTGTGTCA
The DNA here is from genome assembly GCA_019925275.1 of Mytilus edulis. Lineage (NCBI taxonomy): Eukaryota > Metazoa > Mollusca > Bivalvia > Mytilida > Mytilidae > Mytilus > Mytilus edulis. The sequence goes on from CM034358.1 coordinate 49,746,510, forward strand.
TGTGTACTATTATTTGTCTGTTTGTCTTTTTATTTTTAGCCATGGCGTTGTCAGTTTATTTTCAATCTATGAGTTTGACTTTCCCTCTGGTATCTTTCGTCCCTCTTTTCTATACGATAATTTGGTCTCTGGTGAATAGTTGTCTCATTATCAATCATGCTACATCTATTATATATTCATAGTCTTTAAAAAAAAAGTAAACTCAAAGGGGTATCTATTATTTAATAAAGCAATTAACTATCAAATACACTAATCAATTATTTAAAATAACAATTAACTATGTAATACACTAACCAACTATCAACTATCTAATATAGCAAAGACACTATCTATCGGAAAAGACATAACTTTCTGTAGATGTAATTTTGAAAACTAATATGTCAAATATTATAAGACATCATCTTTTAATTTTATATTCAAATTTGTTAAAATAGTAAACATTGAAGATTTCGTTGAATCAAAATTATTGAATGCCCCAAATGCAAGCTAGTAAGCTAACACAAGTTTATTGAATCGTTAAACTGTGAAGGTCATTCCGATGTATTTCCGTCTTACAGACTTCGTTTCAATATCATTTTGCTCTTTAAACGATTTTAGCTTTCAATTTTAAAGATTACCCGTGATGTTCTTTAATCAATTTCTACTATAATTCTATTTTATTTTACCTTGATGAAAAATAAACAGATAGATGCTGATATTAGTAAAGAAAAAATAAGCACTTGTATATTAATAACTAGTGACTTCAAAGAGCCCGATTCTAGGTTTGGCTGCGTGTAGTGGATACGCACCTTTAATACTTTTTAACATATAAGACAAAAGCTAGAAATAATTTTCAAAAAATCAATTAAGGCCAATAACCTATATAAGGAGTTTCAATGTACCAAAGATTACCGTACGTTTTGCAGTCTTATAGATCTCGTATTGCTGATCAGTTTTGATGCTCAAAGTTTTTATCTATGTATTCTAATTTTCGAATAACCAGTAATATCGGCGGTCATATTTACCTATGTGTAGTTATTTTTTTTGTTAACATTGCTGTTAGACATAACAATCTATATCTATTCATTTTTCAAGGTTTCTTTCAAAAAAATACAACTAAAATGGTTCTCTTACTGTTGATATATGCCAGAAACTGCATTTAACCGCTTTGTTCTATTTTAGCATAGTGACATTGTCTGTTGATATACTAAGTACCCAGGGACAACTTTTCAACAATACACCATATTTAAAGTTAGCCCTGTTGTTTTGTAGGTGAAGATTACAAAAAAAAACGTTTACAAAGATGGACAAACTGGCGTTGGATGATAACGACTGACGCCAAGCAATTAACTAAAAATGATCATGATAATGGTTCTACATAAATGTATGAACGGAGTGTGAATGCTTAAAATTTTTGACATTATCTATTTATTGCATCACTTCTTAAAATATAATTTCATCGGAATGTCATGGGTTCTTTTTTATATAAATGTGCTCCGTTTAGTAATACTTAATATTGCAATGTATTCTTTATCAATAATAAATGTTCTAATGAAATTGCAAGTGTTTCACTGTAAGCAAAATGTATATTTAAAAAGCTGCCTAGAATGTTTTCTTTTTATGATCATCTTAATCCTCTGCATATACTACATTCCTTGATGATAATCCCAAGAATAAAACCGCCAACAAACACTATTGATACTACTATAAATATTCCTAGTCCAAAGTGTCCAATCGTCTGGTCTTTTTCTTGTCCTTGAAGTCCTAAACATAAATATCATTCATCAGATTATTGATGAGTCTTATGTAGACGAGACGCAGCGCGTCTGGCGTACTTAATTATAATACTGGAACCTTTGATAACTATGTATATTTATTGATATGACAAAACAAGAATTAGTGCAATCATGTTTAAAATACAGATTATGTGTCCATGCTTGGCTTATACTGACCTGACAGCACATCGTTCTGGTAAGTATCAAATCAGCCAATGATATTTCAGCAATTATAATATTTGTGAAAATGTTGATAATTCGCGAACAAAACATGCGGTTTACGAAAGGTCTTTTAATCAGAAAGTAAATCAGACCGTGTCAGATCTTTGTAAGCGAAGGGTGGACATATGATTAGATTATACAAGTGTATGTGTTTTTATACAACACTGATAATGAAATATTTCTTCACAGAAACATAATTTATAATATCATAGATACCTTATAGTAATGTAGAAAAACTCAATGTTTATTTTTGGGAAAAATATATTTGGTAGATCTATAATATTGTTTTGACATTGCCATAAAGTGTGATATTTGGCAAGCCACAAAACCAGGTTCAACTAACCATTTTTTAAATGTCCTTTACCAAGTCAGGAATATATGGAAGTTGTTTTCTAATAGTTCGTTGCATTATCGTTTTTTTTTTGTTGTTGTTGCACTTCAGTGTTTCTGTTGATTTTGATGTTTCCCTCTTATAGTTGATGTGTTTCCCTTGGTTTTAGTTTGTAATCCGGTTTTGTTTTTTCTCAATCGATTTATGACTCTTGAACAGCGGTATACTAATGTTGCCTTTGTTCGATTTTTAAATTCATATGCAAAAAAGTTGCCTTATACCTTCTCCTTCCATTGGCCCGAAATACTTTCCTGGATGCCTTTCATCCGTAAAACTCACATCCAATAAATTAAAAGGACTGAATGAGTACATACTTGACATGCTTTAAGAGCGAAAGATACCTAAAGAAAGTACTAAGTTTTAAAAAGATCCACTTTCGCTAGTGTGAGATTTTTTATATTAGGTTTAAAAAAAGTCTATCAGTTTATCACAATCATGTATGAGACTTGAGTTGTGCTGATTTTAAATCGCATTCAATTCTTTACGTTGTAATTGTAAATAGTAAAATCACAAAAATACTCCGAGAAAAATAATTTATAATATCATAGATACCTTATAGTAATGTAGAAAAACTCAATGTTTATTTTTGGGAAAAATATATTTGGTAGATCTATAATATTGTTTTGACATTGCCATAAAGTGTGATATTTGGCAAGCCACAAAACCAGGTTCAACTAACCATTTTTTAAATGTCCTTTACCAAGTCAGGAATATATGGAAGTTGTTTTCTAATAGTTCGTTGCATTATCGTTTTTTTTTTTGTTGTTGTTGCACTTCAGTGTTTCTGTTGATTTTGATGTTTCCCTCTTATAGTTGATGTGTTTCCCTTGGTTTTAGTTTGTAATCCGGTTTTGTTTTTTCTCAATCGATTTATGACTCTTGAACAGCGGTATACTAATGTTGCCTTTGTTCGATTTTTAAATTCATATGCAAAAAAGTTGCCTTATACCTTCTCCTTCCATTGGCCCGAAATACTTTCCTGGATGCCTTTCATCCGTAAAACTCACATCCAATAAATTAAAAGGACTGAATAGGTACATACTTGACATGCTTTAAGAGCGAAAGATACCTAAAGAAAGTACTAAGTTTTAAAAAGATCCACTTTCGCTAGTGTGAGATTTTTTATATTAGGTTTAAAAAAAGTCTATCAGTTTATCACAATCATGTATGAGACTTGAGTTGTGCTGATTTTAAATCGCATTCAATTCTTTACGTTGTAATTGTAGATAGTAAAATCACAAAAATACTCCGAGAAAAATTCAAAAAGAAAAGTCCCTAATCAAATTGCAAAATCAAAAGCTCAAACACACCAAACGAATGTATACCAACTGTCATATTCCTGACTTGGTACAGTCATTTTCTAATGTGAAAAATGGTGGATTAAACCCATTATAGCTAGCTAAACCTCTCACTTGTAAATTATTGTTCGAAATGTCAATGTAAACATTTTATCCAGAATTGTTTCAAAGTATTTTGTTATAATAAAACACCCATGCAACCACGCATCCCATATTGCTGATAGGACCCGACACAAATATCAATTTCGTGTTTCGGTAGTTAAGCTTGGGATGGTCATTTTAAGATGCATTATTTGAATATAAATCAAATATGAAAATTATCATATTGATATATTTATATTTTAATTCTTTTTCAATATATCTAGTTATTATGACAGATCTACCATCATCAGGGGTCCAACTGTCAATTTAATGTTAAAGTCTTTAACTTTGATCTACTAAGCATATCTCCAATACTTTTATATTTGCTATACGCAACTATTGGTGCTGTATTGAATATTTGTACACAGTCTTCGTCGACCTGTAATAAATATCAGTGTTTCATTATACGTGTCTTTATTTTACGTATACATGGATTATATTTAGTTATTAAAACTAACGGAATACTTTGCTTCTCTTTAGATTTGTTTTGTTGTAATAAATCAGTACGGTCAATTGATAAAGCATCAGTAATACTATCATCTATTTCCACGTTATCATAACCCCTATCTAATAATTTCACTTTGAAATTAGTTAGATTGTTTATTAATTTGTTATGGTCACTTGTATTTCTAATTTGCCGTATTGCTTCACCTTTAATAAATCCTCTGAATACATGCTGTGAGTGACAGCTATTTCTGTGCAGAAACAGATAAGAATTTGTTTCTTTAAAATGTATTTCGAGGTCAAGAATGCCATATGTTGTAAATCTTTGATTTTTAATTACATCAACATCCAAGAACGACATTTTATCGTTTTTGATTTCATAGGTGAACTTTAATAAGGGGTTATAATCATTTGCTAGACGAAAAAAATCTATAATTTCATCTGATGTTCCATCATATATAAAGGCAACAGTAGTATACCGCTGTTCAAAACTCATAAATCCATGGACAAAAAACAAAATCGGGATAACAAACTAAAACCGAGGGAAACGCATTAAATATAAGAGGAGAACAACGACATAACACTAAAATGTAACACATATAGACAAAATCCCACGAGAATAACAAATATAACATATATATATAACATCAAAACCAAATACATGAATTTGGGATAGACAAGTACCGTGACACGTCTTATTGCAATGTGAATTTACACTCAAAAATAAGAGAAAACAAACGACACAACGTTATAATGTAATACACACAGAAACGAACTATAATATAACAATGACCATATTCCTGACTTGGTACATATATTATGAATCCATCGTCTCTATATCTGCAATGATAGAATATTTTGTCTTTATATTGAAATGCAGAAATAATTTGATTCATTATTTCAAACATAAGTATGTCGCAGATTTCCGGTGAAGGAACTGCACCAATTACCGTACCTATTACTTGTTTGTAAATTTTCCCATCAAATTCAAATACATTGTTTTCTAAAATAATTCTCAACAAATGTATTAATACATTTACTGGCAGAGCATTGACTTTGAAGTTTGATTTGTCAAAACTGTCATAGGCTCGTTCAACCGCACTCAATAACGCTTCTTGAGGTAGATTAGTAAACATCTGTGTTATATCATATGAAACCAAAAGGCTGTTTGCCATAGGTTTTAATTTCTCAATGATATTAATGAACGATGTAGTATCTTTTATATATGTAGACTGATTTTGAACTATTGGTAAAAGAAAATAGTCAACGTAATGACCTATAAGTTCAGTTACAGAACCACACTGATATAATTGGTCTGCCAGGTGGAATTATATTTAATTCATTTAATCCATCATGTTGTATTTGTTTAAACGTCTCTGTTTCAAGACGGTGAATTTTTGGGAGAATATAAATTATAACTTTCATTTATGCAACATATATAGTATGGCTTCGAACAATATTCCTTTATCCGATCAGTTCTATTGTTCATTAAGAAATGCATCAAAGAAACAGAAAGAGTGATGGATGCTGCATTTAGTTTAGAATCTGGATACAGTTGCACCGGCAAAATATAAACGAAGATAAACTAATTGAACGGAATATTTGTTGTTATGCTGTAATGATGACATTTTGATTTTTAATACAAAAATTAAAGAGCACCTGCAACATCTCTACGAAGAGTTTACAAGATTACAAAAGGCAAATTATACTCATTATAAGTCAGAAAATTGTCACTTTGCTGTTAAGAAAGTCAATTATCTGTTTTATATCATTTGAAAAGACGGTGTCAAGGTCGATGACACGAAATGATAATTGAGAAAATTATCCAGTTCATGAGAATCAGCGCGAGGTCATAAATCAGTTGGTATGTCTATTTATTAAAAATCAAAACCAATATGTATGAAGTCACGCAGTCCTTATACCCAGCCAAATTCTTTTAAGGAAGTGACCATTTAGATTTTTGACACTATCAATAATTTTTTTTTTTTTTCAAAATTTAAAACTATATGTCATAGTTTATTTACAACGAATCTAAACTCTTTTCAAAATTGATGATATAAATTAGTAATAACTTAAAAAAAGTATATCACAAAATAAAACTCCAATAATATCAAGGAATTCTTATCAATGGCATAATCAATGCTGAATAGTAATAAATAGCTGCTGTCATATTACTGACTTGGTACAGGCAATTTCTTATTTAGAAAATGATAAATTGAACCAGGTTTTTATAGCTAGCTAAACCCCTCACTTGTATGACAGTCGCATCAAATTCCATTATATTGACAACGATCTGTGAACAAAACAAACAGACATAATAGGTAAAATGTCAAAATTACAGCAGTCAACATTGTGTTACAATCTCAATCACTAATAAATAAACAAATATGTAACGGGTCCCAAACAGAGAAAGAATATATAAACATTGATCTTTCTGAATCAAACCCATCAAATGGGCAAAAGACTAAATTCTAATGATTTGTTGATAAGATAGGAAACGTTTTTTTAAATGATCTGTCTGAAATTGGCATACCAGATGTACATGTACATTAGCATAAAAATGACACTTGAAAAAAGTAAAATCACAAAAATACTGAATTGACATTCAAAACGGAAATTCCCGAATCAAATGGCAAAATCAAAAGCTCAAACATTTCAAACGAAAATTTTAGTTTAATTTGGCTTGTAAAATGTTCATGCAATTTTGACAAAATATTTTTACTTTGTCCTTTTCACAAAAACATAAAAAAAAAATTTAATCACACTCCTTTTACATGTTATAGGGAGAAACATCAATGGATATCAATCAGTTTGACTAACGCTAATTTTGATCAATGAGAACTTAATATTTCCTTAACATTAGAACGTGATTAAAACGTTCAGTTGAATTTTTTATCTCCACGAAGTGTTATGTTTCACCTTGATTTCATTTTCAGAACTAAGAGTTAATATTTTCCAGACTTACCTGTCAACATTCCCTCAATAAGCGCAATGCTTACCAAAAGTAAAATTAAACATTTAAAATCACAGTATGAGTCTCAGACTGCATTTTAGTTTCTAAACGTTCTGTTTCATAACTTTTTGTTTGGCTTTTATAAATATTTTGATATGAGCGTCATTGATGAGTCATATCTAGACGAAACTCGCGTCTGGCGTACTAAATTATAATCCTGGTACATTACATTTTTACTATTTCCCAATTCCCTGCTTAAAACTATTCGATTCACTTGCTGTGAACGAGTTTTCGCTAGAGACATCCATCGGGTTCTTTTACTACAATAACCTTCCGAAATACACCTGCACTTCAAAGACATAACAGCACAATTTTGAAAAATTTGTATACCTAATTTCCATTGGAGCATAATAGTTTGAATTTGGACTTCATCATGTTTCACCTGAAGCACTTACCTCGTACTAGTACAAATTCTAATGTATTTTTTGCTAACAGGGATTAAGATTATTGCATTATGTTGGCTGCTCACAGTGCTGTACCAAATCCTTGACATTTTTACCCATTATGTCTGTTTTATTTTGATCACACGTTGTTGTCAATATAATGGAATTCTATGCGACTTTCATACAAGCGAAAGGGTAAACTAGCTATTGAAACAGGATTAATCAATCATTTTCAAAAAAGGTTATGCATGTTCCAAGTCCGGAATATTGCATTGTTTTTCATTCGTTTGATTGTTTTCACTTCTTATATTGCCATCCAGGCCAGAGATACAGGACTTTCAGTTTTGAACTTTTCTTGAAGTTAAGTATTTTTGTTATTTAATAAACTGAGAGAATAAAACGTCAGATTTGTCTCCCTACATGCATGTTTGATTTGTTAAGGTAGAGGTTCGGTATTTTTATTATTTTACTTTTTGCACAATCACAATATTTTATAAATTGAGAGAATAAAACGTACGATTTGTTTCCCTACATGCATGTTTGATTTGTAAAGGTAGAGTTCGGTATTTTTATTATTTTACTTTTTGAACAATTACAATATTTAATAAACTGAGAGAATAAAACGTCAGATTTGTCTCCCTACATGCATGTTTGATTTGTAAAGGAAGCAAGACAGATGTCATTGGAGGAGTGGAAACTTCACACGAGTTTCCATCTCTTTTTAAAAGTAGTGGCATTAGTCTTAGTTCAATGTAGTGCTTTGTGTTTTTCTTCTTTAGAGAGCAATAATTTAACTTGAGGGGGGGGGGAGTTATGTTTTTTTTTGTCTCCCGAGTCAGGAAAAAATTGTCAGTGCAAAGTTCGAACATATCCTGTTAAGTTTCTGACGCTATTTATCAAATTATTTTTTTCAAATTGTATATATAGTAAGGCATAAGAAACTCTTGGTTCAGAATTAAAAAAAATTGTCATATCTTGACCATAATATTTTTCGGGCATCCAATTTAGGATCAGAATATTTTTTTTAGGAAAAAAAACATACCCTCTTATATTTTGGTAATGTTGTTGGTTGTGTTTCTTTGAAATTAGATTTTTTTCTCCTTTTCTCTATTTACCTTCTCCTTCCTTGTAAAGAAACAGATTTTTGCAGATCAAAGTTTCGTTGTAAAGCTGACTTTACGATATTCATTTTTGCTCATTGTGGAAGTCTATCTTATCACCTTTTCATGAATGTGACCTACCGAATTTGACTATTTACCGCGGATGTGTAATAACTTAAAAGCAACACGACGGATGCCACATATGGAGCAGGATCTGCTTACCCTTCCGGAGCAGCTGATATTACCCCCAGTTTTGGTGGGGTTCGTGTTGCTTGGTCTTTAGTGTTCTATGTTGTGTCATGTGTACTATTATTTGTCTGTTTGTCTTTTTATTTTTAGCCATGGCGTTGTCAGTTTATTTTCAATCTATGAGTTTGACTTTCCCTCGGGTATCTCTCGTCCCTCTTTTCTATACGATAATTTGGTCTTTGGTGAAAAGTTGTCTCATTATCAATCATGCTACATCTATTATATATTCATAGTCTTCCAAATAAAGTGAACTCAAAAGTGGTATCTATTATTTAATAAAGCAATTAACTATCAAATACACTAATCAATTATTTAAAATAGCAATTAACTATGTAATACACTAACCAACTATCAACTATCTAAATAGCAAAGACACTATCTATCGGAAAAGACATAACTTTCTGTAGATGTAATTTTGAAAACTAATATGTCAAATATTATAAGACATCATCTTTTCTTAATTTTTTATTCAAATTTGTTAAAATAGTAAACATTGAAGATTTCGTTGAATCAAAATTATTGAATGCCTCAAATGCAAGCTAGTAAGCTAACACAAGTTTATTGAATCGTTAAACTGTGAAGGTCATTCCGATGTATTTCCGTCTTGCAGACTTCTTTCAATATCATTTTGCTCTTTAAACGATTTTAGCTTTCAATTTCAAAGATTACCCGTGATGTTCTTTAATCAATTTCTACTATAATTCTATTTTATTTTACCTTGATGAAAAATAAACAGATAGATGCTGATATTAGTAAAGAAAAAATAAGCAATTGTATATTAATAACTAGAGACTTCAAAGAGCCCGATTCTAGGTTTGGCTGCGTGTAGTGTATACGCACCTTTAATAGTTTTTAACATATAAGGGACAAAAGCTAGAAATAATTTTTAAAAAATCAATTAAGGCCAATAACCTATATAAGGAGTTTCAATGTAACAAAGATTACCGTACGTATTGCAGTCTTATATATCTCGTATTGCTGATTAGTTTTGATGCTCAAAGTTTTTATCTATGTATTCTAATTTTCGAATAACCAGTAATATCGGCGGTCATATGTACCTATGTGTAGTTATTTTTTTTATTAACATTGCTGTTAGACATAACAATCTATCTCTATTCATTTTTCAAGGTTTCTTTCCAAAAAATACAACTAAAATGGTTCTCTTACTGTTGATATATGCCAGAAACTGCATTTAACCCCTTTGTTCTATTTTAGCATAGTGACATTGTTTGTTGATATACTAAGTACCCAGGGACAACTTTTCAACAATACACCATATTTAAAGTTAGCCCTGTTGTTTTGTAGGTGAAGATTACAAAAAAAACGTTTACAAAGATGGACAAACTGGCGTTGGATGATAACGACTGACGCCAAGCAATTAACTAAAAATGATCATGATAATGGTTCTACATAAATGTATGGACGGAGTGTGAATGCTTAAAATTTTTGACATTATCTATTTCTGCATCAGTTCTTAAAATATAATTTCATCGGAAAGTCATGGGTGCTTTTTATATAAATGTGCTCCGTTGAAGTAATACTTAATATTGCAATGTATTCTTTATCAATAATAAATGTTCTATTGAAATTGCAAGTGTTTCACTGTAGGCAAAATGTATATTTAAAAAGCTGCCTAGAATGTTTTCTTTTTATGATTATCTTAATCCTCTGCATATACTACATTCCTTGATGATAATCCCAAGAATAAAACCGCCAACAAACACTATTGATACTACTATAAATATTCCTAGTCCAAAGTGCCAATCGTCTGGTCTTTTTCTTGTCCTTGAAGTCCTAAACATAAATATCATTCATTAGATTATTGATGAGTCTTATGTAGACGAGACGCCGCTCGTCTGGCGTACTAAATTATAATACTGGTACCTTTGATAACTATGTATATTTATTGATATGACAAAACAAGAATTAGTGCAATCATGTTTAAAATACAGATTGTGTGTCCATGCTTGGCTTATACTGAACTGACAGCACATCGTTCTGGTAAGTATCAAATCAGCCAATGATATTTCAGCAATTATAATATTTGTGAAAATGTTGATAATTCGCGAACAAAACATGCGGTTTATGAAAGGTCTTTTAATCAGAAAGTAAATCAGACCGTGTCAGATCTTTGTAAGCGAAGGGTGGACATATGATTAGATTGAGAATTATACAAGTGTGTGTGTTTTTATACAACACTGATAATGAAATATTTCTTCACAGAAACATAATTTATAATATCATAGATACATTATAGTAATGTAGAAAAACCTCAATGTTTATTTTTGGGAAAAATATATTTGGTAGATCTATAATATTGTTTTGACATTGCCATAAAGTGCGATATTTGGCAAGCAACAAAACCAGGTTCAACTAACCATTTTTTAAATGTCTTTTACCAAGTCAGGAATATATGGAAGTTGTTTTCTAATAGTTCGTTGCATTATCGTTTTTGTTGTTGTTGTTGTTGCACTTCAGTGTTTCTGTTGATTTTGTTGTTTCCCTCTTATAGTTGATGCGTTTCCCTTGGTTTTAGTTTGTAATCCGGTTTTGTTTTTTCTCAATCGATTTATGACTCTTGAACAGCGGTATACTAATGTTGCCTTTGTTCGATTCTTAAATTCATATGCAAAAAAGTTGCCTTATACCTTCTCCTTCCATTGGCCCGAAATACTTTCCTGGATGCCTTTCATCCGTAAAACTCACATCCAATAAATTAAAAGGACTGAATGAGTACATACTTGTATGCTTTAAGAGCGAAAGATACCTAAAGAAAGTAAAAAGATCCACTTTCGCTAGTGTAAGATTTTTGATATTAGGTTTAAAAAAAGTCTATCAGTTTATCACAATCATGTATGAGACTTGAGTTGTGCTGATTTTAAATCGCATTCAATTCTTTACGTTGTAATTGTAAATAGTAAAATCACAAAAATACTCCGAGAAAAATTCAAAAAGAAAAGTCCCTAATCAAATTGCAAAATCAAAAGCTCAAACACATCAAACGAATGTATACCAACTGTCATATTCCTGACTTGGTACAGGCATTTTCTAATGTGAAAATAGTGGATTAAACCCGTTATAGCTAGCTAAACCTCTCACTTGTAAATTATTGTTCGAAATGTCAATGTAAACATTTTATCCAGAATTGTTTCAAAGTATTAAAAAAAGGTACATTGAAAACAAAGTTCTTGAAAATTGATTTCACTTGTCTGACTGATTATTAACGTTGTAACCGAATTAATTTGTGTATGCAATTCAAATCGTACTCGTTTTTCATACTCATAAGGATTTTTCTTTGTTTTTGTACATATTACAGTGGCAGAGTAATAGGGATCATTACATTTAAATGGAGACATATAGTTTAACACCCCTTTAACCGTGGTTGGGAATCCCCTTTTGAAAATGACTGGATCCGCCCCTGTTATAGATGATGCATATTTTACCTTGACCAGAGTGTTTTGATGTGTGCGACAGGCAATCTTCGTTAGCTGGTCGTAGAGTGTTTACTATTTTGCTTTCTCCTATATTACACGTGACTTTCAGTGCTTTCGGGCACTTTGCTTTGATGGCTGTCACCGGAAGGTATATTCTGTAAGCTTCGCCTGGTGCATCGGACGTTGATTTTAGTTCTTCGGAATGATCTGCTTTCTGAAAAAAATCAGAGGTGATTTTACATATCTTACCAGACTTAGTTACACACAGACACATCTTCTCACATAGAAATTGCTGCTCCTCGATTCTCTTCAATTTCGGACTTTGATTGGCCCTTTAAATATTTTTGTAAATGCACGTCTTGAGTATACGTTTTACATTAACTCATTACAGTAACGAAGATTAAAGTTGTGTACGACAGGCGCGCATTATGTCTACACAAATCTCATCAGTGACGCTCGCATGCAAAATCCCAGAAAGGCAAAATTTTATTTGCATGGAAGACTAAAAGTAAAGAAAGGTTTTTTGTCCTAATAAAGGTAAGGTAATCTTTTCCTGGGGTAGTAAAGCCTTTAAATATTTCGTTAAATTCAAAAGTTTGTAAAGAGTTTATTTATAACTACATGAACCATGTCCATATCAATGGAAGAAATTATTTCCTACGACCAAGTATCTTTGCATTGTGGGTGTCTTCAGGTTCTTTTTAATAAAATAATGTGATACAAGTACATGTTTAATATGATAGACAAGAAAAAATACAGAAATAACGTTTTGGGTCATATTGCTTTAAAAATTGATGGGTTCATCGGTTAGTATGACTAATCAAACCAATTAGTTTCGTAGACTTCTGGCATCAACAAACTGTTCACAAATTACTTTCAATGAATGTTCAATAAGGTAACAAATAAACCTTCAACTCCTTATTTTCTTTTCACGTATTTTAAGACAACGTCGGTAAGAATTGTATTTGATAAATCAAACAATGGCAAAATGTCTATCTTGTACGTGATTTACGTATTTCTGTATTTCATTGTATCTTTATATTATAAATATAATTTTAACAAACTCATTATAAGAAGGATTTACATCCCAAAAAGGAGTTCTATGAATGATCATGTCTGATACCACAATATAACCTTCAATACTTTTGTTCTCAATTAGATACATGATTTTCATTATAACAAGGATTTACATTCAAAAAAGGAGTTCTATGAATGATCATGTCTGATACCACAATATAACCTTCAATACTTTTGTTCTCAATTAGATACATGATTTTCATTATAACAAGGATTTACATCCAAAAAAGGAGTTCTATGAATGATCATGTCTGATACCACAATATAACCTTCAATACTTTTGTTCTCAATTAGATACATGATTTTCATTATAACAAGAATTTACATCCAAAAAAGGAGTTCTATGAATGATCATGTCTGATACCACAATATAACCTTCAATACTTTTGTTCTCAATTAGATACATGATTTTCATTATAACAAGGATTTACATCCAAAAAAGGAGTTCTATGAATGATCATGTCTGATACCACAATATAACCTTCAATACTTTTGTTCTCAATTAGATACATGATTTTCATTATAACAAGGATTTACATCCAAAAAAGGAGTTCTATGAATGATCATGTCTGATACCACAATACAACCTTCAATATTTTGTTCTCAATTAGATACATGATTTTCATTATAACAAGAATTTACATCCAAAAAAGGAGTTCTATGAATGATCATGTCTGATACCACAATACAACCTTCAATACTTTTGTTCTCAATTAGATACATGATTTTCATTATAACAAGGATTTACATTCAAAAAAGGAGTTCTATGAATGATCATGTCTGATACCACAATATAACCTTCAATACTTTTGTTCTCAATTAGATACATGATTTTCATTATAACAAGGATTTACATCCAAAAAAGGAGTTCTATGAATGATCATGTCTGATACCACAATATAACCTTTAATACTTTTGTTCTCAATTAGATACATGATTTTCATTATAACAAGGATTTACATCCAAAAAAGGAGTTCTATGAATGATCATGTCTGATACCACAATATAACCTTCAATACTTTTGTTCTCAATTAGATACATGATTTTCATTATAACAAGGATTTACATACAAAAAAGGAGTTCTATGAATGATCATGTCTGATACCACAATATAACCTTCAATACTTGTGTTCTCAATTAGATACATGATTTTCATTATAACAAGGATTTACATCCAAAAAAGGAGTTATATGAATGATCATGTCTGATACCACAATATAACCTTCAACTCCTAAACTGTATGAACTTGTTATTTATACTTTATAGTGTCTTCTATGTGGGGATGTATGAATACCCTGCCACGTCCTTTTGTGTTTTTTCATTACTTGTTTTTTTTTCTGCTTTGTATACATTGTTTGAGTTTAACCCTTTCCGACGGATTTTTTAAGTTTGTTCATAAATATGTTGTGCCATTAGGCAGCAGCCATTTGATTTTCTGGGGAGGGGGGGGCTATGGTTTTTTTTGGGGGAAAAAAGTTTGTTTCCATTTTTTGGAGAAAAAAATAATTTGTTTTTGATTCTGAGAAAAAAAAATTGTTTGTTTCACCCTCAGCTGCCACTATATGTAATGCTAAAATTGAAAGAAAAAAATTGTTTTCGAAAAAAAAACCATAGCAAGAAAATCAAATGGTTGCTGCCTTACATCTCTGTCAAAATTAGGGGAAAATGTTGGGCGCCAGCAAACGTGTTTAACCATGCCACATTCTGCATATATAAGCCTGTCCTAAGCCAGGAGCTTATAATTTAGTGGTTGTCGTTTGCTACTGTATATCATACTTGTTTTTGGTTTCCCTTTATTGTTTTTTGTACATAATTAAGCAGTTAGTGTTCTCGTTCGAATTTTTTTACATCCGTCATTTAGGGGTCTTTTAAAGATGACTAGTATGTGGTTTTTGTTCATTGTTGAAGGCTGTACGGTGACCTATAGTTGTTTTCTCCTATGTCAATTGGTCTCTGGTCTCTTTTATTGGCATTCAAATCACCTCTTCATATTTCCATATTCAAATGTTTTTCTGCCTTAGAATTTTACGTTTTGGAGAACTTTTTTTGTGTCTTTAAATACAATTTTAATGAACGAAAGAAGAACAAAATTGTCATTTAGTTTTCAGGTATATTTAGGTTTTTTTTATCCACCTTGACGGTATAATTATTTAATGGCAGATATTATATCACGGATATAGAAACCGGTTAAGAAAAATCTAAAAACCGACACTGTCATATATGTATGTGTAGTACTGTTATCTATTAAATAAATTGGTATCACGGTATTTCAATAAAAGAAAGACATCAAGACTGTTTTCATATTACCGACTTTTGACTCCGGATAATATTATTTCCGAGAGGTGAGCCTACGCTGTGTACGACATTTTGGTACTCTGAGTCTGTCAAGAAAGAGCGTCACAAAGAAGAAAAATCAAACCTTTTATCGGTACAAATCGGGGACGGGGAGTGTACTGTTTCTCGATTATTTTGTCGTAAATAAAAACAAACTCAAAATTGTACAGATGGAAAGCTCATATTTTTTTTTACGATCCTCTTACATGACCGAATACCAGGATTTCCCACTCACAGAGATGATAAAACGTCGGTAGTACAAAAATAGTCAACTCCAATACACATGTTGTTTTTCAGAATTATATATAGATTTTTAGAAAATAACACAAGTCAAACTATTCCACTACCAATAAAACATTGCATTACCATTGTAGAAAAAAATAGATAGAAAAACAATTAAACAAGGCTTAAAATAAATATTTACCCCATACATCACTGAACACTGAGGAATCTGTGTAACATTTCTAAATGACATCGAAAACAGATCTTCTTCATTGTTGCCATTATTAACCATCTGGTGGACTTTATTGGTGTTGGCAATATCTAGAAGTGGTAAAAAAGAAACGTATATTCAATACACAAACAAACAAAAAAAACCTTGAAAACTAAAATTGACTTTGTATACTCAGTTGTATACATTGCTAGGTGTTTGCATGCTTTGTTTATTCTTTATTTGTTTTGTTATGATTGAATAATTGATTTTGAAAAGTATTAATTAAGTCCGACAAAAATAACATTTAATTAATTGATTTGATAAACAGGAAATATTTGTATAAGTTATATTTTTATACCAGTGACGTTTCAGATTCAAATAGGAAGGATTTTGTCCCATTTTACAATACTGTAAACGCTTTACAATCAATAAAACAATAGAAAATACAGCAAAGTTTTGGTAAAGTTAATCGATTTACATTAAACTCTGCTATTAAAAAATATGTAATATCCTGTACAAAAGCTCTTTTCCATCTTTCAAAAATTTTACTAATAAAAAGGTCTTCACTTTTTTTCGGTCATGATACTAAAGCTAAGGGTGGTAAATGGTTATTTTCGTGCAACGTTTTCGGTCTTTTTATTTCGCGTCTTTTCGTGTTTTGACGTTTTATTTCTCGTTTTCTCGTATTTGGTTCGAAGTGCGTGCTTCGTGATTTCCCTTGTTTTTTTTCCGTATTTCGTGTCGGTACTCTTTAATTTCTCGTGCTTGTCTCGCATTTGATTAAAAAGTAAACCTGGACTAAATTAAAAGTCAGTCCGGAGATGTTTTTAAATCATGTGTTCCCAGAATATTAATTGTTATCAAATTATTTTTCTTTCAAATCAGATGCAACTAGCGGACGCTAAAAGGTGACTGCAGGGTCTTCATGTCCATTGATAATGACAACATTATCTCCAAGAACGGCTGAGTAATAACTTATATTACTTTTTTCCTTTATATTTCGATTTTATATCTCGTGTTTCTTTTTTCTCCGATTTTCATTTTCCGTGCAACGTTTTTGCGATTTTTGTACGCGTTTCCGTGTTCTGACTGTTCAGAGCTACCCTTTACCACCTTCTAAAGCTTTCTACGTATACGTGCATTTCTAAAATTGTGCTACTAGATAATTGCATTTTGTAAAACAAACTGATATGTTTGAACTTTTAATGCTTCGTTATTTTGTTTACTTACACTCAAATGATTCTATTGTCATATTCAGTACATGCTCATATCTGTTGTTGCCATGGAGACACTCGAATTGCACTTTTTCTCCATCCTTATTGTAAGCGGAAGTGGTTAATGTGTACATCCGGTAAACTGTATGCTGCTTTTCTACTTGGTTTATATTGTTCACAGGTTCTCCATCTAGAGAATGAATGTCAGTACTACCATCACCGTTTGATTGGCTGCTATCTTTACTCCCCTTAGCAGACAACGAGCAAGTCAAATCAAAGTTTTTTCCGAATGTGGTTGGATTTGACGAAAGACTCCAAGTTGGCGAACCTGAAAGAACAAGTAAAATACATATTTGTGGGTTCGGATGGAGTTTACAGACACTTAATAAAGGACAAAGGTGCAAATTAAATTGGGGGAGGGGGGGGGGGTATAAAGAATGCATAAAATGTAAAAACAAAAGGCACATCAATTCAAGATAGAGGAATAGTGTGCCTAATAATAAAGAATAGAGAATAATCAGCAAAATAAATAAAGAAAAATAGAAAAAAAAATCATTCTTAAAACAGGGGATAAAGAAATGAAGTCCCATACCCCCAAAGCCCCGCCTCAACCAATACCCTAACTTTGGGTAAATGTTGCTATGTGATCGATTCTAACACAACACGTGCGACAAATGATGTCAAGTTGCCATCTATGAAGAATGCAGCTAACAAACCTAAGACATCTTACTTTTATACTCAGTCTATAAGACCACTTTTGAGTTATGTCCGTCAACTGAAAAGTTCCTCAATTATGCGCGTCTTTGTGGCTTTATTTACGATGATGACTGCTATAGCCATATTTTGACCATTTTATTTATCATGTTTGTTTAGTTCACTCATCATTGTAAATATAACGGAATTTGGCGAGACTGTCGTACAAAGTGAGAGGTTTAGCGCTATAAAACCAGATTTAATCCACCATTTTCTACATTTGAAAATGCATGTACCAAGTCAGGAATATGACAGTTGTTGTTCATTCGTTTTTTATGTGTTTTGTCATTTGATTTTGTCATGTGTTTAGGGACTTTCCGATTTGATTTTCCTCTGAGTTCAGTATTTTTGTGATTTTACTTTTTACTAGTAAGAGGGGTCGCCTATAATATTCCTGCACTTTAAAATTTCATTTACCGATTTTGTGGTTGCATTTATATGCAGAATAACCTTAAAATGATATTTTCCGTTGGTACAAAAAAAATGTATGTAGTAAATTTCTAATGACACGGAAACATAAAATACAAAATTTAGAAAAATCAAAAAGGGAGCTCACGTCAATAGATGTTTTTTAGACATCAATTAAACCAAAGTTTCATACAAATGGGTAAAAACGTTGTCCTACATGTTGACGACGGACGGACGGACAGACAGACAAGGGTAAACCATAATACATGTGTATGTGTAGTAAAAGGGTATAAAAAGGATGACCTTTATATGTCCAAATTTTTTTTATCAAGTACAGCCCAAAACCAAAACATCCTTTATCTATTAAATTTTCTCGCATATATATCTAAAAAAAAAAATCTTAAAATATTATATTTTAGAATAAACAAATTGAATGCAGCAAAAACGAAAAAACAAAATTATCAATGCAGCAGTGACAAAAATTTTGAGTGTGTAATTTTCGTTTTAAGAAAAGTTTTTTAATCGCATATTACAGACTGTATAAAAAAGAAGATGTGGTATGATTGCCAATGAGACAAATATCCACAAGAGACCAAAATGACACCTACATTAACAACTATAGGTCACCGTACGGCCTTCAATTAAAACTTTAACACAAAACTTTAACTGTGATTGTTAAATAGCTAAAATCTTTAACACAAAAATTTAACACAATACTTTAAGCACGGCTGGTAATCTTCACACGCAGAACATTTGGTTCTGCAATGAAAACCGTGAGAGGATTTTCCGGTTGTGCTTGAGTGGAGTAATTTTCACCGCTTCAAAAGGTATGTACATTTCTAAATCTCAATTTTCTTATTCAACTGATCAAAATATTGAAAATCAGAGAATGCTATGCTGTGGTGAATACTTTAACGAAGAGATACATGTATCATTTACCGTTGTACGTAGAGTTGAACTCCTACAAAATCAGTTGCCCATGAGAACTTGCCTTAAAAAGTGACATTTCAATTTTGAAATGGTTTTATTTACAGACTAACAAGTTCAAATTTAGTTTTTTTTAGGGCAAAGGGTATGAATGTTGTTTTTGGCGGCGTGTACGCTGTCCGGTGTTGATAGACGTCTGAATATTTCTAAAAACTACATTTTTTCATTAAGTCATGCGTGAGGGGATCGGTTCTGATTGAGGACATCGTGAATGCGTGAGGAGAAGTACAAATCATATTTTTATATTCAAGCTATGAGTCGTTGAAACTTACCTAAATAAGGCAACATTGTTCATGAAAAAAACAGTGCTTAGAGAAAAATTTATGAGATTGAATTATGAAATAAATTGTGGGAACCTAGGTTTAATAATATGTTTCACGAAGAATAAAAAGAAAAAGTGTTGTCAATGATAACCAAAAATACTGGAGAGATGTTGGTGAGTATCTCATTCGTCTGGATTCGTCCTTTTCAAACTACTCAACAATGTCCAAAAACAGGTCGAATGCAATGTTGTTTAAAAGGAAAACGTCCACTCTGTACTAATGAAAAAAAATCAAAAATCTTTCCCTTTTCCCTACGTCTGAGAGTTTATCTAAAGCACTTTGAAAAACTTTATATTCTTCCTCAATGTCTTCCATGTGGTCTTTATCGTGGTCTACTACGTGGTCTTCTTCTATGTCTTCTTCTATATCTTCTTCGTTGTCTAATACATGCTCTTCCTTATGGTCTTCCTCGATATTATCTTGGCTTTCATCGATGTTCGTGAATAATAAATTCTGTTGATCTGCCATTTTTGTTTCGAAAATTTCGTGATTTTGGGTGAACAGATTACGTCTAATATATATAGGTGTTGAAGTTTTGATCGGCGATATACTTTTCTTAAATATATGTGGTGATCTCTGTGACGTATATTTGACGACAGGACTACTCCAAGAGGGTTTAGTTCGCTTCGAGGGCGGGGATAACTTGTATCTCGATGGCTTTTTGTAGAGATTCAATTTCAGTCCTCTTTTCCTTTTTCCTTTGAACAATGGCATTTTTTGAAATTGAACAAACAATTAATAGTTTGATTTCATTGAATCAGTGATCAGTTTTTATCTATTAAAGTATTAGGATAAATCTGTGCTTTTAATCAGCATTGATCACATTTATTGAGTCAACAAAAGTCACAAAGCCAATGATTAAAAAAAAATGTTTGTTCTTCCCCTCACGCATTCACGATGTCCTCAATCAGAACCGATCTCCTCACGCATGACTTAATAAAAAAATGTATTTTTTGGAATTATTAAGACGTCTATCAACACCGGACAGCGTACACGCCGCCAAAAACAAAATTCATACCCATTGTCCGAAAAAAACCTTTATTTGAACTTGTAGGTCTGTAAATAGAACCATTTCAAAATTGAAATGTCACTTTTTAAGGCAATTTCTCGTGGGGCAACTGATTTTGTAGGAGTTCAACTCTACGTACAACAGTAAATGATACATGTATCTCTTCGTTAAAGTATTCACCACAGCATAGCATTCTCTGATTTTCAATATTTTGATCAGTTGAATAAGAAAATTGAGATTTAGAAATGTACATACCTTTTGAAGCGGTGAAAATTACTCCACTCAAGCACAACCGGAAAATCCTCTCACGGTTTTCATTGCAGAACCAAATGTTCTGCGTGTGTAGATTACCAGCCGTGTTAAGACAAAACCATAGAATACATGTCAATGACCGTTTTAGCTATTTAATAATCACAACTGTATTTACATACTAGTATACTTATGTGTCTGAGGTTATGAATAAAATCATGTAAATCTTGATATTTATTTCAAAATTAAAGGGAACAGATAACGGCTCCTTTCAAATCTCTTCGCTTGCTTTTCATGACATGTTTTGAAATTTGAATGTATATTTAACAGTAAAGACTTATACTTACCAAGAACTATCTGAATTAAAAACACTGCATATATCTGTAATAAATATTGTAAAGTACATGAATCAAAAGCCGAATTAAACATTTGCATGTTTAATATATATCATACTATTTGCTGCGAGTGAAAAATGAAAATGATAGATTTATTAGAATTGTTTTAATACCAAACTAGAGGCTCTAAAGAGCCTGTGTCGCTCACCTTGGTCTTGTGCATATTAAACAATGGACACGGATAAATTCATGACATAATTGTGTTTTGGTGATAGTGATGTGTTTGTAGATCTTACTTTACTGAACATTCTTGTTGCTACAATTATCTCTATCTATAATGAACTTGGCCCAGTAATTACAGTGGAAAACATTTTCTAAAAATTTACAAAAATTTATGAAAAATGTTAAAAATTAACTATAAAGGGCAATAACTCCTTAAGGGGTCAATTGACTATTTTGGTCATGTAAACTTATTTGTAGATCTTATTTTGATGAACGTTATTGCTGTATACAATTTATCTCTATCTATAATAATATTCAAGATAATAACAAAAAACGGCAAAATTTCCTTAAAATTACCAATTCAGGACAGTAACCCAACAACGGGTTGTCCGATCCATGTGAAAACATCAGGGCAGATAGATCTTGACTTGATCAACAATTAAACCCTGTCAGATTTTCTCTTAATGCTTCGGTTTTTGAGTTATAAGCCAAAAACTGCATTTTACCCCTATGTTCTATTATTAGCCGTGGCAGCCATTTTGGTTGATTGGCCAGGTCACGCCACACATTTTTTAAACAAGTTACCTCAATGATGATTGTGGCCAAGTTTAGTTTAATTTGGCCCAGTAGTTTCAGAGAAGATTTTTGTGAAAGATTACGAAAAAATGGTTAAAAATTGACTATAAAGGGCAATAACTCCTTCAGGGGTCAACTGACCATTTTGGTCATGCTGACGTATTTGTAAATCTTATTTTGCTGAACATTATTGCTGTTTACAGTTTATCTCTATCTATAATAATATTCAAGATAATAACCAAAAACAGCAAAATTTCCTTAAAATTACCAATTCAGGGGCAGCAACCCAACAACAGGTTGTCCGATTCATCTGAAAATTTCAGGACAGATAGATCTTGACCTGATAAACACTTTGACCGCATTCAGATTTTGATTTTTGAGTTATAAGCCAAAAACTGCATTTTACCCCTATGTTCTATTTTTAGCCATGGCGGCCATCTTGGTTGGTTGGCCGGGTCACGCCACACATTTTTTAAACTAGATACCCCAATGATGATTGTGGCCAAGTTTGGTTTAATTTGGCCCAGTAGTTTCAGAGGAGAAGATTTTTGTAAAAGATTACTAAGATTTACAAAAAAATGGTTAAAAATTGATTATAAAGGTCAATAACTCCTAAAGGGGTCAACTGACCATTTTGGTCATGTTGACTTATTTGTAAATCTTACTTTGCTGAACATTATTGCTGTTTACAGTTTATCTCTATCTATAATAATATTCAAGTTAATAACCAAAAACAGCAAAAATTCATTCCCTAAAATTATCAGTTCAGGGGCAGCAACCCAATAACGGGTCGTCGGATTCATCTGAAAATTTGAGGGCAGACTGATCTTGACCTGATAAACAATTTAACCCCATGTCAGATTTGCTCTAAATGCTTTGGTTTTCGAGTTATAAGCCAAAAACTGCATTTTACATCTATGTTCTATTTTTAGCCATGGCGGCCATCTTGGTTGGTTGGCCGGGTCACGCCACACATTTTTTAAACTAGATACCCCAATGATGATTGTGGCCAAGTTTGGTTTAATTTGGCCCAGTAGTTTCAGAGGAGAAGATTTTTGTAAAAGTTAACGACGACGGACGACGACGACGACGGACGACGACGACGACGGACGACGGACGCCAAGTGATGGGAAAAGCTCACTTGGCCCTTCGGGCCAGGTGAGCTAAAAATGTAATGATATCGTATTTGCACATGACTTTTCTAGTAGTGCGCATGCCGTATTGTCGGGTTGCCATTTCGTTTACTTGAATTCGCATTCTCTTTTTCGTATTGATCAGTGGGAAATATATATTGACAAAAATTATTGATCAGTGGGAAATATATATTGACAAAAATTATTGATCAGTGGGAAATATATATTGACAATTTTGTTTAACTCTCCTGTAAACACTATATATACATTTGTAGCTATAAACAAAATCTTTTCACTTTGAGTCCCATTTCAGCAAGGACGTTATCAATTATTGAAATACTCCGAAAATTGGTGACCCCAAAAACCTCTCTAGTTTGTTTTTGCATGATTTTTCCCAATTTTGTTTATCAATATGCTGCAAAGATCATCTTTTAAATTTCATTTTCACAAGCTTCATAAGCAATTATCTCGATAAATATTAGTATACTGATTATATAAAACATCGTGTATTTGCATGTACAAAAATGTATATAATATATATATGCATATTTCTAGTAACATAGTTTTAAATTAACAAAAAAAAAAGAATCTTAAAAATTAACAATTATTTTTTTTAAATAATTATCTTTAATTTGATCGGTATAGTCGTCACCGGTACTGTTTTATTATTCACTTTCTCGATCCACTTTATCATGTTAGAAGAGTGATTGAATTTGTTTCTATTGTTTTCTGCACAAGATATACTACTGGTATGATCTGGAAATAACTTGAAATACCTAGCTGATAATATTGATCATCCGTCATGAGTCTTGTTCTTTTGTGTACGATTTAAATTTATTTATTTTCAACCATATGCTGTTAAATAGTGTGTAAATATCAAAATTCATAAATTCAAATATTTAATCAATAAATTTGATCTATTAAATGCATCTTGCAGTAACATTATTATTCTCAACATTCAATTTTATTAAAATGAGTGTGCACAAGACTATTATTGAAACAAAAATAAGAAATTAAATTTCAAGTATTGAATTCAATAAAGTATGCATGTACGAATGCATGTACCACGGCATGTACGAATGCAGGTTTAACTTTTATGAGGGCCCTCATGGGGTTTTTGATTATGTGATTACTTGGCCGTTTTTTTAATGATTATTTGATTATTAAGCCAAATATTTCATGATTATTTGATTACCTAGGACTGTATTTTTAGTTTATGATTATTTGATTACTAAAGATAAGCAAATATTTAATGATTATGTGATTATATTGGCAAAAAAATGGTGATTATGTGATTACTAGGACCCCCCCCCATGAGGGGCCTCTTTTATTCAACCCTCGCTCTTCAGCCAAGCATAATCCTCACACCAAATCTGAAATTTCGTCAAGCTGCCATAGGCGAATCCAGGGGGCTCCCCTTTTAAATCAGTCAGTTCCCCTAGACCAAATAATTATCATAATGAAGTCTGGCAAGACTATTTTATTATTTTTCTGGGACGTAGAAAAAAAATAGCCTAGCCAGACGTCATTATTATTAATTTATTATTTAGGACCAAGTCCCTCCTCCTTCGTGGATCCGCCACTGGTGACTGATACATATGAAAACAAATATTATTATAGTTATCAAAACGCAAGAGTCTATACATTGTAGGTGCTTATAAATGCTTAAAGGCCACTCAACCAAATGAACATAGATACATAAATAATGATACAAGTATGTAATTGTTATGTGTGTATTACATATTATTCCAAGGTGACAATATCAGCCCGTTAGCACATGGTTCAGACAATCGTAAAGTTTCCCTAATTAATATAAATATAGAAACTTACCACGATACATTTTATGATAGATTCCATAGTGCTCCTCCACAGAATATTGAATTGGTGTCCAAAATTCATAATGCACTTTTTAAATCTACACGACGACCACAATGTATGCTATAATAGCAAATCGTACCGTAAAAAAGTTCAAGGTGCACGTTTAAATTACACGCTTGGATTCTAACCTATATTTCGGTACAATTGGTAATAAATACCTTATATAATACACAATAGTTTGCTATCCATCAACATAATAGTGCGTAACTGAATTGGGTCATACAGTGATACACTAATTTAAAAACGTCGTTATACATTTTGTAACTGCATGTTTTAAATACTGGAATGTTATATTTTGTGCATGCTTTATAACCTATTTTTTCTTCATATATATATATATAATATATTTGTACAATTGTCACTAACTTATTATAGAAAGTTTATATGGAAATAAACATTTGATTTGATTTATAAAACGTTTAAAAAATCTTTAAATAATTGTTCATGTCAGGCCTTAGCTATTTCACATACCCATTAACCCATATCATATGACAAAACGTCTGTACTGTATAAAGTTTGTATATAAAATTCTCGATATAAATAAAGTTTTTTAAGTGTGAAACTTTCAACTAGATCACGTTTTTCAAACAAATCTTTGTTTCATTTAATTTTTTTGTATATCTGCTGCGAGGAAAATATACACGCGTTAGACGAACTATTATAACTTGAAGTATAATTGATCAGTTAGTCTGGATTCAGAATTTTTTTTTAAATGCTTGATCGCAATATTTTTCTCCTCATCAAATTGGAGATCGGAATATATATTTTAGGAAAATAACATACCCCCCCCCCTTTTTTTTAAAAAGTTAAATGGTTGTTCCCTTAAGGGCTCACAACCCTAGTTTTTCGGCTACAAACATTGATGTAAAATCGACAAAAGAAAGTAAGAAAATTATTATTTTAGATAATTGAACACCCCTTAAACCCCTTGATTAAGATTTCAAATTTAGTCTTGTAACATATACTGCATGACGGCATGCCATCGAAATAGTCCGATGAAAATGTCTTGAAATTGTTGGGAACACAATGCAATATGTTAAAGTATCTTGCTTTTAAATAAAATGAAATGTGTTATCATTTGTTCGGGAAATTGGTTCAATAAATACTTTGGGAAATCAATTTAATTTTGAAAACGCTTTACTAATCGCAACATATTTACAAAGAAACCAAAATATTAATTAGTGTTTCAATGAAAATTTACAGATGCAATTATTTTGATAGCTTGAAGATGCAAAAATAACCTTGATTTACAGATTAGTGTTATACGTCCAGCGGCACATACCACATGCATGCATTGTCATTCCGGTAGCATATATATATATACTCTGCTCACATGCGGAGTCGAATTTTAATGTGCTCACTAAAAAAATTAGCTGTCCTCATAAAACCATTTTTTTTCTGACACTTTTGTTGCCTTGGCTAGTTACAACCATGATTCTTTAATAGCTCAATTATACCCGATTATCAGAGAAGTATCAACACCAGACACACTCATATTAATTCATCAGTTGAATTTGGTCTTGGTCTAGCTTTCAAATTGGTAATTTGTATCACAAAGTCTTCGGATTATATGTTTTGTTTGTAATTTGTGTCGATCTGATGAGTCGAGTCTTTTCTATTGATTATGTTGTGTTGTTTCATGTGTTGTTTCATGTGTGTTATATTTTATCATGGCGGAGTATTAAAAGCTTACTACCGGTATGCAGTATTGTTGTTTCTCGTTGTTGAAGGGTATACGGTGGTTGTCTACCAAAACAGGTTTTTGCTCACCTAATTAAACTAAAACAAAATGATTTTTAAAAAGACAAATGCACTGAATTGTAAAATTTTAATACCATGTTGATACACAGATATCTCTCCACTGCACATTTTGTTTTGCTAGATAAACCTGATACATTGTAGGTACCGATTGTAATTATATAATGCAACTTCATAGAAATTGTTATGGACAAGACATGCATGTACATATAGTGATCCATATTTCAAGATAATATCATTGATGTCAGTCGTCAATCTGGTATGTTTTGATAGTATTGCAACTTTATAGAAAATATCATTTCTCATTTATCTCTCATAAGTATAGAGCAGAGAAATTGACAATTGTTTACGCCGTCGCCGTACGCGTCGTTTTCGAGCTATGCGACGAAAGTTGTTGGCGAGACAAAACCTACTAGTGCGAAGCTAGCCAGCTTTTTTTATTTCTAACATTTACAACAACAACAAAAACACTAAAAAAAAAACAAATGAATAAGATGCTACACAAAAAACATAAAATCGAGCAAAAACAAACCCTACCAAACACTAGTGGTCTTATCATCATATGTGCTTCAGTAGGGTAAGGATAAACTGGTCTGGCTCCACACGTGGCACCAATATTTTTTAGTAGATGACAAATAACTAATTATACATGTACATGTAGAATGAAATTCAAAACAGTGTGGCTGTTGCCATTGATTGACACATTAAATTCATCAATTGACTGGGACAATTTAGGTGAACGTTTGTATGTAACTACCACTGCTTACTATGTACTTTTTAAAGACACTTAAACTATGGGGTCACCAAAGGTTCTCAACACCTTAATAAAGTAATTTGAAAAATTAATCAGAAATAACACGATGTTTTGATTTGTATCAATTATATAAATCAAAACATAAAGGTTATTCCTGATAAATTTTTCGAATTATTTTATAATTAGAGGCGTTAAGAAACCTTTGGTGACCCCACAGTTTAAATGTCTATCGTAGGTACGTCGTGAACAGTGGTCGTTACAGACAAACGTTCACGTAAATTGTCCCAGTCAATGGATGAATTTAATGTGTCAATCAATGGCCACAGCCACACTGTTTTGAATTTCATTCTATGTACCTGCCCTGCCTATAGTCTAGCTATCTTAATAATGTTGTATCATCGTATCTATATACCTTCTTAAACAATCGATGACTTTTTTCTTTTATTTCTTTCTTTAAAAAGAGAAAAGCGGAATTGCCATATCCGTCTTGATTGAAACATTTGAACCGCATTCTTACGAAAGATCTTAAAGATCACCATAACTACAACTGTATTCTTGGTAGATGTCACATGGTACACGTAACTCGTTTTTGAAGTGCCAGATTGAAAGATTTTCAATTGTCAGAAATACATGTACGCCGCTTCAGAATCAAATGCATTGTGGGTGGCATTTTCAAAAGCGTATACCAAAACGATATGATAGACAAACACGTCCCAAACAATTGAATTTTAACCAACTATATTTCGTCGTTTTCATTTTTGCGCACGGACAATGAAATTATTCATAGCGATTTAGATTCTGAACCGGTGGATTGGTTAATGCGAGTAAAGAAGAATGAGAACAAATATATGTAACATGTGCACCAATAAGGATATGAACTCAAACTTTCTTTGTGAACAAGTTATGAAAGAATATACGACTTAACTTTCTGATCTGTATTGAACATTGACTTTCAATGGTATTTACAGAAATGTTGTAAATGTGCATAAATGATTTTGGCATAGATCTAAATGGCGACAAATACGAAGGCCGTGCGATTGTACTTTTATTGTATATTGACGAGTTTTGAATATAATCTATAAAGCACGATTTTAAGTTGAACCTAATTAGTATGTAAAATCTTCTTATCAAAATAATTCTCGTCATGGAGAATATTTCCTTTCCGTGTTATAGAACACAACACTGAACTCAATATGAACTCTGAATTATTTTTTATTTGTCTACGAGCATGGTTCTTCCAATCTCTTAAAAATAAATAATTCTAATTATCCTTTATTCTAAAATGACGTGCTTCTTTCGCTTTGTGAATAAACCCATGCTCTAAATCCAATAACATTTGTTTTTGACATGCGTATATTGACTACTGCAGAATAATGCTTTTTTTTCAGATTAGCATGCATTTAAAATATATATGTTTCGTTAATTGAAAACACTTCCATACTCATAAATGATTCAAATACTGTTACTTATTCATTTATTATGACTGTAATGTGTTGCAGTTCGAAATTGACATATTTAATCTACATTGTAGATACGACATCCGTTCATGCTGGCTGTGCAAAACTCCTCCCTCTGAAAAATACATTGCCTGTCGTTTGCTTGTTAATAAACAAAAAGAGAGGTTTACGGAATAGCCTACAAAATCACTATACATTTATACACATTGAACATAGAAATTAACTTAATTGTCCTAATATTTATTGTAGTTTTAACATGGATAGGCATTATATTCACTATCGCTCTGGCAAAAATAATCACGAATATAATGGCTACCCATGTTAAAACTAAAATGAAGTATAGCTTGCATCAATCATGTATTCCTTTGAGTTTTTCTTTCTATTTCTTTTCTAGTTTTCACCTAAGGAGGGGCTAGGAAATATCATGTAAAAGAATTATATACGCGTTTTCTCATTTTGTTACCAATATCCCACTTTTGTGGAAAAACTTATGTTGAATAAAGTAAACAAAGACAGCAGTTGTATACCATTGATCGAAATTCATACATCGATAGAGAAAAAACAAATCCGAGTTACAAACTAAAACTGAGGGAAACGTATCAAATATAACGACTACGACACAACAGAAACACAACATCAAAATGTAACACACACAGAAACAAACTATAATATAACAATGGCCATTTTTCTGACTTGGTACTGGGCATTTTAAGTAAACAATTATGTGTTAAGCCTGGTTTTGTGGCATGCCAGACCTTTCGCTTTAATGGCAATGTTAACTATCAGTGGCGGATCCAGAGCTTTTCCTAAGGGGGGGCCTCTGACTGACCTAAGGGGGGCCCGCTCCAGGCATGCTTCAGTGATTCCCTATATAATCAACCAAATGTTTCCAACGTAAGGGGGGCGGGCCCCCCAGCCCCTCCCCCCCCCCTGGATCCGCCTATGACTATACCATTATAATGACAACATTACATGACAGGACTACAATACAAATTATGGGAGAAAATATAGGACAGAGAAGCAGTATATAAATTAATTATAAAGTTTCAGTTAATTTATTTGTAGACTCTGAAATACCAACATAAAATTGAAGAATCATTTGCAGTATTGTATTTTTAATTTTCCCAACACTATCACTAGTTACAGCATTCAAGTATACATCTTCATGATCTTATAACAAAGTCTCAATCTGTTTGTTTTCTTGTGGACAGTTGTCTCATTGGCAATCGTACCACATCTTCTTTTTTATATATATTGTCAAAATGTCGTGAATAGATGTGTAACAGTACTATGCGATATGGGTTTTGCTCATTGTTGAAGGTCGTACGGGGATCGATAGTTGTCAATTTCTATGTATTGTTTTCGCTTTTGGAGAGTAGTTTCATTGGCAATTATACCACATCTTCTTGTTTTATAATAGGTTATCTTTAACAAAAATAAAAGTTAGACACAAAAACAAACAAAAAAAAACCCCTAAAAACACTTTTAAAAAATAAAGGTAAGCTTTAATATATATATATAGAACATATACAATAATATTTATTTTGTCAGAACGTTGATTGCTTCGGTCAAGACCTTGTCGTCTGAAATGGAATTTTGATGGCTGTTGTCACGTTTGAATCATACCATATATATTTATAAACATTGCATGCATTCGATTGGACATAATGATGATAAAATGAATTGTATCCCTGATAAAAACTACCGGTATTGTCCAACTGTAATGATATGTCTAGAAATGAAATATGATCGTACATGCAATGATCAAGTCCACACCTTTATCATAAGACACTCTCACGTGTTTCCAATTTTTCAACCGGATGCATTAGTTTTTCAGCGCCTTCTGTATCATCGTCTTCCGGTGGTGCCTTGTAAAAATATTGAGCTAGGAAATAAAACAGTACTGCTAAACCTTTCATTAAACACCACCATATAAATATTTTGATTCCCATGTCTGTCTTTTGATATATCCAGCAGTTACCCGTCTCCCCACAAATATTCTGCCATACTTTACAAGCACTGTCAATGATAGCACCAAGCATTACTGGCCCAGGGGTCGTACCTGTAAAGATATATCATTATCAACATTATTATCATATTACTCACAGGTAATCATTCTTATATATTAGCAATATATGTTGCCACCTGCAGAAAAAAAATATAGACGGGACAACATTTGACCCAATTTTGAAAGTTCAAAAAAATTGTCGACCATTCTAATGAAACTGATAGAAAACAACATAAACATACATTTAAATATGGTACAACTTACATATTATTATCAATATGTTCCTAATTTTCATATTTTCCATTTGTCGTATTTGTATTTGTTCATGTATTTATATTTGCGACAGTTTGTATTTTTAGAAGAAGTCAGAGTTCCTGTAGAAAAATCCCTGATCTTACACAGGAAAGTTGGTTATCCTAGTCAATTGAGTTTTGAGTTTAAACTCTCCCTTTTCCTCGGTCTAGATAAGTCAATGATCATTGTAGATGAACTAATCGGGACCACTCGTTGTTGACACATGCAGGTGACGAATGTCTTGAATGTATCTTTACTGCCTGAACAATTGTTATAAATTATTATTTGTATCAAAACGGGTAACATAGAGCTATAACTCTGTTTTGGTTGGGTTTTTTTTTTTTTATTTCAGAACCCTGTCACTGAATCGATACAACTTATTTTGCCAAGTTGTATGCTATTGTTCTTTTGTCTATCTTTATTAATAAAACAGGGACAAAGATACTAGAGGGAGAGTCAAACTCATGAACCCCACCAAAAACTTGGGGTGATCGCAGGTGCTCTGGAAGGGTTAGCAAATCCTGCTCCATATGTGACACCCGTCATGCTGCTTGTGTTATTACAAATCCGGTAAATAGTCTAATTCGGTAGGTCACATTCGTGAAAAGGGAAACGTATTGTAGTTACGCGAAAACATGATATTTTCCTATTATTTGTACATAAAATAGTTATTCCTTGTTTTGAGTTTCTTTAACATTTTTTTACAAGTGGAAAATAGCAATGAATTTGATAAATATCATAATCAAACTTAACTCTGTGAAAGAATTGTGTATTTCCAATAAGTAATTTTTGAGTAATGACATTTTCAAATTTTATTACTATATAACCAAGTCAGTCTTTTCAGCTGAAATTTTGACAGAAATGGGTGAGGGGAACAAAAATGATTTTACCAGAAACATAAACATCCCATATAACTTTTTCTTTTCAAATTTCCTAGATATGTATTTTGTCAATCATTTTTAACAAGGAAGTTGAAATAGAATCATATTCAAAACAGTGTGGTCCTGGCCATAGATTGACGACCTAAATTATCCCATTGAAAGGGACAGATTAGGTGAACGTTTGTCGGTAACAATCACTGCTCACTATGTACTTGTTAAAGACACTGAATCTGTGGGGTCACCAAAGGTTCTCAACACCTAAATAAAAAAATTAGAAAAACGAATCCGGAATAATACGATGTGTTGATTTATATCAATAATATAAATCAAAACATAAAGGTTATTCCTGAATAATTTTTCGAATTATTTTATTATTAAAGGCGTTAAGAACCTTTGGTGACCCCACAGTTTAAATTCTATAATAAGCAAGAAGTGAGCAATGGTCGTTACAGACAAACGTTCACCTAATCTGTCCCAGTCAATGGGATAATTTAGGTCGTCAATCAATGGCCAGGACCACACTGTTTTGAATATGATTCTAATATGCATTTTATTCTTTAAACAGAGAAAAATCACAAATTTCCAAAATTGACAACATGGTAAATTTGACACGAAAAAGCATCAAAATATGATAAAACTTTCTTATATTAACACCTACAATGTACCTATAGTTTTTTTTAGGTAAATTTATCTAGATTGGTCGACTTCATCTTTAATGAGAGTATAATCACTATGAAAAAAACTTTAATTGTGGAACTGTGATTTTTTTCACGATAATAGCCCAAAATGGGTAAAAATTGATGAAAAATGGAAAAATTATCAAAATTAGGTACTTTCAAAGGGCCGTAGCAAAAAAAGAAGCACACCACTTTATGATTTTTTCTTCACCAATTATTTCTTTACAGTCATATAAACCCAAAAATCAGGTTTAGAAAAAAGTTTAACTCTAGAAAAGTTTGGCTCCTCAGAGGTGTACACCCTTAAGGTGTTTGTTTTTATGGGATTGTAGTCTCATTGACGATTTATTGTTGCTTGCTAAAATTACCGGCGTTTTGCATTTGCGCCGATCTGCATTTCATTTGCGCCGATTTTTTCTTTCATTTGCGCCGATTTTTTTTTTCATTTGCGCCGATTTTTTTACAGGTAAATTACAGGTGAAATGATATAAGAAGATGTGGCATGAGTGCCAATGAGACAACTCTCCATACCAGTAATGTTATTTTCATTTATCGTTAAAGACCTCTTCCGTTAGCGAGTTGTACATATGTTATGAATTGTCAATCATAACATGTATATAAGTGTTGTCTCCTGCTTAAAATCAAGAAGTAAAAACCTAAGATAAAAGCACTTTGTTTATACTATTAAAAATGACGAATCAAAAATATATGTACAGCATTCAAATCCATAAAAACGGAATACATTCAAATCCATAAAAACGGAATACATTCAAATCATAAATCTGTTCTTGCCGAGTATGTAGAGGCAACACATCTAATATATTCCTTTCTTATGATTTCGTCTCTTCTATATTTGGCGTAATTGTCGATAACGAAGGCCATCTTTTCTTTGTCTGGCATACGTACTGGTGGGGGCATTTCTAGAATTCGCATTTTCTCACAAGGAAGCTATTAAACAAGGAGTTCCAAATGGTGCAGTTAAAATCATCCCTTCGTTAATTTTATGGACGCCATCACGAATTGGTTGACCGTTATGGAATGTGTACTTGTACGTTGTCTAAGAATGTATGACATCAGAAGTAGCGGAGCGTCAGACAATGTCAAACGTGAGCAGTCATAGATTTTATTTAGGGAAAGGAATGGTAACCCGAAACATTGGGATAGCCATTTACCAATTGCAATGTCACTTGATTTGTCTTTATACTCTGTGCTCACCCCATGTAAAAGTATTAACTTACCTGGAACTTAACTGTAAATCCAATTAGGCAAAAATATAAAATCGGCGCAAATGAAAAAATGAAATCGGCGCAAATGAAGGAATGAAAATTTTCAAAATCGGCGCAAATGTCATACGCCCAAAATTACGTCCAGTGTCAAATATGTCATGCATGTTCAGGATTATAAACGCATTACAGTATCCCCCCTTCTCCTCTTAAGAATTTCAAAATTCTTTCAAAATATCGTTCCGTTTATTTTTTATTTTTGCAGGTGCGGTGCCAACCAATATATAAGAACGATTACCCTGGTGCATGTGGCTACTATGTGAGATTTTATATTATGTAAACCTATACCTAAATTTCTATCTTGAAATTGAACAAAGTAAAGCAAAAAGACAACAAAAAGACCAATATACAGACCCAATAGTCGCAACAGCAGCCACTGGAATCCTATTGCTAGAGCTCTTTCAGATTGGGGAACGCATCTACAATAAAACAAAAAGACGTGCAAAATACATTTAAAATCGTATAAAATTGTTACACGATAACGCCCGACTACAATTTAAAGAATATTCATATGGATTTTATTATATTGGAGGAAAATGTTTTTTTTTCCGATATGACACACTATGAAAATGTTGAAATCAAATTGTTATACATACATGTATGTAAGCATCAACAGTGGGAAAGTTTTCCAAAGAACAAACGTATAAAATCTTCTGTCAGCTATCAAATTTTAGGCTTTATAAAAATACAGGTCAGAATTGCAAAATTAAGGAAACAAGAACATTTGCGTAGTTTTACATTCGTCTATACTCATTCGATTTCATTTAGAAGCGAATCTTTACGCTGCTTGCCGATTTGTAAATTCTTTTTTAATATATCCATGCAGATAAGGATATACATGTAGCATATATTACATATACATGTACCATAGTCTGTTAAACGGTCTGAAGTTGTAGTGAAAAAACATATCTTGTTTTATGAAAAGGTTGTTAAATAATTAACTGTTTATGATTTCAGTTGAAATCCCAATTTTTTAGTGTATTCATTAGTCCTACATGTACATTGGATATCTTTTTATAACGTTTGTATAATGATATTTTCAGTTAACAATTATAAATTATATTGAAAACAAATCTAGCAAGCATATAAAGAAAAATAACAAATATCAAACTATTGAAAACAAATCAAGCAAGCATATAAAGAAAAATAACAAATATCAAACTTTTGAAAAGAAATTATCAGAAAACAAAGAGAAAAAAGAATATTTTGCCTCGGAGGTCATATGTTATCTGATTTTGTTTAGCTGTTCAATGCATTGCGGACTATTATTTTCTTTCGCATCCTTCCTTTGTATTGAAAGAAATTGAATAATGCTGCAAGATATCTCATTAATATCATTGAAATTTTATATGTAAAAAAAATATAAAGTAGTTTGAGGTGATTTTTAAAAACCAAAAAGAAATAAAGGTGACCTTGGATGTAAGTCAAGATAGGATATATTAACCCAATGACACAAAAAAAAAAGGACAAAAATAGATCATCATTCAGTTCGCTCAAACCTAAAAAAAATCAGGCTATAGAATAGTTCATCCTCTTCATCGTTTAGAGCTACATATATGACAAAAAGTACATAAACAGACTCAGTCTAGACAAATTCATGTCAATTACAATTTGGCTGAGGGGAGTTGGAACTTAGTTTCTGAATAAACTAACTACAAATCGTTCATTGTCTAAAGAAATGAGAACAGATAGATATAGGAAGATGTGGTATGAGTGCCAATGAAAAATCTCTCTATCCAAGTATAACAATTTATAAAAGTAAACCATGATTATAGGTCAAGGTACGGCCTTCAACACGGAGCCTTGGTTCACACCGAACAGCAAGTATAAAGGGCCCCAAAAAATTACTAGGGTAAAACCATTCAAACGGGAAAACCAACGGTCTAGTCTATATAAAAACGAGAAACACACTTGAACTACATAAACAGACGACAACTACTGTACGTCGATTCCTGTAAATACAAATGTACATTGTACATGTAATAAACAGGGTTATCAAAGACCTGTCATTATATTGCACATGTATGTAATTTCGGCTACAGAAGTGCGTTCCGTTTTGCAGTGCAGGATGCATTAATACACAGCCACACAGAACTCATCGGTAAGAAAACATTTTTTATATACTGCAGAGGCGATTTAGGGGAGGGCCAGGGTCCCGGCCCCCCCTTTTTGGGAAAACATTTGGTTGCTTATATAGGGAATCACTGAAGCGTGACTGGAGCGGCCCCTCTTAGGTCAGTCAGTGGTCCCCTACTTATGAAAATTCCTGGATCCGCCACTGAATACTTGTGTGTCTAAAGTTATTATGTTGAGTGTCATACCTCATTGTGGCAGTCTGGCATGGTGATACTGTTGAAAAAGTCAGAAACATTCCGA
The DNA here is from genome assembly GCA_019925275.1 of Mytilus edulis. NCBI lineage: Eukaryota > Metazoa > Mollusca > Bivalvia > Mytilida > Mytilidae > Mytilus > Mytilus edulis. Next base: position 49,783,358 of record CM034358.1, read on the forward strand.
TGAACAATAATGGCGCCACAACGTACATCAATATACAGTCGGACATACAAATTCCTTGATATGCTCCCATTGGCGGACCCACTGGTCCTGTCATGTTAGATGAATTTGATAACACAGAGGTCGTAGTTTTTAATAAGCCAATTGAAGGCAGTGTCGTAGCTCTCATCGCATCTGTTTGTTCTAATTGTTTATTCATAGAGTTGTTCATCTTATATGTTATGCTTTCTTCAACACATTCACAGTCCAAATACATCTACAACAGAGCATTATGGTTCATATGATAAACGTTTGACATCAATTTGACACAATTCTTTTGTTTCTGTATCTTAAGCTTAACTTCAAAGTTGTCTATCTATTCTTATAGCGAGAGTTTCCCACTGTATTGAAGACCCATTGGTGGCCTTCGGCTGTTGTCTGCTCTTTGGTCGGGTTGTTCTCTTTAACATATTTCCCATTTCCATTCTCAATTTTATCGAGACAGTTTTCATATCAAATCTTTCTTTCGTTTATGATAAGAGTGAAAACAAGCATAAGAATAAATTTAAATCAACTATACTTTAAACATGCAAGTATAAGGCTAGCATAATAATGCTAAGTCAAATATGATTGTTGACCTCTGACTGCAGTATATGTTACTATACTTTATTGTTATATACAAAAATTCCATGTACAATGTTACTCAACGCTTAACAGATTGCAATTGCTTGTTGACATGGTCCATGGTCTGCGTACCCTTCGGAGTATCAGAAACCCCCCATGGTTTTATTCGTTAGTTATTTATCTAGTGTTTTGTGGACTTTGTCGTTTCGTTGTTTTTCAGTTTTTGTTCAGTCAATGACGTTGTCAATTTCTATTCGACTTATGAGTTTTGAATGTCCCCTTCGTTTCTTTCCCCCGCTTTTTATTACCTTGATAGGTCCCATTGGTGATTTTATAAAGGAATGCTTAGAAGAACAACCAGCGTGACAGGGTGAAAAATACTGTGAGCCGTCTAATCCACATACGGGTTCATATACCATAGCTGAGCATCCACAATCAGCATTACATGTAGCTCCTAAATTGTGATCTGTATTTCTGTTACTGTGGATAAAGGAAGAAATGGTGAAGTTAAAATATTTTCAATTATGACTTTTTAAACTTTTTAAAGGTACTACATAGATAAAACAAGAGGATCCCGAATATCTGGCAAAATACAAAACAAGAGAAACAAACATCCTTATACAGTACAATGTACTTTCCTGGTAAGTCATGCTTCCACATGTATAAGTAATTGAAAACTATTTTTAAAAGCAGGTCTAAATTGAATTTGATTGGAAAACAACACGATTATAGTCTAAATTTGATGAATTTTATTTCTTACAATGTAAATCTAATGTGAATTTTATCATTAAAATATTTGTAATATGATAACTGAATTGCATCATTCCTTCGGTGCAGCGATTTAATCTTAACTATTTAATATGTTTCTTTCTATGGTTTTGAAATTTTGAGATCATGTCATCATTAATATATTTTTTTTTCGTAATATTATTATCAAATTGATTAGTAATGATTTTTAATAGGCGTTCGTTATGTAATTTAATTTGGAGTAAGATGTACTTTTCTCAAAGAAGGAAATAAAATTTTGGAAAGAAAACTGACAAACATTGATAGTAATAAAGAATATTAATAATTATTGTAGTTTTCAAAAATAGTGAAAAATTATACTCCCCAAAAAGGGTAATATGTATGGTTACCACTATTGCTTAATAAGGTAGGAAAAACTCCACAAATAAGTACAGACAAAACTGCAGGAGTCCCCTCGAAACCAGGGTCGATCTCATGTACTTCTGGAAAGAGCCAGATATTTTTTTTTATGCTTTTGGCATCCACGTATTGTTGTTTCATTATTAGTTATATATATATATAGATTCTACCACTGCATATCGAGTGTGATACGATATTTATACACTCGAGACAGTTATTTTTTTCAAATTTAAAACGCGAGACTCGCCAAACGTTTTAAATATTTAAAATTTATCTGTCGAGAGTGGATAAATATCGTATTACACGAGATTTGGTGGTGGAATCTGTTTCTCAAACAATACGCAGGCAAACTTATTCCTGATTTGCGACTGATCTGCAAAAAGATGTGTTCTTTCTATGTGACGTCATCAGACATGGTCGCCTATTTTCCGATGCTGTCACAATAGGAAATTCAGAGGAAACCAAGAAAATTCAACGTCATAATCGGATTTTAACCAATGAAGAACTGAGATCAAACGAACCACACGTTGATTATTTTTTTTTATACAATGGTTGCAGAAAGGGATAAATTGACGAAGAATTAGAGAATCCTTTATGACATTTTATTGAATATTCTTTAAAAGAAAAAAAATCGTAAAAAGGTATAAAATTATAGGGATACTGGGTTAAACAACACCCCAGTAAACACTACACAAAAAAAATTTAGATTGATACGCAAAAACCCAATCAAGAACCAGTGTGACCTCATACTTAGGGTCAAGAAATTTCTGCTTTACTATTGGCACTCGTCGTGTTCCTAGTGTAATTCTATAACAGTTAATATAAAATTATACATGTAAGTACATGTAATAAAACGTTTAACTTACATGTGTGTTTTATATTCTATTGTAACACCACTAATGCGTTGGGTTGGACATTCAATCAGAAATAAGCAACCAAAAAGTAAAGCGATGCAACTAAGTGCCAAGTTAAAGCGGATGATACTTCGACACTTCAGTTTCTTCTTCTTAACAACATATCCTCCAACAAACATTCCACCTCCGGCTCCTGGAACGGTTACACAACCTATAATAATACGAAATTATGAAACAGACTATACAACCTCCGACTTCGGGAACCGTTACACAACCTACAATAATACAGAATAATGAAACAGACTTTACATCATCGGATCCTGGAACCGTTACATGACCTACAATAAAACGGAATAATGAAACAGACTATACATCACCAGATCCCCAAACCGTTACACAACCTTCAATAATGCAGAATAATGAAACAGACTTTACATCACCGGCTCCTTGAACCGTTACACAACCTACAATAATACGGAATAATGAAACAGACTTTACATCACAGGCTCCTTGAACCGTTACACAACCTACAATAATACGGAATAATGAAACAGACTTTACATCACCGGCTCCTGGAACCGGTACACAACCTACAATAATACAGAATTATGAAATAGACTTTACATCATCGGATCCTGGAACCGTTACATGACCTCCAATAAAACGGAATAATGAAACAGACTATACATCACCAGATCCCCAAACCGTTACACAACCTTCAATAATGCAGAATAATGAAACAGACTTTACATCACCGGCTCCTTGAACCGTTACACAACCTACAATAATACGGAATAATGAAACAGACTTTACATCACAGGCTCCTTGAACCGTTACACAACCTACAATAATACGGAATAATGAAACAGACTTTACATCACCGGCTCCTGGAACCGGTACACAACCTACAATAATACAGAATTATGAAATAGACTTTACATCATCGGATCCTGGAACCGTTACATGACCTACAATAAAACGGAATAATGAAACAGACTATACATCACCAGATCCTCAAACCGTTACACAACCTTCAATAATACAGAGTAATGAAACAGACTTTACATCACCGGCTCCTGGAACCGGTACACAACCTACAATAATACAGAATTATGAAATAGACTTTACATCATCGGATCCTGGAACCGTTACATGACCTACAATAAAACGGAATAATGAAACAGACTATACATCACCAGATCCTCAAACCGTTACACAACCTTCAATAATACAGAGTAATGAAACAGACTTTACATCACCGGCTCCTTGAACCGTGACACAACCTACAATAATACGGAATAATGAAACAGACTTTACATCACAGGCTCCTTGAACCGTTACACAACCTACAATAATACGGAATAATGAAACAGACTTTACATCACCGGCTCCTGGAACCGGTACACAACCTACAATAATACAGAATTATGAAATAGACTTTACATCATCGGATCCTGGAACCGTTACATGACCTACAATAAAACGGAATAATGAAACAGACTATACATCACCAGATCCTCAAACCGTTACACAACCTTCAATAATACAGAGTAATGAAACAGACTTTACATCACCGGCTCCTGGAACCGGTACACAACCTACAATAATACAGAATAATGAAACAAACTATACATCACCGGCTCCTCGAACCATTACACAAACTATAATAATACGGAATAATGAAATAGACTTTACATCACCGGCTCCTGGAACCGTTACATAACATGTAATATAACGGAATACTGAAATACACTATACATAACCTGATCTTGAAACCATTATGTATACACTACCTATAATTAAACAGAATAATGAAACAGACTTTACATCACTGGATCCTGGAACCGTCACACAACCCATAATAATTCGGAATAATGAAACAGACTATACATCACCGGATCCTCGAACCGTTAAACAACCTATAATAATTCGGAATAATGAATCAAACTACATCACCGGATCCTGGAACCATTATTCTAAACCTACAATGATATGGAATAATGAAATAGACTTGCTCCATAGGCTCTACATTTAGGCAAAGTATTAAAGAGAAAAAATATATCTGAGGCACGCCTGGTAAACCATCTAAGGTTGAGACGGAAAAAAGTATTCTGTCACTTCCTGTTGAGCCTTTCTGGTTCAAAATATCCAAAATAAACACAGGGTAGGTCGACTTTTCGACAATATACTGAGAATCGATGATTTTTTTGTAAAATAGGAGAATGTCATGCCATAGATAATTGAATTAGGATTTGTTTCGTGTATAACACGGACCAATATGATTTAAAATGATATCGGAATGACTTTTCTCCAGCAGGTAAATCTCGCCAGTACCGTCAATTATTGACAAAATGACAGTGCGATCATCGTTAAAGCTAACATATATCAGTAAATTGGTATTTTTCTAAAACCTTAATCTTATAAACATAAAATTACAGTTTGTTCTTTTTCTTTACTAATACAATTTCATTAAGCTGAATATGTTATAAAGTATGTCATGTTGAGATATTCTGGTATCGGTTGTGATATTCTGGCACAATGTTGAGATCTTCTGTTGAATCAATCTTTAAACTAGTTAAGGTGGATCATAGATATATATATAATTCTTGAAATAGAATTTTCATATATTTTGCCAAAGCGAAGATTGTATTATGCTTTTTTTCAAAAATATAATAAAAAGTATGGGTCACCGTGCTAATTATGAGTAGTTGCGGGAAATTGCCTAGATTTGGATAGATTGTGCATACAATGAACAGGCGACATTGAATTGAATTACTTTTGGTAAACCTTTTTCCAACAAAAACAAAACAGGCTGAAATCGCACATTACCATCACACATTTGGAACAGACCACTGGAGTCGTGTGTTATTGTTGTGATCGCATATTTACGTGAAAGGAGTCAAGGACTTCAACTTCATGATGAACTATATTGACCTAAAACTTTAACCTGAAGCGGGACCGACGCACGAACAAACGAACAAACGGACGGACGCACAGACCGAAAAACATAATGACCATAGCTTAAAAACATTAAAGACTAACCATTGACAGAGGTTCCTGATTTGGGACAGGCACAAATATGCAACTGGGTTAAACATGTTTTGTGTTTCCTATTTACCTTAATATAAGATTTTTTTCTGAGACAAGTGCCTGTGATCTAGACTTACAATAAAAAAACAGCTATTTATTTGAATCTTTTTTTACAACCAAAGGTCTCTTTACAAGCTGCTATAATAACAACAGACAAGTCTAAAATGGCAGTTGAAATGTCATACAATAGACGGCAAGTTTATGAATTTTGACGGTTTTATGTGATTGACACTTAAGGATGTTCGCTACTCTGTTTAAAAATAACAAGCTTTTTAAAAGACTGTTATAAATTGAAAGTATATAAATAAAGAAACTAAAAAAGCAGAAAAAATGGAGGGTCCGTGTGCTTGATTTCGAGATATAAGCTGTTGAAAATTTGGCGGGAAATAATTCTCTCTAGATTTTTCTTTCACTTAACATTGGCACCTTTTTTGTTTAAAAAACTATGAAAAAATAATAAGGATTTCATAATATTCTAAAATATGGCTTTTTAAATTATATGTTATAAAAATATGTAAAGAAAATTAAGGGTTAGTGGGGTTAGTGGGCAATTTTTTTAAAAGTTAATACATGGATAAAACCAGAGGATTCCAAAAATCTGGCAAAAATTCAAAAAGTAGAGGAGCAAACATCCTAAAGGTGGATTTATGGTATACCATCTTGGATTGTACAATTCCAGTACAAAATCGGTCCAGTTATTTGCCCAAATCTGCAAATTTAGAGACAGATTTGTAATTAATTGGTAACACGATTCATTTCTATAAAGAAAACTTGCTAACTTATTATATAACTCAAAAGTATATAAAAAAAAATCAAATTTTGTGTATTTTATATTCAATATATTCAAATAATCCATTTAAGGGAAGATAACTCTCTTCATCAAAAAAATACTGGACTGAAAGGATTTTTTTTTCTTTTTTACTACTACTAGTAGTAAGATAACAAGTTATTTGACACCATTTGTTCTGTTTTACTTTCTTAAAACATATCTTCTTACAATTTATTTCATGATTTGTTTTTGGCACACAAATGTGTTTTTTTTAATGAACACTCTAACCAAATCTAGGCAATTTTCAACGACTCATAGCTTGCTAATTAGCACGGTGACCCATACTTTTTTATTATATTTTAGTGCAGTCTTGACTTTAGCTAAGTATAAGAAAATTCTAACTCAAGAATTATATATATCTATGATCTACCTTAACTAGTTTAAAGATTGATTCAACAGAAAATCTCAACATTGTGCCAGAATATCACAACCGATACCAGAATATCTCAACATGACATACTTTATACCATATTCAGCTTAATGAAATTGTATTCGTAAAGAAAAAGAACAAACTGTAATTTTATGTTTATAAGGTTTTAGAAAAATACCAATTTACTGATATATGTTAGCTTTAACGGTGATAGCACTGTCATTTTGTCAATAACTGACGGTACTGGCGACATTTACCTGCTGGAAAAAAGTCATTCCGATGTCATTTTAAATCATATTGGTCCGTGTTATACACGAAACAAATCCTAATTCAATTATCTATGGCATGACATTCTCCTATTTTATAAAAAGAAATCATCGATTCTCAGTATATTGTCGAAAAGTCGACCTACCCTGTGTTTATTTTGGATATTTTGAACCAGAAAGGCTCAACAGGAAGTGACAGAATACTTTTTTTTCCGTCTCAACCATTTGGTTGAGATTAGATGGTTTACCAGAGTGTGAGGAACAATATAATACTGATGATATTCCGAAAAGAAAAAAGAAATAAAAATGCAGTCAGGTGGCAATCACTCGGTCGAGCATCGAACTGACTCACAACCTCTCCCACTCGTGACAATCAAAGGAGATCGTATAAAAACAAAAACAAACAAATATGTCGTGACATAAAGGTATAATTTCAATACAATTAAAACACGAATGATATTTGAATGACACTGAGACGATTGTTTTGTTAGTAATAAAACTTATCTGTAAGCTTTTTACGATCTTTTACGGTTTCTGTCATATGAAACTAAAAGCTTTAAGGTTTCATTTCTAGTTTTACGTATATAGCTTATACGAAAGTGAAATTTAATTTCATTTATTGTAGAATTAAAGCAAATGTCGGAGCTATCTAGCGTGTAACTGCACCAGCTTACTCACAAACAGTATTAAAATAACAATCTTATCCGATTATAATTATTTAATTGGTTTTAGTTTACAAATCAATGAATTCCAGAAGAAGTACGTTTAATCCCTATAATTCTATATAGTTTGTGTAAACTGTTGTTTCGACTTTTTGTCGTTTTTGCCATAATGTTGTCTGTTTCTCTTTGAATCCTGAGTTTTTGTTGTCTTTATTATTTGTACTTGGTACTTGAATTATTATTTTGGGTAAATTTTCTGCGAGAGATTTTAATGCCAATAATGCGACTGGCTTTCTGAAATCTCAATAATATATCTCGCATCTTTGTCTATATTTTTAAAAATCGCAATGTTAAACGCGCGCAATAATTTCTGAGAATACATTACCCATTATCAAGCCAGCAAAAGCGGGTGGTAAGTTGAATTTCTCAGCAAAAAACTTGGGTCCAAATGTAGCAACTCCACTGATAATGGCTCCTTCGTACAAGCTCCCAAAGACATGAACAAAAAAGTAGGATTTAAAACCTAGAAAAAATGTGTAATATTTAGACGACTAACAATTCATACAGATATTTATATTATAGATTATCGATTACATTTGTAACAGTAAACGAGCAAGAATATTTAGTTAGCTTCAGTAAGTTTGCTCTTTACATATATTGACAGTATAATATAAGCATGCTTTGTGTCATAAATATTTATCTAAAAATATCATATAAAGAAAGCAAAAACAAGAAGACAAAAGTCATGTCGGAACCTTAAATAGCTTGCAATGCGGTATGTTTTTTGCTCATTGTTCAAGTCTGCACAACGACCTATAATAGTTACTAGCTTTCTACGTCATTTGGTCTCTGTTGGAGAGTTACTTGTATCTCATTAGCAATCATACCACATCTTCTTATTTCTATATTTACACCAATGTTTCCTGCATGTACATGTACCTACTAAATTCCACATGGCTATAGGAAAATCCTTCCAAGATTTCCCAAAATTCTCGTCTTTAACTTTATTGGCCTGTTTTCCTTGATAGGCTTCTGACTTTCGTTTTGCTTGAATTGCAGCGCTACCTGAATAAATAATAACATTTAATTATGAATCCATTCAAACTCAAATGATATCTAAAAAAAATGTCCAATATACAAATGTATATATATAATTATACTACATAAAACAGGTCTTCGGGTCGAGTTCGGGACCATCTTGACTTTGCAGTGAGCAATTGATTTTACTGTGTTAAGCACTTATTGATACGACAAGAAGAGGAACGATCAATAAAAACATCTTTCATATTTCACTTGCTTTGAGTTTGTCAAGTCGTGTATGTAGTATGTCTTCAATTAAGGTGGTACCCAACACTTTCACTAAAATTAATTTGGCTCGTTTAATTTTCATAAAATTTTGACAAAGTTTTTACTTTAACAAAAATATAAAAATTTCAAAAATTTGAACCAACCAATTTATCAGAAAAATTACACTGGTTATATATCAGTTTGACAAACACTAATTTTGATCATTGAGAAGCTTAATCGTCCCCTAACAACACAACGTAATTAAAACGTTTAGCTGATTTTACAGAGTTATCTTCCTTAGTGTTAGGTACCACCTTAATATTGATTGCTTGATTGGTGTTTACATGTGATCCCATCATCAGAACTATTGTCTATTGCGAAGCGGTCAGTTTTTAATGATCGAAAAATTCAGCCTGGACTGCCCAGAAAGAACCACCGTCCCAAGACCTACGGTAGAGAAACTGAAAATCCTTATAATCAATTAAAATTGAAGTTGAGCATCTGCGGAGTATTTGAACTCACACCCTCATCTTAAATAAATACCACATTTCCTCTTTTCCATTATTGAGTTTAGAACTCCTCTTTTAAATAAATCTTTATTGCAAAAAAATACAAAATGTTATTTGCTGAAACACAACTAACGCACTACTAGCTTTTTCTTTATATAGAACTTCAGTATTAAAATAAATTATAAAGCGAAAAGTTGTAATTGATGAGTTTCTCGAATTGAGTCATTTTGTTTGTGTTAGTCAACTAAAGGTTAAGACACACCTGGTTTTCAAGGCTTCTGACGTTTTCCAATACAGCTGATAATTAACTCTACTTTGTTCACTTTTTCCTTTCTTAGATATTTTTTTTTTAAATGATACTTGATATTCCATGATGATCAAAGCAAATACATATTGTGTTTCCTTAAGTTTATAAATTACCTTATCCTACAATTTAATTAAAATCCCACTTCGCATCGCCACCATCTTCTGACATGGAGAGATTGAGTTCCCACGCGACATATCAGAAAATGGGAGTAATGCGAGATCGATAGTTTTGAAGGGGCATTAGCTACGAGTTAAAACAAAATATAGTATATGATTTCTTTTGTCAATCCCTCAATAAAGAAGTTGAAATAGTGAAATAATAATTCATTTATAGTAGCCAATTTGGTTAAATTTTATAAAAATAAGCAAAGAAACATCTCTATTGAATAATTAAACATCATTGAACGCATATTCATGTGACGTTCAAATAACCAGTTATCTTGATATTGGCTAGGTATCAAACTTCGACAGCTAATGCCCCTTTAGAAAGATTGCTTGTGGTATTGATATTATTACCTGGTAACTGTTTTGGATAGGCGATCATTGGTATGGCAACAATGAACATAATAGCACCACTGGCTAGGAAACTTATCCACCAGGCACCTACCCAGCGTGGATCAGCGGGTGTTATAGATATGCTATTGGAAAGTAAAAAAAAGAAAGAAAGAAAATTAAAAAATGCATAAATATATTATAGATTTATATATGAGATTGAAATTAAGGGCATACGATACATTTACAGGGGAGAACGTAAATTGCTATTTTCGCGACGTCAAACGAGAAAAGATGCAGTTTTCGGCTAATTTTCATCATTCAAACTGATTTAACTTGAAAACGAGTTCATGGACCCCTCTTTTTTAAAATGGCATTTGGTTTAATTACGTAAGAAGATTATGTGTACCAATTTTCATGAAAACGTAAATAGTGCAATTTTCTTATTTTTGTTAATATATGTCGGTTTTTTTCCTACATTCATGAACATTTGATAAATTTCAGTTATTTATAATAATAAAATGTACAAATTTATGCAATATTTATATAACACATAAATTACAAATAATTTAACCAAAAACAGATCGTGTTTATCTGTTAAAACAAAAAAGTTAAATCAGGTAAAAATAGCCTACATGCAAATTTCATCAAAATTTAAATATGGGATCAAAACTGTATCGTATGCCCTTAAGTAATAAATGTAGGTCAAATGCATCCTAGCAAATTCAAGCATTCAATGCATATTCAGGACGGTGAGATTGAAATTTAGGCTGCATTTCTTTCTAACCAAAATTTTGTAAACATTGGGTGGCGTTTGTTGGTGTTTTCTAAACGCTACCGTAGCAGTGGCGGATCCAGAACTTTTCCTAAGGGGGGCCCGCTGACTGACCTAGGGGGGGGGGGGGGGACGCTCCAGTCATGCTTCAATGATTCCCTATATAATCAACCAAATTTTCCCACGAATATTTAATTGTTGGAAATTCATTTATAACTGTTATCACGTTGCTATGATTTATTGATGTAGAATAATAGAGAACAATTAAAAAATATTCCTTTAATATATAACTGATATGACTTATTCATACCGATGGCTAATTGTTTATTTTCAAGGTCTTTTATATTGGAAGGAATGGGTACACGTGTACTCTGACGGAGACCGTTCTTCTTTATGTTATTTTTAAATAGTATTTAAAATGCATGATTACTTATTTATTTACATCATTTCGTTTTCAAGCTGGAGTAAATGGCACTCAAGGTACTCATTCAGAAAGTATAAAAATACAGCATTCTACAAATGCAAACAATCAAATTGGAAAAGAAAACAAACTTTATAAAAATACAAAGATGTGGTGTGATTGTAAATTAAACAAGTATCCACCTGCTAGAGTTCAAATAAAGAGGATGTATATGTAACCAATTATAGACCAACACACATTCTTCAACAATAATAAAAATAATCATACGGAATGGTCAGGGAGGAACAAATATATTGATTGTATATTAACAAATCTAGATTGAAAACAACGTTCAAACATATGATTGTATGTATGTACTGGTAAATGCCTCCGATATCCGAAGAACCCCTCGAAAGCTGCGAGGTTACAGTGGCATCCATGTACACTCCCTAACGGGATTAATGGAGATGTGTCACTAACGTATGTTTATACGACAATTATTTTTACAAGGACAATCAATCCCCACCCAACAGTGCTAGGACACCGGGCAGTCTGTTATTATGGTAGAGGAAGCCGAAGTACTCGGAGAGAACCACCGGGCCACTCGGTGGAAACAGAAAAACCAGAGAGATATCAGAAGATTGATCTGCAGGTCAAAGTAAGGGGCAACTTTGACCAACCGAGGCCCCCAAAGTACCCATTCTAGTTTAAACTCCGGTCTGGGTACCAGAGATGAGTGTGAGAGGGTGAAAATTACCCTTCTGATGTGCTGATATTTTTAGCACCCCGAGTGAGAATCGAACTCTGGACCTTCAGCACTGTAGCTATCGGTCTTAACCACTAGCCCACGAACTCACACTTTTAGGAACTGTCGTAAAGATCAATATCTTTAGTGATGTTAGAGATCGAAACGGTATTTGGAAGGCCATATAAAACGTACCTCATTTTTAGATAGACTCTTGAATTTTAAGAGTCAATATAGGATGAACGGATCATATAAACCGGAGTGAAAATATGATACAAGCCCAAACTAAAAAATATAAACGAGTCTTAATTGAAAACTACGTTCAAACCTATGATTGCGTTGGATAAAAATCGCAATTTTTATACGTGTGCATGTAAACAAATTTCTTGGTAGAGGGGTCTAAATACACCACAAACAATATCATATATTGGTTGCTCATCCTATATTTTTAAGGACACCCTATATCAAATATACATAGTCACCACGTGTAGTCCTTTAAGGTAGCACAATACAAAGATTTTTTTACTTCCAATCACTAACCTAAAATGCTGTAACTTTCTTATGAATGTATAAAAAATAATAAAAGAGGTATATATAAATAGATAAAAGATTTTTTTAGACACAGTTAACATTATAATTGGTTACATAATTGTTGCATAATACTAACATTGGATTAATTTGAAAAAGTTATCTGTTAGCTATCCAAAACTACCACTTTTATAAATTTTCAAGCATTATTAAGAAAGTTACAGCATTTTAAAACTTGGGAGTTGGAGTTATGAAATCTTTGTATTGTGCTACCTTAACCAATTATATCTCTATAAATCTATAGGAGGTTACGTAAGATAAAGTTAAATATACTGTTCGCAGCGTCGGCTATATACATGTAGTAGACTCACTCAGAGGGATCTGTTCTGTAGAAGTCTGTAAAGAGCCAGAGAGTTTGTCCTCCTCCCATGTAACCGGCAGCAACCCCAATAGATGCAGCAGCATATATAAGTCCTACGATACATAATAGAACAAGGATGATGTTGCTGTTGTTATTTTTGTAATTATATTTATAACCAGCGAACTTTTTTGTCAGAAAACACTGTCAAACATTCAAACACACTATCCACACTGATCTGTGTCCACACTTGTTATATTTTTATAACAAATATGTTGCAAGTTGAAATCAATTTTTACTAGTGTAAAACATAGAAAATCAATCTTTCACAGCGATCATTATAATCATAAAAGTTATAATTATACATTGTGTAAAGTATAATTATATATAAGGTTATTGCATTCTTATAATAACATTGTAGTACATTGTTTTTGTAAAATTTCACAGACAAACATACGTTGAACGGGACAAAACTTGATGTACGGCTTAAGCTTGGGTCACACATTTACGAGTTTTACCGCCGTCCTTAACAGGACCATTCCCGAATAAAATTTGTCAAAAGTCCGTTCAAGATCCTGGGAATCGTGGATGGAAATGCAAACTTTAATTAAAATTTGTATTTTTTTTTTAACCACGACAACAATCAGATATTGTTCAGGAAGCGTCGATATTCAACCGTTTCCAAACGAATTTGTCCCGGTAATTCCGTTCTCAATCCGATTCTAATTTGTATCTTTCGCACGGTAAAATTCCACCGAGTCTGTCACGACTGCGTCCCAATTCTACCGAATGTAATCCGACAGAGATCCAACAGTGACCAGATAGTACACCAACGCTGACGGAAGTTACAATGTTCTGTGTATTCTGGACGGTATCCTGTGGAACGGGAATGATCTGGAGAAATTTTTTATCGCTGTTTTTCTGCCGATTGAGTCCAGATTGCATCCAGATCTTGTTGATTGCGAACCGTTTTTCCGAAACCGTTCCGGAACAGTCCCGTTATTAATACGAAATTCGTCAATGATACCCACGTCAAAGTCCCGATAATTACAGAATACAATGCGACTGAGACCAGACAAAACCGTTTGCAATGCGATAGAGCGGACCGTGATAGGATTACGTTCCGACAGTACCTTATCATCCCGACAATGCCGACAGTCTTCGAACAGATAACTTCCGTCAGCGTCGGTTCACTGTCTGGTCACTGTCTGATCTCTGTCGGATTACATTCGGTAGGATCGGGATGAAGTCGTGACAGACTCGCTCGAATTTTACCAGGCGAAAGATACAAATTGGATTAAAAGCGGACTGAGAACGGGTTTATCGGGATACATTCGCTTGGAAACGGTTGAATATTCGACACTTCCTAAACAATATCTGATTGTTGTCGTAATTAAATTATTTGTTTTACAAATTTTAATTAACTAAAAGTTTGAATTTACATCCAAGATTCACAGGATCTTGATCAGACTTTTGACAAATTTTAATCGGGAAGGGTCCTGTCAAGGACTGCAGTAAAAAATCATGAATGTTCGACCCCAGCTTAACTGTCGGAGTACTTCGCCGAACTATCCGGACCATTCCCGACCCGTAGGAATATGTTACGAACTAAAACGACTGCTTTCAGACAATGATACTATTAGGACATTCCAGATAATTGAGGATAGTAATCCGACTTTTTCACTTTTCGTGTCTTATCACGGTCTGATCTAAAACGTGAGCAATAATCGGCAATGTGTGAACGCCGCATTAAACTTGATTATACACATTTCTTTTTCTCGTCGTCCCATTTATATTAATCTATAAGATAGTTTTGAATAATTAAACAGCGCCATTTTATTTATGTTTTCTCATTTATATTTCTTTTTCCTAATGATTTTAGTATTATGATTTATCATCATTTTGTTAAATCTATCAATACCATTAAAAGAAGGGTAACTCTAGCATGAAAAAGGTAGTACTGTTTTGAATAAAATTGAGAATGAAAATGGGGAATGTATCAAAGAGCAGAAAACAGCCGAGGTCCTCACAGAAAGAAAATCCCGTAACAAGAGTATTTTTAGTTCAAATCGTTATCTCAAAATGATTTATTTAGATGATCGCGCATGCCCAATGGGATTTTTAAATGCTGTGTATCTGCCAATAATTTTTTTTTTGCATAAACCATACATACCGAGATATAGTGATGTCATTTCCGCTTTTGTGTTCTCGTCAATGAATGTTGTCCCGAGAGTAAACATCGGAGTTGAACCTGCTCCATGTAAGGCATTGCCAAGCATAAACACGTATAAATATTTCTGTAAATGAGATTTCTTTTCCTGTGAACCCTCGCACGATTCTGTTGTATTTCTACACACATTTTCAAATTGATTTAGATCTGAAAATAAATACATAGGAAATTATTTAGTTAATATACATGCATCTCTTCGTATACACTGTACAGGATTGAAAAATACAAGTGTGTATGAAAGTGTGAACTATATTAAACATACAGTGTAACCTGCCTAATCCCACACCTTAGTTTTCCAACATCCTGCTTTAACCGACACTTTAATATGATCCCAAAAATATGCCTATCCTTGCAGATAAAAACTGAGTATTCCGACATCCTGCTTAATAATCCGACATTTTTTTCTGGTCCCCAAGTGTGTCGGATAACACAGGTTACACTGTATATAGAAATTAGACATCATTTGAGGGAGAGGGTATTTAAGGTGTTTGAACCCTTTTTTGATTTGTTTAATTTTTTAATTTTTAATTAAGTGTGAAGATTTGAATGTTTAACGGTGTCCGATGGAATGCTCCACCTTCTTTTCAAAACGGATGTATCCGCTGGATAGCCAATAGTCAACAGTCTGTTATAAACCATGCAAGGGATATAATTTCATGACCTACCACTCCTTAAAGTTAGTTTTGCACCAACCTTTAGATAAGGATGAAGGTTGGCGCCTG
Organism: Mytilus edulis; assembly: GCA_019925275.1. NCBI lineage: Eukaryota > Metazoa > Mollusca > Bivalvia > Mytilida > Mytilidae > Mytilus > Mytilus edulis. The sequence continues at coordinate 49,799,527 of CM034358.1, forward strand.
TTAATACGTTTAAACCTGCAGCATTTGTTTGCACCTGTCCTTAGTCACGCACATGTTGTTAAGTGATTGTCGTTTGCTGATGTGGTTCATGAGTGTTTCTTCCTTCTCATATTTTATTATATATGTTAGACTGTTGGTTCACCTGTTTGAACAGTTTTACTCTAGTCATTTGTGAAGCCCTTTATAGCTATTTGCTGCATATTCGGTGTGAGCCAAGTCTCCGTGTTGAAGACCGTACTTAACCTATAATTATTTACAAATTGTGACTTGGATTAGAGAGTTGTCCAATTGGCACACATACCACACCTTATTATATCTTATATCCAGTTTTTACCGAAAAGAAGTCCGATTAAAAAGTCATATTTTGTATTTTGTAAATTTTGTAAAGTATGCGTCAAAACTAGAGCTTAATTGAGCTGACTTTCTATATACTTTGATATTACACCACAAACTTCATATATATATATATATAGATTTGAATGTTGTAAATAAAATCTTCTTTTAAAATTAAAGAAGTAAAATAGCAACTCTATACATAGAAGGAGTATATCAAATCTGTGTAGACTCCTTGTTTCCCTTTAAGATGTTACATAGACAATAATAGTGCATTGACTTGACATATCAACGATATAAGGATGAGGCTTAGAAACGGGGAAATGCGAGGCTGTGTCTTTATACTGCAATCTAAAAAAACATTTTCAATTGTTGTTTATTGTGTTAATGTTATTTATTTGATTTAAATATTGGGAAAAATCCCCCTTTAAAAAGGCCTCATATCACACAGACGGAGAAATATAAAACACGATGAAATGTACACCATTACCGCAATCAATGATGAACGAATTCGTTGCAGACTAAAATATCAACAATAAGCATAAAAAATAATGATTTATAGGTTGCAAACAAACAAATATTAATAAGTGAAATATGTTTTCCCAAAAATTGCAAAAGAAACAAGTTTGAGTCGTTATAAATGCATCGTTGTTTACATTGGAAACAAGAACAGGTTGAAGAGGTCGTATGAATAATTAAATATAATTTCGACAATTTCTATTTAAATATTCATGAGGAAAAGTGATATCAGGTCAGTGACTGTATATGGCATAGAAATATACAATCTAATTAAAAACCGATCTCTCATCGCTCCTGTTTCTGATATGTCGCGTGGGAGATCTAACGAAACCCGCTTTGAGGTCACATGTGAGTGACCTCGTAGGTGTGTCTTTTTCGACCAATGAAATTGAGTCTTCCACGATCTTGGAAGTTTAACGTAAGGCAAAGGGATGTAACTCATTTTATTTACGACGAAATCGTCAGTCAAAATAATTCATAAACTTTTTTGATTGGCTTATTAATAGGTCGTCAACTCATTTGCATATCTTTATAAATTCATAACTTTTAGTTCACTCACATGTGACCTCAAAAATATCAGAAACAGGAGCGATGAGAGATCGGTTTTTAATTAGATTGAGAAATATACAGTCAACGCATTTTGACTGCTCAAATAGAACGAGTGCAGTATAAACAAATCCAACATTATTCAGACCTAAAATTAACCAATTCATTTAAAGGTTACATAAAAACAAATACTGAAGCAAACAATTGGACAACTACTTTTCAGTCATTAGAACTGAGGACACATGGACTCTGTGATACTATATACAGAAATTGAATTATTGTGTATATATGTGAATATTCAGTTAATGTACTGAGTCTCATACTTATTTTGTACTTTGTCACAAAATTAATGTTTAACTTACATTGTACATGAAAATAATTAAACACTCGAATGTGAAATATTCAGTGGTAACAAAACAACTTGTCGAAATCAGTTTTATTTTGAATCAGCATTCCAAAGCTTACATAATAAATAATCTTTATTGCAAAATACATGTAAGTATTTACCATTTGATGTTGATGTAACTGTGTCCTTAAACTATTACATGTCATTAAATAACTCTTTATTGTCATATAAGTAAACAAGATACTTGTGACAAATACAAATAATAACAACTGTTACAATAACAAATACATTATTTGACTTTTTTGTGTGTACAAACAAAAATAACTAAGAGTCCCAGTCTTCGGCCAAATGACTGTTTTATGAAGGAAACTAGTTTTTTTTTCAATTTATACGAAATATTAAAACAATAATGTGTCAATAGTACACGCATGTCCCACTTGCACTATCATGCGTTAGGTTCAAGTTGATTAGACTTCAAGTTCATCAAATACTATAGTCTACCTTGACCAAAAGCTTTATAACTTAAAGTGGGACAGACGGACGGACTGAAAAATACATAAAATGCCCCATTTAGAACTGGGGCTAAAAAAGACTAATTTTATCCTTGCCTTCATTCTCCAGCTTAATTTTAAATTTCGGATTTATGAAGATTTATTTTTCATTTAAAGAATATAAACAAAACACAAGAACACGGAAGAAAACAGCTGCATAATTATCATGAAAAGAAGACCATCATTCAAAGGGCTCTTCAATCATTTAAAATTGATTTAGTTTAAGTGAGATAACCATTTCAACATGTTCAATTTTAAAATGTTTACGATATCTTTCATCAAGATATTATCTCATATATATATATATATATAACTCGTCTAAACATCAACCCAACAATGTTAGATCTGTAAATTTGCTTTCGCAAATTTTTGGTTCTTCCCTCGCCGGGATTCGAACCCATGCTACTGTGATATCGTGACACCAAATCGCCTGCACTGCAGCCGTCCAGCTAGACCACACGACCACCTGGGCTCTTAAAAAATGAGCTTTCTTATATATAATATATATATATATAAGTGACGAGATAACCTCTGTTACCCGTATATTTAGGAATGTACATGTACAGCCGAATAATTTATCTACATTCTTATGTAAATAATGACAAGTGTATGAATTTTCAGACTTATCAGGGATTAAATAAAACCAATATTGCATAAAATATGATAAAATGCCAAATTAATTATAACAAGTGAGTTTATAAATATACTGATCAAGCAAAAGCGAATTTAGGAGGGGCGCAGAGTGCCCATCTCCCCTTTTTGTAGGAAAAAATTTGTTTGATCATGACTCGTTAGGGAATCACTTAATATGGCTGGAGCGAGTCCCTCTTTGGCAGTCAGTGGGTCCCTTTATGGACATTTCTGGATCCGCCACAGCATGGAATCAGAAATTGTGTTGATTTATGGGAAAATCAATTTTAGGAAAGTGAGGACAGTGAGACTGTGTTACGTTATCTAATATGTCAGACAGAATATTTAAATTTTAAATGGACTAGTTACATCTGTGTTACCTTCAGAGTATCTGGATAAAAAAAAATACAATATAATGATACTACATTAGACTAGTGTAGATTTATATATAAGAATAAATGGGGAATGTATCCATGAAACACACATATATTACACGAGATGTTACATGTACGTCCCCGCTTGCATATAACGTTATTAAGAGAACTATAAGAGTGACACCACCCAAATTCGATCTTGATCTGTTTTTAATGATAATAAGCATTGTGTATAAGTTTCATCACATTAAGATTAGGCAAGCTATTAAGTAAAAGAAACAATTGTTGAACGAAAGCAAGGACAGCCAAGGATAACACTTAATGTCACCTTCGTCTAGCGGCTGGTGCATAGTATAATAACAGTGGGTATCGATGACAATATGGCGATAACTTACACCCAAACCATGATATATACACCTAGAAATACCTGTCCTTTCAAACACATGTATCAATATTTACAGATAAATTTGTAAATATTTTGACTGTAAACAGTGATAAGCACTGAGGAAAACCCAGATCTAGACTCTGACCAGGGTAAAGGATAACAGGATTAAAACAAGAGCATTTATTTCGCACTAAGGTTAATTCGAACATTATTTTTGCTCGCGATGATTTTGATTACTAGTATTCATGACGTATGTTTTACTCTTAGATTGTAAAAGTTAAAAGAATTTCAATAGTAATTCAGGATCTGATTATCCTTCTGGCGAACCTGAGAAAACACAGAGTTTCAGTTGGTTTAGATTTGTTCCATTTTTGATATAGTGTTTGGGTCCTGGTTTTGTCTTGCAAGTTTCCTTTTTTTTTGGGGTCCTGTATGGTTTTTGTCCGTAATTTCTCTTTGGCCTTTGGTTTTTTTTTTTTAGTTTTTAATACGTGTACATCTGTGTTTTTGTTAATCTCCATTCCATAAAATAAATTAATGTAACTCGTTTAGAAAAAAAACGAAGATTGATAAAAGCGGTTTCGGCTTATCCGTGTAAGCCGTGTCATGTTTATGCACTTAAACGTTGTACATATATATTTATACAAATGTATATATCTTAATGTAGTTTTATAGAAATATAAAAACTTTAACCATGCACATACATGTATCATAGTACGAAACGCTTCCGCGTTACATACAAAATGTTCACCGGTCAAAATGTTTTTTGAAACTTATAATGATTTTACTAATTAAAAATGAAATATTTAACTATTAATTCTAATTCTTCATCTTATATTGTATTCTTACCGGTTGATCCGAAATTATATTCTCCCGCCAGAAATTGTGGTAGAGAAAATACAATCGATCCTATTCCCAATGTTAAAATCCCGATTCCAATCAGTTTCGGTTTGTTCCTTTTCCCTCCATAATAACTAATCGCTAGGACAAGAAAAAACGCAAAGAAGTCATTGGAACTTGCTATTAGTCCCGACTTTGAGCTTGGCAACTCGTATCGTTTTTCTAACGTGCTTATAACTGCATTGATGACCCCGTTCACTATAAAACCTTGCACTAAACTAAACACGCATGTCCAGAACACAAACCAACGAATAGAGTTAAACACTTGTGCCCATCTGAAAGAAAAAAGGTGCAAAATTAGATTAGTGTGTATGTTGTTTGATTGTTTGTATTTGCGTTTGTAACTCTTTTTGTCGTTCACTTAATTATTCACCATTATTGTTCACCATTTATTAAAAGATTTACGTCTCAAATCAATTTTAAAAAAATACTACAGAATAAACTTCGAATATAGCGGCCCAGGCCATGTGAAAATTTACCATGCACAAATCTATGGCAAGTAGGAATTATTTCTTAAGTACATTACGATATCATGTCTTGATCATTGTTGAAGACCTTATAGCCGTTAAAATATATGCATTTGTTTTGTGATGGGTAGGTACAAAAAAATGTAGTTTCCAAATTCATACACCAAAAAAAAATTTAAGTCATCTTCTTACTTCATATCATTTTGTTACCTTGGTTTATAGTTGAACCATCCGTATCGGAGATTTTGTTCCTCCCACTCCTTGTCTATGTCAGGTTTTATGTCACTTCCTTTTAGATCGGGGATAAGTTTTTTCTCGTCACTTTTATAGAAATCTAATGTAGCTTTTTCTTCATTTCCGTTAATATTAAATATTGTTTTTGAGTTTTTATCATCGGAATAAGAGTTCCCATTTGTTGATGAATTGTTCTGATTATTGTTGGCACCGTTGGTTTTGCTTTCATGTTTCCATGGTAAATTGTTTTCGATATTTTGGTTATCCATTGCACGTACTTTAGAATTTTCTAAAACTAAAAATAAAAAACCAATGAACACATTATCATAATCAAGATAAATGTGATAGAAAGAGAAAGAATTATAGGTGAAGTACTATTTATTTGTTGAAGAATATGTTTAAGAATCTACCGAAATGGCTTCGACTGTTAAATGAAAAAGCCTGATATATAGTATAAAATAATTTAGTCCTATATGTAACTTTTAGATTTATAGAAATGTCTAAAATCTGGCTGCTATCAGAGTGGCTACTAGCGAGTGCTTGCCGTTTGGGAAGTATTAAAAGGTTTACAAGAGCTTCTTTTCAAATGTGTGCCAGCAGTGGTGGATTTGTATATTTCAAAACTAGTGCCTTTTAAATTTCAAAATTAGTGATTTTAATATTTCAAAATTAGTGATTTTATTATTTCAAAATTAGTGATTTTAATATTTTAAAATTAGTGATTTCTATATTTTAAAATTTTCAAAATGACTGAATCCGAGCATGGCTGGGACAATATATATCATTTTTTTCGGAGAGTATATTAGTCAATATGTGGTATAGTGCAATTTTAAAAGATATTTGATTTCATTATTTACTAAATTTAATTTATCACGCAAGTCACATTTATTTGTAATACAAATGGACGGTTAAGCTATCTACAAAAAAACAGGTTTAACTCTCGGAAATGTCTGTTTCAAATCTGGAATGTGACAGTTATTTTCCATTCGATCCGTTGGTTGGTTTACGCCAACGTTTGATTTTGTGGACTTCGTCCTCTTTTTAATATGTACATTGTATTATACCTTTAGTGCTGTATTTTTGTTAATACTTTTTTTTTATTAAGATATAGATTGATCTGTAATTCTTAGCCATTTTTGTTAATTTTGATTTATGATTTATCATCATTGCTTCTTTCTTAATGACGACACATGTTTAATTCGACGTCTACCAAAGATATCAAAGATACATTTTGTCTTTTTATTACTCATATTGTTTAGCTCACGAAAACAAAATAGTTTGAAGTCTTATTAATTTTTCACGTATATTTTTTTTTTTTTTTACCAAACCGTGTAGTTTTCCCCTTGAATTTACAGTCAATTGAATATTGACAAAATCAGCATGATAAAACGAATTACCAACCTCAGGTGACACCGTGTAAATACATATATTTGTCTTTGATAACCTGTAGCTTAGCCATGCTGGGTTACTAAGATACCAATTTACTATTAAGGAACGTATCTTAATATTGTTCTAGTATATGATTTCCTCCTTTCAGTAAATGTAAAACTTTTTTGAGGTGCAAATAAGAAATAATTTTGAAATTCAAAATCATACAAAGATTAATGAATAAATTCACTAGATTTTTTTTTGAAACATTTTAACAAAATTAAACAAATAAACTTTTCGATTTATTATAGTTTAAACGTACATGCACATTCCAATATGCTATCTTATTAATACTATTAACTTTAATGATGGGTTTATTGCTTAATGGGCGACTGGTGTTTAACGCCACTTCCAGCCCAATTTTGCTACAATGTACATGTATTTCGTGGCAGACAATTTGTATTGGTAGAGGAAGCCGGACTGGATGCAGAAAACCGTCGATCTTCGATAGGAAAATTGACAGCCCTTGTCAATTAAGGTTGGAGTCGATATCACAACCTCAGTGTTGCTGAACCAGGGACGTTTATTTGAATAAGCACATATTCAATCTGATGCCTGTCTAAAATCAGCAGGCTCTAATTCAGTCGTTGCTGTATGTTTTTTTGTACAGTTTTTTTCGTTTAAATCGTTTTACATTTGTCCATATTTCGGGGAACTTTATAACCTACATGTGCTATACGGTACTGGTTTTACTCATTTTTAAAAGGCGTACCTATAGACGTAATATTCGTCGTCATTTGGTCAATGTCACATGCTTGAATAACAACGTTACTAACTTAGATTCTTGACATATATATGGTCAACTATGTCAGGTTATTGACGAGTGTATTAAAACACCGAGGTCCCTTGACACATGAATGAATACTAATTTAAGGCTCTTAAATCATGCATGGAACACAATGTCAGGTTATTCGCATATCCATGCAAAATCCTTTCATAACATCGTCGACAACCACAATACCTATGTTGGTAAAAATACTGAATCAAGTACTAGTACGTAAAACTTGTTTGTCATCGGCTGTCGATAACAGTGATTTTTCGCTTCCAATAGGGATTAAATTAGAATAACAGATTAAGGGAGCTACCATTTGATTTTTATGGGGGGCTAGGATGAAAAATTTTGTCCTGCATTTTTTTTTAGCTGTAATCTCTGTCCTGCCTTTTTATTTTTCACTCTGTTCGGTCCTGCCTTTTTTTTTAGTTTATCCTGACTTTTTTTACCTAAATTGTCGTCCTGACTTTTTTTTTTGCAAGTGTCTCATCCTGCCTTTTTTTTTACTCAAAACTCCTGTCCTGCCTATTTTTTTCAAATTTCATCCTAGCCCCCCCCCCCCCCCCCCCCCCCCCCCCCCCATAAAAATCAAATGGTAGCTCCCTAATGTACGAGAAGAAAAAAAAAGTTTAAGCAGTTATCATTTAAATCAATACACAGGGTTTAGTCCTTTGCTAGGTATTGGTATTTTTTTATGTAGGCGCTTAAAACCTTTGGGGACCCCACAGTTTAAATGTCTATAACACGTACAATATGACAAATGGACATTACAGACGAACGTTCACCTAATCCGACCCAGTCAATTGATAACCTGACCCAGCAAGAAATGGTCTTGTCTACACTGTTATGAAAACGGTTCTATATTAATATTCAGCTCTGAACACACGCATGAACAACAATCGGTTAGGACTCTGAAAAGGTGGACGGCGAATTCATCCAAGATAATTTATGTATAAACTTCAAGATAGTTGTGAGGTTAATGACATTCTAATAGACAGGAACAAACGAAACATAACTCAAATCAGCTTAAGAAGGTAAGCCTAGGTTAAGGGAAATAACTCTTAAAATCGTCAGGACGTTTGTGTCATCCATTTCATAAATATATTTCGGCAAGCTTTTACGATACGTATAATTTTATTATTTACCTTCCGTTTCAGGTATGTACTTTAATAATGGATTTAATGCTTAAAAAAATGATGAAACTTGACATTTACAAACGCATACTAGTAACTGATTTGAAGAGCTATCTCCCTGAAACCATACTACACCCTTAAATAAGCAACACAACCACCAAAAACAGCGATAAAAATAAAAGAAAAGAAAACATCTGTTTTGCCGTCCATCCTTATGTTGATAACAACAATTCTGTTGAGTTCTTTTACTGTAAAAGGAAGACGAGATTTGTGAATACGTCACTCACATGTGGCTTACTTAATTGTTCTACATTCTCATAGGAACCATTCATTATGTAGTGTCATACTTTATCTATGTTATATGATTAAGACTATCAAAGATTAAAGGGCCTGGTTTAAATTTTCGAGAGATATATGTTTATCTATGACTCGAGGGGCTTTGGTGGGCGAGTGGTCTTTTAAGTTACTTCTGTAATCACTAGCCAGTCAACACTGAGGTTGTGAGTTCGAACCCTGCTCGTACGGGTGCTCTCGACTCCAATCTTAATTGACTAGGATTGTCAGTTTTCCTATTGAAGGTGAGTGGTTTTCTCCGGCCACTCCAGCTTTCTCCACCAATGAAAACTGGCCGCCACGAAATAGCCTAAAAGAGGTGCTTAAAAGTGGCGTGTAAACACCAAAAATAAAAACTAAACCATGACTCGAAGCTGTCCTAAGATATCAATACAAGTATTTGCATCAATATTGTTTAGTTCCATTTTTTTTTTGGACCATAACATAGAAATTTAACAGTAAAGTTATGGGAATGAAAAAAAAATATATTGAAAAAAGTATGGTCAGAAAGAATATCAGAAGACTAGCCATGGATTAAATTTTTACAAATCATTGAACTCGCTACGTATAGTATGGCTTGCTTACAGCATCGACAATGCTTTGATTTTGTAAATCCCGTAACTCCCTGTTTCTGTGTAAACTTTAAGCTTAGATACTTGTAAAACAACAGATCCCGAGTCACGCGATCAAACGGCTATGTCAGGTAGTCTAAGATCTTGAAACGTGTTTTTTAAAAGTTGTATGGATTAGAATTTCTGTGTTAACCTCATGCAATCTGTTCAACATCAACGCACACTAAAGAACAACAGTTACACATGTACAGTGAGCAAAATTTAGCAACTTGTTTGTTACATTTGTTTACAGTAAGTTGCTCTAATCTGGTAAATCACATGACACAAATTGAAAGAAATAAGATTGCAGTAATTATACTATTGAGTAAATTTACAAGACACAAAACAACTTAAAAAAGGTATATACCATGAATCTCAAAGTAAAAAGTATAGTATTTAGCAAACGGAAAATGCGACTGAAAGAATTTTTAAATAAATTAAATTACCTGGCAAAAAAAAAAAAAAAAAAAAAAAAAAACAGTCGATGCCTTCTCATATTTCGGTCTTGTATCTAAATTCTTCGCATTGGGCTTAAATCTTCACAAAACATGACCAAGTGTCTAACCTATAATAATTACATAAAACTCACACCAATTAGTTCTTCTTGTTTTGAATTGACCTTTTAAAAAATCGTATTAGATATTTAATCCGAGATAACCCGAATAATGCCAGTCGTTATATTCCGCCGATCGCCGTCTAATCTCCGATTTCTACATGTACATTAACCTCGATAACTATATAGGCTATAGGCCGCTAGAGGGCGCAGAATTATTCGAGTTAAATCCGAGATGAAAAAAGACGAATTATATGCTTTTAGTATATAAATTATTTATATATATCACAGATTTTGACGTGAAGCAGCTAGTTTGATTAAACATTAAGCGCTTAAAAATTGCATGCTTCAGGATTTTAAGAATGTTCGCTCCTTTAGTTCAAAATAACAAGTTTCTTAAAAGACTGTAATATTTTGATAGTATAGGAATAAAGGAGCTTAAAAAGCAGAAAAAATCAAAGACTCGTACATATAGTAAGGCAAAAATCCGTACATGTGTTCAGACATTCAATTTGTTTATTAGTTTTTGCATGAAGCTGCATGATTTTTATATAAAACATGTAGTCTGTTAAATAGCTCATGTTTTCTCTGTTATAATGTTCATACGAGCCGAATCCAATAACTTGCTTACTTTCTAAATAGAAAATTTGGCAGGAAATGATTCACTCTAGAATTTTCATACATTTAACATATCTTTTCCATACATTGTCTTTGAACACCCTTTTATTTCAAAAGCGATGAAAAAATAACAAGGATTTCATAAGATCTTCTACAACGGTTTTAAAATTCATGTAAAAAAATAAGAATTGTCTGCTATTGCTGTTATTATTGCATCTATTTCAATTCCCCTGAGACAAAATACTACATCAGTAGTGGATCCAGCCATTTACTAAGGCGTAATTCCAAAATCGCGAAACACTTTAAAACGTTCACATAATCCTAAAAATAACCACCACAAAACAAACCTATCCATGGATTCTCAAATGCGCATACAGAAAACAGACAAAATGTTCACATAATCCGAAAAATAATAACCAGCCCCTGGATTCGCAAAAGCGCATACAGAAAAGAGACAAAACTTTCACATAATCCGAAAAAAAACTAACCAACCCCTGGATTCTCAAATGCGAAAACAAAAAAGATTTTTGGAATTTAGATCAAAGTTTTAAAATATCAAAATTTCAACTTTTTAAAATGTTTTAAAATTCTAAAATTTTCACCAAATAAATAAAAAGGCTATCCCTGGATTCTCAAATGCGTATATAGAAAACAGACAAAATGTTCACATATAATCCGAAAAAAACTAGCCCACCCCTGGATTCGAAAATACTCATACAGAAAACTGACAATAAAAAACAAAAATCTATTTATATGGGGCAAGAAGTCCTACATTTGTATCTTCACTGGTGTAAATTATTATAATGTGGCAAACATTCTTTAAAGTGTAAATGATATACGATGGACATAGATATGTGATCTAATTCCCCACCCACATTATATAAGGGGGTTTAAATTCATGATAATATTTTAGATACAATACTCCACAATACTGCATATATAATAAAAAAAAAATGATAACGTTATTTTGTATAAACCTTACAACTTACAAGACAATAAGGCCCTTGTTTGGCTCATAAAATTTCCAAACATATTCCTAAATGTGTCCTACACTAACGTGCAAGGCGTTCAAAAAAAAAAAAAAACATATTTTGCGTTTAACCAGATACCATTGCAAAAACAAATTATTTTGTTGTTTCTCGACTGGACACTTTGTTTCTATAATAGCAATGACATCTGAAAACTGAAGTGCTGAAAAATGTGAAATGTTATGACGTAATTCACCGTTTCAGAATATAATGCATTCTTGGTATTTTCTGAAGCATACACCAAAAACGTTGATTGTTTAAAAACTTGATACACAATAGAAATTCAACCAATGAAGTTATATTTATTTTGGTCACGTGTACGAACAATGAGATTACCCATAGTCCTTTAGATTCTGAAAAGACGAATTGTTTCGTCAAAATTTTTATAGATCTTATGTAGTCCATTCATGATTTCTGATTTTTTATGCTTTTCCAGGCATTTGGATATTTGAAATAGTTTTCTCCCGGGCCAAAAATAGGCCCTTGATGCCCTTAGCCCTTTATAAAATTGAATTATTTTGCTTGACACGATTGGGTAATGTCCTACCTTGACTATTTTAAATCCAGAAATGACTAGAATTCTGTAAAATATTGACTTAAGATAGACATGAATGCTATCTGTTCCAATACTTTAATTTTGTGTACGTTTATGTCAAGGCCACAAATACACTTCGACAGAAGGATACCTTTATTTGTATTGAGATATGGAGGTCTAATATTAAATAATTATCTGTAAATTGAGGACCAAATAAGATATTATTGAACAGATGCGGGGTAAATATGATAGTGTACTTAGTAGAGGGCAAACAAATGAGATATGAAAGCAGGTGATGATTTTTGTTATCTCCCTGTACACAAAGACTGACAGAAAAACAAACCGTCTGTAGATCACAGTTTAAAATTGTCTCTGTCAAGGGGTCACATTGCGAAAATAGGTTTATTTAGGGACGACATCAAAGGTTCAATGAAGGATAAAAAACTTAATTCAAATAGTTTTTTCACTGACCCCCTACCCCCTATTAACTTAATTTGGGAAAAATTGATTGACCCATATGGATATATGTAAAAATCAATGTCGGATAACCAAATCTTGCAGCAGTTCAACTCCCCCCAAACTATTTGAATTAAGTTTTTTTTATCTTACATTGATCTTTTGATGTCGTCCCTTAGGGTACGACCATCTAACTTCAAAAAGGTTGTTTTCTTTCCTGAAAAAATATTCTGATCCTCAATTTGATAGAAAAAAAAATATATTCGGATCAGGCAGATGACAAACAAAAAATATTCTGAAACCAGATTTTCCCCATACCATGCATACCTTTTAGTGTTAAGTTTTTTAAAACAAAAGTTATTTGATTGATATAGTAAAAAAACTAATTAGAAATGTTCGAACTTCGAGTCAGAGTCAGAAAATAACCATACCCCCTTTTGAGGTTAAATGGTCGCTCCCTTATCAAAGCAGTGTTTTGTGGATAGAAATGCACAGCAGATAAGAGTAAGACAATAAAACAGTAGTCTTTTATTTTTGTTTAGATGTACATGTAACAGTCTTCTATAGTTTTAAATCATGATGGTTCATCATGCAACTCTATGGAGAGAAAAACAAAACATACGATGGGGATGTTGAACATGTACAGAGTCTAGTGGGTCTAATATAGACGAAGGGTTAATGTTTTTAAAGTCAAACGTCAATCGTAACTACTCGGCTATTTTCGGTACGCCTACATTTATAATTATAGGCGTAGCGAGATTGGCCGAGTATTTACGATTGAGTCCAGATCGAGTTAGAGAGGTGTTAAGTTCTTCGAAAGGAGGGTAGTACACCTTACCTAACAATGACTTTATGTTTCAGCTAGCAAGCAAGCTAACTAAAGATATTACCTTTAGCTACAAACTCAATGAAATCGGCTGTAAAATAAACTAACACTTGAGTTTCATAAAATACGGTCCAATCATTTACACAATTTAATCCACCTATTTTTCAGTTGGTGTGCAGATATCTATATTTGAACTTCTGTTGTCCATATCAATGCATACATCTCACTACAGTTATAACATTACCCCTTAGAATGTCTCGACTTCCTTCATTTTGTGAACAAAAATAAAGGAGCATGAAAATGCAGGAAAGTGTTTACGTTTCTAAAATCAAAAATGCATTTAAACATTGTTTGTCTATGGGCTTTGGCCGTGTTCACATTGATCTAAACTCGGTGTTGTGTAAGTGTAACTCACACGTAAACTAAACAAAATCACGTTCCTTAATTGTTATCCCACGATGACGCGCGGTGTGTCAGTGTTAGATCACCCTCTGGCCTCCGGCCATCGGGGTGATCTTACACTGACACACCGCGCCTCCGGCCATCGGGGTGATCTTACACTGACACACCAAGTCCGAGTGGGATAACTATTTTACATCCCAGCTGTTTAAGATTAGACGAAAAACCATTTACAATTCATAACATCTAGTTTAGAACGCCACACAACCATTATAATATTCTTTATACATTACTATATGATTTATACCCTTTTTGACCCCCGAACACGATGAGTAGATATCAAACAATGTCAACTCGCCCCACTGGCCAATCGGCCCAACCTATATCGCCACTTAATGACAAAAATCGCCCCACTCTTGTTTACCGACTCGCCCCACTTATGAAAAAGTGTAATTTTAAATCAAACTGAACAATCACTGACAACTCACTTATTAACGAAAAGGGTTTAAACCCCACTGAATAAAGGTCTGCCCACTTGCCCCACTTATAAAAATATCCTGCTTCCTTTAAGTATGTTAAATTACTGACTGTTTGTATCCAGTCGTCCTGGTGTATTGGTTGTGTCGTGGCTTGATATGCTAAAGGTCTTGAGTTCGAATCCTAGCGTATACACTGGATTTTTTTCTACGTGAATTTTGATAGATAGTCTTTTCCGTATAATTGTCTATTTAATTATAAGTTTTATAGTGGATTTTACATTCCCGCCAAAATGTTACAGAACAAAGGAAAGCATGCATAACAAAGACACTCAAACTGGGGTGATCTGGTAGGGGTGATCCGGCTCACATCACCCCTGCTAGAACAAAGGAGCTGGGATGTAACATTGATAAAATTCAATGTTTACATGTAGTGTAAAACATGTTTTATCTACATGCAGTCGATACTTGATGTAGGCCTTGTGTAGATTAAGTGTACACAAAACTAGGCATTTAAAACATTAGTTTTACCGTGTATATTTAAGGAAGAAACAATTTTTGAATAAAATTGATATTTATAACAATTATTAATAAAGTTCTTTACAGAAATATTTGTCTAAACTTGATATATATATTTTTTTTAAACTTAACGTAGCTTTATTAAGCCCTTATCAAGACTCAAAAAGCAGCATCATTGCCGAACACATAGTTCATTTGAAAATTAAGGTATTTCCGAATCGACTTGACTTGCACAGAAATGTTTGCCACTGGTCTTTACTCAAACAACGATTCACTCATAAATGCATTACTTAAAAAGTGTGAGGTAAATGTATTGTTTGTCTAGTACATGTATCTCGGATCTGTTAAATTATCCTTAAAACTAAAAAAAAAAAACATTACCCCCTCCCTTTGCCAAATACTCCTTGGAGAAGAAATACCATTTGAAACAAACAGAAAAGATAGGAATATAGTGATCCCTAATATATCATTCCTTCTTCTCCTTCAATCTCTGTACCGATGTAATGCATTGTCTTTATGAGAATACAAATACATGTATATATTCTTCGCCTGTAAGCACGCTGCTGCAGCCTACGTTTTCTAATGCTTAATCGAGACATCTTTATTATTTTTAAATTACTGCAAATCACCAAAATGGCTTTCATAAAGAAGCAACCACTTAACTTAAAAAAAGGGGGGGGGGGGGGGTATTTTGACAATTGTTAATCTATCTGAGCCAGAAATTTTTCCGCGCAAACGTTTTATTCCGGTTTATTTTTTTCGATGCTGGTAATTAATTTTTTTCCCAACATTTAACACTATAATGTATGGGGAAACTCTTGATTTAGAATATTTTTGTATCATCTGTAGGACCTTTTTTTTTAATCCAATTGGGGTTCGGAATATTTCCATCGATATGTCCAGTACATTAAACTAATTGTAAACAAGTTTACTGTACATGGCGTTTGGTGTGAAAACGGCCTATGTCATGTCATGCTTTAAACTGTTCTATTGAAAATAAGGGGTAAATATACAATAATCTTCAAAATATATATTTTTTATTCCTATATTATTTAATTTTGGATGTAATGCTTCTTTTGATTGGCTGACGTTGTTATGTTTATCAGCTCATATACATAATTTTGTCATGTGACCCTGACGTCATCAACGTTTTTTTATGGTTTACTACGGTATAAAATGGAATTTAGAATTAAATTCTGGGAAATGACTGCAATATTTTTTTCTGTCTATTCGAAATAACATAAAAATATGTGGTGCACACTTTAAAATAACACGCTACGCCAGTTATTCGGTGAGCACCACATGTTTGATGTTATTTCTTCGTAGACAGAAAACATATTCCTTAAAAAAAGTGGAGATGTGGTGTATTCTTGCCAATGAGAAAACTTGCCATCAGTGAAAGTTAAAATCAAGCAACCGTACTGCCTTCAACAATACGAAAAACCCCATACGGAATAGTCGACTATGCCAACGTTAAATATTTTGAGAAAGAAAAAAAATTTGAAATACAAAAAATAAATAATTTAATGTTTGTACCATAAAACACCATGCCCTTCACAAAGATAAACGGTTGGTGACTTAAGTCAATTGTTTTCATTGGATGTTGTTTTCAAATAGACTCATCATAGATACCAGGATTGAAAATTTTTATTTACACTAGACTGCGTTTCGTCTACAAAAGACTCATCAGTGACGCTCGAATCAAAAAATGTTAAAAAGCCAAATAAAGTACAAAGTTGAAGAGCATTGAGGACCTAAAATTCCTAAAAGTTTTGCCAAATACAGCTACGGTAATATATTCCCGAGGTAGAAAAGCCTTAGTATTTCAAAAATGCAACAGTTAATTTATAATTAATGTATTTTTTAATGTATTTCATTGCTTACTTTCGATATGTTGAAAAGCTGATTTTCTCAAAACGCACAACCTAGCCATCAATAAATACTTCCTTGCCACTTTTTAATCACACTTTATTTTTAGTTTCGCGTGCCGATAGCAATAGATACAACATTAAATATGGAAAGATACATGTAATCATTTCAGTTTTACATACTAAAATGTAGATTGTAGACGTATATGTATACGATATCCAGAAATAGAAAGTGCACGTTTTTTTTTCATGTCTATTTTCACCGATTTGTACTCTTCGTTTCCTTTATTTTATAATTTGGAATGTTCAATATGTTACTTTTAATACATATGACAGTTGTTTAAGAAATAATATGTTGAATTTAAAATAATATAATCTAGTTCGGAAAGGGTATGTGTCAAAGGGACAACAACACGACCAACATTTGTTTACATTTACTTAATAGGTATATAAATCTCACAACTTGGCAGCGACCCCCCTTTTTCCAGGACAGTTGACAGTATTAACTATGCTTCATCTGTCAATTTGTCAGAATTTGCTGCATCCAATATTAAAAAAGAAGATGTGGTATGATTGCCAATGACACAACACTCCACAAAGACCGTTTGACACAGACATTAACAACTATAGGTCACCGTTCGGCCTTCGACAAGAGTAAAACCTATACAACATAGTCAGCTATGAAAGACTCCGAGATGACAAATATAAAACGATTCAACCACAAAAACTACCGGTCTGATTTATGTACAAAACAATGAACGAAAAATATATAATTATGATATATAGCACAAAACGACAACCACTGAATTACAGGCTCATAAATTTGGACAGGAACATCTAGATGTGGCGGTTAAATATTAAAAAAGAAGATGTGGTATGATTGCCAATGAGACAACTCTCCACAAAGACCACTTGACACAGGAATTAATAATTACTATAGGATACCATACGGCCTTCAACAATGAGTAAAAACCATACCACATAGTCAGCTATAAAAGGCCCTGAAATGAAAAATGTGAAACAATTCAATCATGAAAACTAACGACCTCAAATATGTACAAGACAATGAACAAAAAAAGAAATATGATATATAGCAAAAAAAACAAACACTGATTTTCCAGGCTCCTGACTTGAGACAGGCACATACAGATGTGGCGAGATGAGACTAGTTTTCTGATACGATGTCTATATGTTACTGTTACGACTTGTATACACTTTAAAAGATGCAAAAATTCCACGAGGGCAATCTTAACTCGAATTTGAACAGAAGCTAATTATAAAAAATAAATGAAATATGACGAAATTTAAAAAGAAAGAAGCACCCAAAACTATTTTCTGTCAAAACAATAAATAAAATGCATATTTGATCTAAATGCTGTGGCTTATAATCATGCATTGAAGCTTAAGGTGGTATGGGTGTCTTCCTCCATCTTGGATTGTAGAAAACAGAGAACCAAAGGTCCAGATTTTCTATCAAGTTAGCAAAATTTGATGCAGAAATGCAGATATTTAATGTGAATTTTCATTTAAAAGAATCAATTTATAAGAATATAACTTATAAATATTTATATTTTTGCAAATGTTGATTATTTTTGGTTGTTTTTATAAAAATTTAAATTAGCATTTTAAGGGGAGGTTACTCTAAAACAGTGTATTTTCTGAAGGTTTATACATGGAATTTTCCTATTTTGTATTTCAGCTGGAAAAAACGTATGGTGACCCTATCTTTTCTTTTGATATTCTCAAAGCATTGTATGAAAGCTATCTTTTCCTTAAGTATTTAACAATTCTATCATTTTGTTTCGTTTCTAATTACAAAATGGTGTTTTTACCGGAATAATCTATACAAAATGTGTCATTTTGTCACGTCCTGTAGCTTGAGAAAATGCGCGGAGACCTATCATTTTTATTATATTTTTCAACATATATTTTATAATCTACGATTTGGAAAAGTATGAGCAAATTCTATCATTTTTATTTTAGACTCCCATACCACCTTAAGATATATATGCAGTAATTTAAATTTGGGATATAGAGTTACATTGTAGCATTGTCGTGACTTGACTCATGATGAAGCTGTCTCAATTTTGAATAAAAAAAAATATTTTAATTGTTGTCAATTGGAACATATGACTGCTTTTCAGAACTAACTATTCCATTCGGCACACCTCGGAAGATTTGACGTAAGGTGGCGGAATAAGACGAATTCTTCCGACTGCTAACTGTCCATATAGTACATGTATCTTCAAAACTTTTGTTAGGCTTGTTAGGGTTCATATTTATTAGAATGTAAAGGTGTCGGACTAATGTAGTGTCGGACCAATGGGAGATCGGACTAATCAGTAGTAATGTCGTTGATTCAGAATTCCCATCCAATTTCCAATTGCACGTTTATCAAATATGAAAAATTTCTTCTGAACAATTTCGTATTTATTGATTTAATGGTCTTTTGAAACTGGATAATGGGTGACAATTAAAAATTAAACAAGCTATGATTAAATTTGCATTGTGTTGGTTTAACCTTAACTTATTGGGAAATTATTACATTAAATGCAAATAAACATGTAATTAGAATGCTACAAAGCAATGAGAAAACCCATTTAGATTTTGTGATATGCAACAAATATTTCAATACGCGATTCCGTAATAACTTTCTCATTCTGGTGTTTTGAAAAAGAGCAGTTCACAGCGTTGAAGTTCATAATGGAATTAAAATAACATTTTGAAATCTTGGTACAATGTACACGTAACCTCTTGTGACATATTCATATTTACAATATTTTATAAAGCTTTGGATTGAATCATAGTTACGTAAGTAACAAAGAACGGTAATTCCATTTACTTCTTTAATTACATTTACATGTATTTTTTTTTTAATCAAAGGTCAATTAATCTAGGGATAATTAGATAATGCTCCACATGCTTTGAAAGATGTTTTATCGCACCGCGGGTAAATTATCACGTTGTGATTGGTTTAAAGACGTCACGTGGTGACCCCCTATGAGACCGTAGGGGGTTAGTAAATTTCATAGGGGGTTCATGACGCGTTAATGGTGACTTCATATATTGATGTTGTGGTTTCATTGTTTATTTTTCAACAAAACGCAGCACAAAAAGTACAGCGTGCGATAAATTCGTTATACGGTTAACTACTGACCCCCTACGGA
Organism: Mytilus edulis; assembly: GCA_019925275.1. Classification (NCBI taxonomy): domain Eukaryota; kingdom Metazoa; phylum Mollusca; class Bivalvia; order Mytilida; family Mytilidae; genus Mytilus; species Mytilus edulis. The sequence goes on from CM034358.1 coordinate 49,819,534, forward strand.
TCCAGAGAGGGTGAATAAAATCCACCCCTATGGATTTTACTAACCTTCTATGGATCCGTAGGGGTCAGTAGCGAACCATATAACTTATAATATTGTCTTTAAAACCGAAAAGTATTTTTTTTTAAAGGGCAAGTATAATGCATGCAATGAGGTCTAAAGATGATGCATGAAATTATCGTTAACAATACATGTTTGATTTCCAGGAAGACCCACTGACCATATTTACTGAAATGTCATGAACATTTGAGACCTTCAAGGTTTTCATCTATGCAGGAATATAATATTTTTTTTCATAGCAGACTTAGTTTCTTAAGCTCACTACGTACATTAACAAACAAATATATAGGTGATGAAAGAAATTAGGACATGGGCGCATCGTTAAGGAAACTATGAAGTATTGCTAATGCGACATATATCCTCCAGAGTACCAATGTTGTGGTTGGTCAACTTTAAAACACAAGAAAAAATCCTATACCGTGTGGTCAGCAATAAACGGCCTCGGTTTGAAAAATTAAAAGAAAACAAACTAGAGAAAAAAACTAACGGCCTTATCTTATTTCAGCAATTCAAATTACGAAAAAACATAGACAACAGACGTTAATAAAAACTTCCACTGAATGTGAGGCTCCTGGCCTGAAACAGATGCTAACTGTTACGTCACTTGGTCTCAAGTAAAGAGTTGGAACATTGACAATTATACCACATCTTCTATTTTGACATAAACAATTTGGTGGTATTAAACATGTTTGCGATCGCTCAACCTTAGCCGGACCCTGGGACAGTAGTGTCACAGCACAACATGAGAAAAAACTTCATCACTCAGTTTCAAATAGCTTCACCCAATACATCAGTACATAAGAACGAAGCAAAACAACAATTAACATAACAATAATTAAACACAAAGCACCGACATAAGATTACTCGCAGTTACTTAAAGTTCGTTCACAGTCAATTACTCAATTTCAAAGAGATTCACCCAATACATCAGTACGAAGCACAACAACAACCAACATAACAATAACAAGACACAAAGCACCGACATAATTAAGGTTACTCGTAGTTACTAAATGTTTGTAGAAAGTTAATTACTTCCTGTTCTCCAGACTGTTCTGTATTATATATTCTTTTCAAATGTGTTAAAATGTTTAAACAGGGTGTTTTATTTACTTCATGGAATGATGGTATTCAAAACTTTTGTTTAAAACAGTCTGATGATCAGTGGTTGTCGTTTGTTGATGTACATGTAGTATTTGTCTGTTCTGTGTGAGCCAAGGCTCCGTGTTGAATACCGTACTTTGACCTATAATGGATTACTTTTACAAATTGTGACTCGGATGGAGAGTTCAACTTGACTCATTGGCACTCATACCAAATCTTCTTATATCTATTAGCATACCTTTAAATTATTGTCACTGAATTAATAGCTTAGTTATTAAGAGCTATGTTCCCAATCCTTGTAGTGTAATAGCTTGGTTAGCTTGTTTGCTTTGTTTGTTTCAATGTTTGCTCAAGCATTGTTATTAAGAATGAAAACTACAATCAGAGATAGGCACATGCGCAGCTGCAGCTTGTTCACATCATTTGATGTTAATTATAATGTAAAGTTAACATTGAAAACCCATTGCATAGTGGTCATCGGAATTTATTTGCTCTTTAATTGGGTTGTTGTCTCTTTGACATATTCCCAATTTCCGTTTTCAATTATATGCCGAAGCTCCTTCAACCAAGCTTTTAGAATACAAGCATGAGAAAATAGCTCTAAAATAGAAACAAAATTGATACGTAGTCTATATATAGCAGACGACTTTTAAATTAAGGAATGTATCTCCCTCATGCAAAGCTCTGATTCCTTTCACGGATTTGGCTATACTTTTTGGACCGTTTGGATTATAGCTCTTCATCTTTTATATAAGCTTTGGATTTCAAATATTTTGGCCACGAGCATCACTGAAGAGACATGTATTGTCGAAATGCGCATCTGGTGCAAGAAAATTGGCAGTAAACTTTTTTTTCAAAGTCGAAATTTTGACATTTCAAATCTTAAAATTTCGACTTTAACTCGAGGTTTATAACTCTTCTAATCTTGAAATTTTGACTTTCTAAAATCTTGAAATTTCGACTTTTTTAAAACTTGAAATTTCGACTTTTTTAAAACTCGAAATTTTCCTCAGTATTTATACGTTTACGATTACAACATTCACAGTCATACACACATATATTACGACATACTTTTATTCAAAAGTCTAATATATAAAGACAAGGGTTAATAGTTGTATTATAAGAATGCCAACTTGTAGAGAATGTTCCAGAAAAAAGAACCAACTAATCTATATACAAAACGAGAAAAATTTATGACACACATCAACAAACGACAACCACTGATCATCAGGTTTCTGACTCAGAACAGGTGCAAACAAATACAGCGGGTGTATACGTTGGAAAAGGTACCAACCTTTTATAACCCATTAATACCTAGAACAATAGTGTAACAACACAACATAGAAAGACCCTATAAAATATCAATTAAATGGCTTATTAATAACCTCAATTAAAAGACATACGACAGCAAAAAAATATTGTTTTTTATGAATTTAGGATGAAGGATGCCGGAGGACCCTCATGTGCATGAGCGTGAACATTTAACTTTGTCGTAAAACGTGTATATACATTTGTAAAGACATAAATATATTTTGGCATAGGATTTAAATATTGGACAACACGCATTACAATATATCTGCAATTAGGCCACACTTAAAAATATTTTAGTTTGCCCAAACCCTACCCAAAAGTAGAGAAAGTGGGTAGGCAGGTAGGCAGGTAGTCAATTTCTTTTTTTATTTTGAAAAAGAGAAATGGAATGTTACTTCGAATAGACAGAAAAAAACATTACAGTCATTTCTTATATCTTAATTATAAATTCCATTTTAAGCCGTAGAAAACCATGAAAAAAACTTCTAAACCTTGATGACGTCACGGTCATATGACTAAATTATGTCTATGGGCTCATAACAAAATAACGTCAGCCAACCAGAAGACGCGTTACATCCAAAATTGAATTATTCTTTTTTAAAGATCAATGCACCGTATTAATATTTCCCCTATGGTTCTTTCTTTCTTTCTTTCTTTCGTTCTCTCTGTTTCATAGAATTATATCTAAAATCATCAACGTATTTTCTTTCTTTTTCTTTCTTTCTTTTTCTCTTTTCCTTATTTTCTTTTTCTTTCTTCTTTTCTTTTTTTCTTTCAATCTTTCTTTCGTTTTCTGTTTAACTTCTTTCTTTCTTTCTCTCTTCCTTTCTGTCTTTCTTTCTTTGAGCTTACTTATCCATTCTAACCCCGAATGAAAATGCTATCATACAACAGAAAATAACATACTTTAAGAAAAACATCCTTTTTTAAAGATCAATGCACCGTATTAATATTTCTCTAACGGTCACGACATTCCAATATTAGTACCTTCAATCTTAAACAATTAAGCGTTCATGTTATTTATTAATTTACACTTATTAGATTTTAATTTGATTCAATATTTCTTGCTTCTACTGTGTGTTGCATCGAATCGATCGTTAGCTGCACGAGATTTGACTGGGTTATTAAATACTAAGTAGCGTTTTACTTGGCCCATCACGTGAACGAATATTGGGTTTTATAACTTTACACCATGTGAATCGTTCAGTCTCTGATTTTGTTTAATCGGGCGTTTTACACGATAGAATTGCATTCATTTTTCATATTTTTGACATAAAAAGTCGGAACAAAAAAAGTGTCCAAAGTATTTCAAAACATGGATAGCCAAGTATGATACATGGACTAAACAATTCTACAGTGATATTTTTTGCTTTTAAAACATTGAAATAATTCCTGTCTGATAAAATGATATTGCAGATTTTTTTCGGCTTTATATTGGTCATTCTTACATTTGAACACGGTATGTACATTTGTTTTTTTTTATTTATTTATTTGTCACTGTATCAGTATGTAAATTTCGTTTGTTTTTTCTTTCTTTCTTTCTTTCTCTCTTTCTTAATTGATTTTTATTTTAAAAGTACAACGGATGCAAATTCATTTATGTATTGATATATTTGAACATGCATGTTTAATCTTTTATTTATAATTTGCTAACTTTACTTTTCTTTTATGTACAGAGATTGCATTAAATTGTAATGAAGCACTTTTAGTACTTAGGAATTTGTATTTATCTATAATAACTTGCTTTTGCATGAACTAAAATTTCACTTTATTGAAGGCCTTTGTCTGTTTTTTTGCTCTTTGGTCGATACTATTTGACGCATTTCCCGTTTTAATTCTCAATTTCTATCGTCAGTATAACGTGGTTTTGTATTTTGAACGATTTTGTAGGTATTTCTTAACTTGTGGTGAAGTGTTAGTTTACCAGCCTATTTTTGAGGGTAGTAATTCCCTTTACCGCCAGGCGTCAAACGGTCAATTTCGGCTACCGTTAGCGTCAGATTGGTTAAAATTTTACCATGATTCGTCAAAATATCCTTATCGTGATTCGTCAGAGTTCTGAAATAATTATCGTTACCGTTATTTTGGGGGAAAAAAAACGTGATTCGTCAAAATCAGTCAATTTTGTTATCGTCTAAAAGAAAGTGTACATTTTATCGTCATGCATAAAAAATTACCCGTAACGTCATTTGGCAAGAATTTTTACCGTTATTCGTCATGAAGGTACCCTAATTACTACCCTCATTTTTAATGTAACGATATCAAAATTTTTTTTTTTTTATTTCAGCAACATCAACTACAAGTAGCTTTTTGATCTTCAGTAACTTTGCGATAACACGTGATGAAGCACAATATTGCTGTAGTAAATACGGCATGACGCTGATGACTGTCAAAGACCAAACAACGCAATCATGGCTGGAAAGTAATCTGCTTCCAGTTGTAGGGTACGTAAATGGTACCATTAGAATTTTACTTCAGGAAAGACCATTCAACAGAAAAAAGTGGGAAAAAGGGGGGTATAATTATTTCTTTAAAAAATCTGAATCCAAATTTGAAGATAAAATATTGTGGTCAAACAGATGACAAAATTCAATTATTCTGAATCCAGATTTTAGTTTTCGACATACCTTATAGTGTTAATTTTTGAAACAAAATCAATTTTGAATAATAGCCCCGAAAAACAAAAAATCCATGTACAACATGTAGTGATATCTTTTTCCCGTAAATCCTTACTTTTCTTTACCTAATTTTTAAAAAGTTATTTTTTAAATCTGATCAAATCCTTGTTTTCTTTTACATTTGTTTTTGAAAGAAAAAGATACCAATGTTAAAGGTATGCATACTGAATAGAGATTCATTTCTCATCACATTAACATTCATCTCATATATCAAAAACAACGACAAAAAGTCATATCTATTTCATTTGTCTTGCCTTATTAGGTTTGCTATTTATACACTATCTATTGATGACAGTCTTTTACTTTTACATCACTTATTATTTTGGAACAGAGTAGCGAACATTTTTAAGGCTTATGTACCCTTGTGTTGATTCAATGCTAAACATATAGAAATTTTATAGAAAATCAACATCCTTTCCCCTAGAACTCTCGTATTTGGCAATTTGGGGCTTGATATTGATTGGTAAATGATTAATACATGCAGTGCCAGCAACAATTTCCTTAAAACAAGTTTATTAATCTAGATATTGGTTAAAACAATTATAAATATGTAACCATTCAAGTACACCTTCGAGTTTAGTGACTCAGCACGAGGTGTTTTTGAATTTAAAGGTTATTTAGGACTCTTCGTAAACAAACAAAAAACGCTAGCACGTCATAGGAAAACAAGGAAGTAATCTATTTTAAAATTTTATGACAAAAACTCGGGGGATTTTCTTCAAAAATTTAGTTTTTTGGCAAATAAATCCCATTTTCTATTACATGTAAAATGCAATTAATAATGCATTGCACTAAGCTTCCCAAGAGTATATGTATAACATGGCCCATCTGTATTATTCATTATCGTTGCTATTTTATACTATTGCAGTTGAAAATTTCGTAATTCATATGACTACAGAAGGGTCATAAACCTTAAAATGTTTTGTATTTTTTGCTTATGATACAGAACATGAATATATAATCTGATTAAATTGAGCTTGGTTTCCATTACTATGTACTGCGCTATAATCGGAGCCAATTAAACACTCCGCCGATTTTAACCAGATTAATGAAGCTTGAGTCTGGTTAATGAAGATTGAAATAAAGTTATACAAATACGAAAGTTTAAGTGTGATTTACCTTATTTATTACAATACAAATATAAGCTCTTAAAAGCTTGTACCGAAAATTAAATAACATAAAAAAAGTTTCATACATGTCACATAAAAAAAGAGATTATTCAGATTAAGACGTAAAGCATGCATATATATAGTACAGGCTTATTAAATTAAATGGAAAGCACTTTTTGAGTTTGTAAGCACAACTAAATATGCATAAACTACATGTAAATCATACCAATAACAGAGCACAACTCGAATATAGCAAAACTGTAATTTAATGCACACAACAAAAAAATCAACAAACGACGCGTACGATATGTACGTAACTATATATAAACAGAGAGCGTTGTACTCTCAAATCAGTGGATATCGTATTTGTGTCCTACAATACTAGTGGCGGATCCAGAACTTTTCCTAAAGGGGGGGGGGGGGGGGGGGGGGCTCCAGTCATGTTTAATGATTCCCTATATAATCAACCAATTTTTTCCCACAAAAGGGGGGGGGGCATCCCAGGGCCCCCTGGATCCGCCTATGAATACGGACAGGCCCACTCTTCAGGAAGCGACTTACTGCCGGACGTACCGAACCCATCAAATTATCAAATATGATAAATATTTTATTACTAGTAATTCAATTTGAAATCAATGATAGTATACTGAATAATATCACTCCCACCTTTGTAAAATCATGATACTTGTACGACGAAAATCGGAACCTAGCATACTCAATGAGAGTTCAGTGTTTATCATCTTGTCTAATTCATAACTTTTGCTATACGAGCAAATTCTTTTTAATTTAAAAGTTTCAGGTTCAATTAACATTTGTGAATGTCTTATTTCTAACTCTTTATGTTCTATAAATATGTAAATCAAATCCAAAATGCATCAAATAAATGCAATAGAGCAATGTCATCGATTTGATTGTTATGTAATATTCCCTTTATTTACTCTGTTATGTATCATATACATGATTTATATAAAATGTCAGAGACTGATTAACATTAAAATATGTACCAAAACTGTAAAGATTGACAGAATTGACAAAACCGAAGTATATAAAAAACAACAACTACAAAAAAAAACCCAAAACACAAAAATATGAAAAAAAAGACAAATAAAGAAATAAAAAAAATACCAAAAAATATATCAGTATGCTGTTGCAACATATTGTTTAAAACTTGATAATTTTCTCCTTCAGAACAACGGGAGCCTATTGGTTAGGTGTGTTCAGTGACAACACAACTTCTGATGTTTACGATGTTAAAACTGAACCCTTTTCGTGGACAAATTGGGACAGAGGGAGTTTACCTCCAGAAAATACTGGTCCAAATGGCACCTTTGTGTTCAACTCTTCTGTATGTGTTAAAGGAGACTTAAGTGAGGTCTTCAAATGGAAGTTAGCAAATTGTGATGAAAAATTGCCGTATATCTGTCAAACATTTGGTAAGTTTGTTTTTAATTACATTAAGTGAATGTATATGTTATTTTGTTGACGAGTATTTGACTGTGCAGTATATGACCAGAAGGAACCAGTTAAAATTCAAATGAATAGACGTATTTATTTTTTAACTTGTGTAGCCCATCATATTATCAAGTAAAAAGTGTACTATGCAAAATATTTGTATATGATTATTAATTCACTACACAGTTTTGGTAAATGAGTGTTGTAAATTTAGAAAGTATTGCAAAGTTAATTATTGGAATGGCTCTACAACCATCGCATGTTAAAAAATTCTTAATTTACAATATACGTTTGATTGAAAATATTAATAGGGAACAGCTTTGATGCCTTCCTCTTTGTAAGAATGTGACCTTACGAATTAGATTATTTACCGGATTTGTAATAACATAAATTTAGCAACACGACGGGTGCCACATGTGGAGAAAGATATGCTTACCCTTCCGGAGCACCCGAGATCACCCCCCGATTTTGGTGGGGACGTGTTGGTTAGCCTTTAGTTTTTTATGTTCTGTATTGTCTCCTATTATTTGTCGGTTTGTCGTTTTCTTCGTTAGCCATGGCATTGTTAATTTATATTCGATCTATGAGTTTGTCTGTCCCTTTGGTAATTTTCGTCCCTCCTTTGATGCACGAAGTATATGATCAATATAACATTAGAAGATGTGATATGATTGCCGATTAGTTAATATCAAAGTGACGGTTATAACATGTAAAGCAAAAATAAGTCACCCATAATCAACTAACGACAACCACTTAAGATTAAAACACCGTTGTATACACATCAATGTTATATATGTTATGATTAATGGTAATATTTGTAAAATATTAATAAAATGCATTTCAGTTGTTGTGAGAAAATTTTCAATATTGTCAACACATTGAAAGGGTATAACTAGTTTTTGTTTACCGTATTTCTGGTTAATTACACATCATTACGTAGCTAGTTTCATCATTATTCTCATATTCCATTTCTATTTATTTGATTTACTTTTTCTTAGATTTTTCATTTCACAGCTGATTTAGTTTTGTTGTTTAATTAATTAGTTGTTTCTTGCATATTTGACTAAAACGTTCCACCGTTCAATGTCGTATAACACATTTATCAGTAATGCAAAATTAAGATTATTATGACATTGATGACGATTTTTTGAATCGTGAAAAGTATATCTAGTAATTAATCGACAATAGTATTGATGATGTCTTATTTCATTAAACAAGTTATTAAAAAATATATAAAACATTCACTTAACCATTACTTCGTTTTCACGCTAAATTCATTAATGGTAGACAGTGTATTTTCATGAGCAGGAGAAAGTGACGTACTTATTAAGCGTTCTATTAGATTGATATGTCTCTCATAAATACAGACCAATTAGAGGTCGAACAACACGTAGTTTTATTTATTGAGTCGTTTTAAATTTCATCTTTCACGTAAACACATTTAGATTTATGGGAATTTATTTTGTTCTTATTGTGAAATTGCTAAATATAATCGGCTTATTTGTCGTATGTGGGAAAACATATTTTTTTCGAAACAACGAAGAAAAGACTAATATGTTTCATACATTTTTGGGGGTATTTCGAATTACTTTAGATCAGAGAAAATACACTCATCATAGATACCAGGATAGTTCAGTTACAAAATATCGTTGAAAGCATGAATATCGAAATAAATCCAATAAAGCTGTATATTTGCAAATCAACTAATACAGACGCTTGTCGCATAATAGTTATCAAAGGTACCAGGATTATAATTTAGTACGCCAGACGCGCGTTTCGGTTACATAAGACTCATGAATGCGAAGTTTTTGGGTTGGTAAAAAAATTGTACGCGTTGTTTGCATACGTTTCTGTCATTTGATGCGATTTGAAAATAACGAAATTTGAAATTCAGTCGAAGACGATAAAAATAATTACTGGCAGTATATTACTATAAAGTACATAAATTTACGGTTGTATTATTAAATTTTATATTCCCGCAAATTGCTTTCACTTGTTTTGATATAATCGACATTGGTGGTAACATTTACGGTAGGTAAAATAGTACGTATGTTTGCGATTTTATTTGAATCCCGAAATTTACAAACATTTTACTAGACTTAGCTCAAAAAGTCGCATTCCCTGAAATCATGCCATTATTTGGATACATCATTCTGTCCCCGATTGTAAAGTTTTTATTTTTACATGTCTAAAATTCCGTTTTTTTTTTGTCAGAAAAACGTAACATACTATTTTTTTTCAATTCTTGGTGTTACACCTTTGAGCATTATTTGGTAAAATCGGGGGTGCAATTCATATGAATAAAGTACCTAGGATTTTGCCATATGATTGAAGCCACTCCTCTTGCTTTTGCACCGTGCACACAATAAAAAAAACCAACCAAGGCTGTTTATGTAAATTCAAACCGTTGAATTCAACAATGAATTATTTTGTATAGAAAAATTAGAAATCCTATTTTAGATTATTGTCGTGACGTAAGTCTATTCATTTACCGTTGATTCTTCTCTTAGAATCAACGCTTTGATCTGTCCCTGACATGGAGTGTTCAATTTATAATCAATTATTTGCTATAAATATAGTTTAGTTTAGTTTATTAAAGAAAACTCAGCCGCAGAAGACTGCGTAACAGGAGCATATTATACACAATATTAATTACAACATAGTTGATAATACAAACAGAATACATTTTTAAATTATACATCTTCAGAAATAACTTGGTGTTTATTACAGTTTTAAATTTGACAAGCATCTTTTCTACCTTTTGAATAAAAATTGACAGCTTAGACACCACACTACTATTACTATATTTAAGCATGCCAAGTACTTTATTTTCATTTGAATATTTTAAATAATATGGAGGTATGAACTCCCCCCTTAAATCCTTAACTTCACAATTGGTACATATATAGTGGTATACATCCCAAGACCAGCTTTACAAAGAGGACAAATTCTCTCATTTCGTGGTACATTTTTCCATCATCCTGTTTCGATGGGAAACTTTGTATTACATACCCTTAATTTACATATGTTCACTCTTTGACCACGCCTTAATTTTTAACAAATATGGTTCTAAAAAGTAAAATCACAAAAGTACTGAACTTAGAGGAAAATCAATTCGGAAAGTCCATAATCAGATGGCAAAATCAAATAACAAAACGCATCAAAAACGAATGGACAATAACTGTCATATTCCTGACTTGGTACAGGCATTTTCAAATGTAGAAAAACTCTTTAAAGTGTAGATAAAATCCCCCCCCCCCCAAAAAAAAACCATACCATTTTTAACTTGATCTGCAGTTTTAGTGGAAATCTTCCAAGTTCCCCATACACCATAAAATTTGGCGTAGATGATCGCACATCCAAACTGCGCTTACAAAACTGTAGATGTAACTTTTCACTATTTATTTATTTTTATAAAGTTACCTTTTTCATTAAGTTTGAATTTTACATTAGGGCTCATGGTTTCTTTTTAAGTATCAACGCTTATTCACTGTATCTCAAATACTTATTCATTTCAGTGAATGACAGTGTGAACGTTGTCGATGTTGGTGACCATAGCCATATTAAATGTCCAGAACTGTTGAAGTATAAATCATCAATGATCACTCGTGTAGGAAACATCCTTCAAAACGGATTGGCATATGGTACGTACCAATAGAAACTGTTAAGTACCACATAAAACTGAGTTGCACATGTGAGAAGTACCTCATAAAATTGAGTGAAATATATTTAGTACCACATAAAACTGAGTGGCATATGTAAGTATCACATAAAACTGAGTTGCATATTGTACATGTAAGTACCAGTAGAAATCTGAGAGGCACATGTTGACAACCACATTCAACTGAGTGGCACATGTTGATTATCACAAAAACAGAGTGGCACATATTAAATAGCACATAAAACTGTGTGGCATAATTTAAGTACAACGAACTGAGTGACGCATGTTTAGAACCACATACAACTGAGTTGCCTGTGTAACTTCAAAAAACTGATTGACACATGTTAAGTTCCACATAAAACTGTATGGCATTTGTTAAGTAAACATAATTGAGTGTCACATGATAAGTACCACATACCACTGAGTGGCATATGATAAGTACCAGTGAAAATCTGAAAGGCACATGTTGAAACCACATGAAACGGATAAACATGTAAATTATCACAAAAACTGAGTGGCACATGATAAAATACCACATAAAACTGTGTGACATATGTTAAGGTCAAAGAAATGAGTGATGCATGTTTTGTATACCACATAAAACTGAGTTGCTTGTGTTAATTACTACACAAAACTGAGTGGCACATTTCAAGTACCACATAAAACTAATTGACACATGATAAATACCAAATAAACTGAGTTGCACTCGATAAGTACTAATCAAACGAACAAAGAGAATTTAAAGGTCCTTTGGAATTTATCTCCAAATATTTTAGCTTCGGTCATAACTGAAGAGGACAAAAATAACGCACATAAGGCATTAAACTATGTACTGTTATCACATTATTCCTATTGATCTCAAAATAGCGAGAGAAAACAAACGTATACTAAGATAAAACATAGAAAACAAAAATTACTAATGCCAATTTATATATATATTATTACAATTATTTGTTATTAATATTAATGAAAATTTGTGCATGCATCTTTGAAGTTAATACTTTATTGTGGTTTCGTTGTCCTTATTTACAGCAGGGACACAGGGACTGTTCAAGAGGGAGGACAAGATAACAGAGATGATGTCACAGTTAGAAGCTCACTTTGTAACACACTATCATGATTGCATTATCCTCTGCATGAATCATGCTCAGTGTTCTGAGGTCATACTTGTCAGTAATCAACTATGCATGCTGTACCAGTCTAGTTAACTATCTAAGGAATCGTTTTGTGTCACTTGACAGACAAAATGGCTGTTGTCCCATCTATCAATATCGCTTATAATTAGACATATTTCCTTTCAGTTTTTTAAAAAAAATGGTGTTGTTGAATTTAAATTAAAATTTCATTTTCATAAAAGTTTGTTAAAATGTTTCTTAACAATTTTTTCTGATTTGAAACAGAAAACATATGCAGCAAGTTTGTTTTAGATTTTAATCATAGTTTATGCATACCAACTATATAATGGCATCAATAGTGAAATACAATGTATTGATTATTGTTTCTAATTGATGACTTCAAAAAAATTGACCGTTGAAACCAAAAACTGATTAGCATGTAATCATAAAGCAATTATTATAAGTTTTGATTTCTTAAGATTGTACCAAACACTAAAATTAATTTAGCCCGTTTAATTTACATAAAATTTGACAAAATATTTTACATTGACCCTTTGGCAAAAAATGAAAATTTCAAAAACTTGAATCACACAATTTATCGGAAAAATATCATTGGATATATAGCAGTTTGACAAACACTAATTTTTATCATTGAGAAGCTTAATATTTTCTTAACAATAGATCACGATTGAAACGTTCACCTGATTTTTACAGAGTGTTATGCTTGTAGTGTTATGTACGACCTTAATTCAGTTAACATGAAACAATATTTTTGAAAATAGTATTGTCACTTTTGTTTTTGTTTTTCCTGTAAAGATAACAAACAAGAAAAGAAAAGACCCCGAAAATCCCTAAAAAAGAAATACTTGTAATAGGTTGCTGGTTCTTTTAACTATTTATAACATAAGGCAACAGCTGTTATCATGTGTTTAATCTCATAAATCGATTATCATAACTTCAGATAACAAACAGAAAACTGAAATATTCATCATATTTGATACTTTTTTTCTTATATGTACAGAAATCTTAATGAATTAAGAACATACACCGCTTAGTATAACAGTTTGTGAGTGATCTTATCACCAAATTATGCAGTACTATATTTTCCAATGTTTCCAAATATTCAGACATTTGTGAATCAAATGGCCTCATTGTTTCATTTACTTTATTCTACCTTTTTTAGCAGATAAATTTTATGTTTTTCTCATTGTTGAAAAGAATACGATGGCCTATAATAAATTGTTTGCATGGCCTATCATACATGTACCAATCGCCTGTAAGTCTTACAAAGTAGAGAAGAGGAGACATTTTGCTTATTTGACCTATAATTGTTTACTTTAAGACACTATGACTTGAGGGGAGAGTTGTCTCATTGGCTCTCAAATCACATTTTATTTCTGTTGCCTAATATGACGGCAACTGCAATTAGTTTTTCTATATAAAAAAATAACAAATGTTTTATTGTACAAAACAATCTGGATGATATTTCGTTTGAAGTGTGTTTGCAGACTGCATCACATTTCTTCATCACTAATAAATTGAAATGTAAAGCATTAAGGTGGTACCCAACACCTTGACTAAAATTAATTTGGCTCGCTTAATTTTCATAAAATTTTGACAAAATATAAAAATTTCAAAACAAATGAACCAATTACTTTCTCAGAAAAAAATGGTTTGATACAAAGCAGTTTGACAAACACTAATTTTGATCATTTAAGCATTAGACAAAATCCTATAAGAATAACAAATATAACATCAAAACCATATACATGAATTTGGGATAGATAAGTACCGTGACACGTCTTATAGTAATGTGAATTCACACTCAAAAGTAAGAGAAAACAAACGACACAACGGAAACACAACGTTAAAATGTAACACACAGAGAAACGAACTATAATATAACAATGGCCATATTACTGACTTGGTACAGGACATTTTTAAAGGAAAAAATGGTGGGTTGAACCTGGTTTTGTAGCATGCCAAACCTCCCTCTTTTAAGGCAATGTGAAATATAACATTAAAATGACAACACAACATTACAGGACTACAATATAAATAAATAGGAGAACATAATTGACAAAGAAACACACGAATAATAGCTAACAAACATGACAAAAGGCAACAAGTTAAAAATTTAATACGTCAGAAGTGCATTTTGTCCACACAAGATTTACTAGTGACGCTCAGATACAAAATTTGAAAGCAAAAACAAGTACAAAGTTGAACAGCATAGAGAACCAAAATTTCAAAAAAGTTGTGCCAAAAACGACCAGGGTTTTCTGTTACATGTAGGTACCAGAACATCCCTATTATTTAGAATAATTTATACTTTTGCAAACAGTAAATTTTATAAAATGACCATACAAAAGATATACGATGAAACTGAAGTATTAACTAATTACAGGAAACAACCGAAATACACTACATAACCCGACGAAATGCAGCACATCCGAATAAGTTTAAACCTCAACGCCAAGTGCCGTCATATTTGAACTTGTAAAAAATGACAAAAAAATTACGTCACATTTGATTTTGTAAAACAGATCATCAAAAAATGAAAACTGACGTCACATTTCAATGAATAAGATAGAATAATGATTAATTTAAGATTATATTTGAACTAAATACTGATATTACATTTAATAACAATCTCATTTCAATACTTATTAATAGCAAACTAAGGTAGCAATTAACTGTATTATTTGTCCGGTTTGTTTTGAATCTAACTTCAAACGTAAACCATCGTACAGATTACGTTGAACAAAATGAAATCTAATTAATGAAGGCGGTGACTATAACACATGAATATAATAGAAAAGACATGCACACATTTGACAAAATCCGATGAGAATTACAAATATAACATTAAACATTTAAACTAAATACATGAATTTGGGATAGATAAGTACCGTAACACGTCTTATAGTAATGCGAATTCACACTCAGCAAAACAGTCACAATCGGTAATAAGTCACGTTTGGTAATTAAAAGATTAGACGACGTAATGACAAACCACAGTCTACCATGTGGTAAAAATATCCTTAGCTAGTTCGGTCAAAGACGCATCGTATGGATCCACCAATTCGTGATGGTGTCCATAAAATTGACGGAGTGTCAATTTTAATCTGTCCTCCTCATAACTTGTTTTTGAGCAGTTTCTGCGTAAGGAGCACACTCCTGTATATCAAGTCCATATAGTGTGAACAAGCACGAGAATAACGTATCAATTGTGATATATAAACACCATACGAAGGGGCAGAGGGTATGCTACTGCTGAGAAATGGGAAATTGATAATTGGGAAGTTGAAATCGTGATTTAAACGTTTAGCTGATTTTGCAGAGTTATCTTCCTGTAGTGTTTCGTACCACTTTAAATATATATATATGAATAGGCGTTAACACTTTAACACACTTATGTCGTCTTAAATAAACGGCCTAATACAAATCATCACAAACAAACTTACGATTCAAATATATTTTAACATTTCATTTTTGATAAATATTCAAGAATATTTTTTATTTGCTTCCTTACTGATACGGAAAATGAAGCTGTTTTACCTAAAAATCGTAAGACATACTCACCAATAATAACCATAAGACGTACGTTCGCATACATTACAGTCGTAAGACGTACGCACATAACAATTGTAAGATGTACGCTCACATAACAATCAATATTCATTACATAAATAAACATATTATGTTGTTCAAATTAATGAAATACATGCTGTTGCAGATTTATATGCGTATGTACTTTACAAAAATGTCAAATAACAAGAAATTAATAAGTATGTTTAAGTTGCTGATCAGTAACTTATTTTCATCGTCGTTTGAGTTCTTGTTGCATTTCCAGTCACCATTTTGTGATGCACGGTTCCTCTATTAATCTTTCATTTTACTCTTGTTCTTCTACTGGATGGCTGTAAAATAGAATTATGTATGATATCATTCATAACATGAACACTACATAAACGACTTTTTTTAAAATGAAAACTTGTTTTATAATTTTTTTTATGATATCTGTATGAGTGGAATATCCTTGATTATAACGAAAAGTTCAACTTTCATAAACAAATTATATGAGCTCCCTCATAGGTGTATATTGGCCGTTATTATTATGATACTTTGATTACACACAAATTATTTCATGAATATTCTAATAATTGATAATCTTAAGTATTTTTGATTGTTTGATTATTATGCTAAAATAATACTTATGTCATTATATTGGCATAACATTATGTGAGTATTTCAACACCCTACGAGGGGCCTCATATATGTGCTTTTGTTTTATGGTATATTTTTAGGCCATATTCAGAGGGATGATTGTCATGTTTCAAAATTAAAGATTCTGTACTCATTCTGGTGCTTACCTTCTTGGCTTCTATATCTTTAACCTTTGTCTTCCATAATTTTTTTCTGCACACTACGATGAAAATAAGGATAAGGGATATCATAACAGCAACAGCTGATCCTACAGCTATCAGAGTCGTATCTGTGAAAATGAAAGAAAATCATGAAAACGTATTCATGAAAAGAGGGGCGAAAGATACCAGAGGGAGAGTCAAACTCATAGATCGAAAATAAACTGACAACACCATGGCTAAAAAATTAAAAAAAAAACCAAACAGACAAATAATAGTACAGAAGACAACATAGAAAACTAGGGACTAATCATCACGAACCCCACCAAAACAGTGGGTGATCAAAATAATCACAATGTAAATAACATAATGTTTCATAGAGAGACACAACGAAATGACAGGCGAATAAGATGAGTACATCTTAAACAATTAGTTCACAGAGTACTCGGCGTAGATGAAAACATTGAATACAATGAAGGAATCAATACTATGGAAGGAAGGTATGTGAAAAAAAGGGAAAAAATTCCTGCTATATTTGTGGCCCATGTCGTGTTGCTCATGTCATATACAAATCCAGTCATACATCTCATTTGGATATAGCTATTGACATAAATTTGGCTTGTTTAACGTAATCGGACAAATATGTCATGCATACCAGGGAGATCGCCAAACTGTCAAAGGAAAGGGCCCGGGAAATATAATGTATCTGAGGACAAACTAAACAAGTGAATCCAATATCTATGCATACACGAATAAATGATTGGATTAATTGTCATTTTCCTCAATTAAAGCAAGTAAATCTATATGTTTCATGCGCTAAGCTTAAGATACAATACAATTATCATCGAATCCAATTAAAATAAAAAATAAACATTTGCACATATTTCGGATGAATATTAGGAACACAAAAAAATAATAAGTTATCAATCCGGATAAAGATATTTTATTACCTTTATGTTTCGAATTTTTAAAAGTCCCAGTTGCGTTGGTAGTTGTGAAATGGGCCTGAGATAAAGTAATCGACTGTGGCCCTGTAAGGGGTTTTGTAAGTAAAGTTTTTTTCGTCAAAGAAGCAAGTTTTTCATAGTGGTTTTCGTTGCTGTTGACGATCTGCTTCTTGTGAGTGTTGACGTTTGAGTAGGTTTTATCGCAATTTGTGAAGATCTTATGGTCGTATTTACCAAGTTTGAACGTTATAGTCGCTGTTTTTAACAATCTTGCTGTTGGGGTTGTCGTTGGAGAGAAAGAAGTTGTTCTTGGAGGTGCACATGATGCACAGCAATCTGGTACAATTGAACACATAAAACCAGGAATGTTCGCACATGACATACCACTGAACACTTCACCTTTTTTGTCGCCGAATACACAATTTTCTGTAAAAGACAAAAAGCTTTATATAAGATGTGATTAATTTCTACAAGGAATCAATTACATATCAGAAAGTATGAACAGAGGACAAATCAAAGAATATAACGTACCGCTTATAATTTCTTTGGAGTAAAACCTTGTTGGTTCATTTCGTTTGTTTTAACAATCAACAATTGGGTATATATTGTCAATAATAAGAGACAAAATGATGCTAAGAATCATTTTTTCACAAAACGGAATCTAAATGAGTTTTTTCAAGACGTTTTTTTAGAAAGTGTATAGTAAATACAATTCGTACTTTCAACTATTTAAACTTTTTTATCGGCGTTTTTGTTATTTTACTAACATAATTGGCAATTGTTTAGCTTTATTTTACAACATATGTGTGTTTGAATGGTTTCGTTAGTTATGTTGGATGTCTGTGATGCATGTTTACACAGTGTTACAATCACATGCACTTACTATGTCTTTTTGGGTTGCTCACAAAATGTTGTCAATATAAAGGATATATAAAAAAAAAATGTCATACAGGTGGGATATTAAGTATAAGATTTGCTTTCAAACATGGATTAGTCCACCTTTTTCTTTCGGGAAATGCCTGTACCAAGTAAAGAATTTTACATCGTTCTGTTCGTACTTTATTTGGCCTTTTTAACTTGTTTTGATTCGAACGTCACTGATGAGTCATTTGTAGACGAAACGCGCGTCGGCGTAAATACAAAATTTAATCCTTGTGTATATGATGAGTTTATTTGGCTGATACCGTTTGAATTTGTCAGGTTTTGTTTACTGTCCGTTTACGAATTTACAGTGTTCGGTATGTTTTAACTTTTATATTTCAAATCATAATATATTTGTTTTGCTTACTACTTACCATCAACTGTTGGTGCATTTGTATCGAACGTGCATGCTCCATCAACACACCACTTAAAAAAAAAAAACAAAACAAAAAACAAAAAAAAAACATAATTATGCAGATCATTCATTGAAGTAGTTCTCTCAAACTTGAATTACATTTAAATAAAGGTAACAGAGTATACCGCTGTTTAAAAGTCATATATTTGATCGAGAGAGAACTAATCCGGATTACATAACTTAACCGAGGGAAAACAACGGAAACACTGTAGTGCAACAAAAAACAAACGACATATGGTATTAACAGGGAAAATAAAATTCACAAAAGACCCACATGCGATTTAACACAACTCTAAAATTCATTTTGAAATTATCAGGGCACATGAGATTTTCGGTTGTTAAATCGATTCATGTTACTCAATAGTTAGTTCTTCTACTGTGGATTCATTAATATTCGTTGGATACCAATTTTCGTTGCTTTCGTGAGAACAGGAGATCCACGAATTTAAATGTTCAACGAAATACACCTTTTCTAAAGGAATGTGTGCAAACTTTCCTAAAACTACTAATTTATATATCCACGAAAATGCAAGTTTTCTTCAATCCACGAAAATTGGTACCCACGAAAATAAATGTATCCACAGTATGTTGTGTTTTGTAGACTGTTGTTTGTACTTCACTAATTTTTCTTTTTTTTGTCATGTTATGTCCAGATCTTTAGACTATTTTTTCCAGTACTTCACTCATAGCCATGTAGGTTGTTTATTATACACACTATGTAAAATGATAGGTAGAATAATTCATTATTTGCCCCAGCGTGAGCTTAAATTATTCTTTAAAAATGCATTATCAGAAGTAACATCACAAACGAAACGAGTTGTTTATGCAACATATTCAAAGTAATAAGACAACATATGTTTACAATGTGGAACTAATAATTTGGTAAACTGTTTGCTTAACATGACAAGACGGGGAACATTAGAAAACACATTCCATGCAACGTTCACAACACCTCCCTTTATACAATACATAAGATTAAAGACAATTGTGTCGAAACTATTTGGCAGATAAAAAAAGTATGTGATATGTGTATTGTTTTGTTATACTTCATTATAACGTCCCCATTACATTGTTGCATTGTTACATTTGATTCGACACTGACCGTTTTGTTTCCACACTGAGTACCTTCCTCGGCAACTACTGCGTTACAGGACGATGGATTAGATGGATCTTTACAGTACAGTTCTCCACAAATAGATGCAAAATTCTCTGTATACACTCCCTAAGACGAGATTAAAATCGGTATTTTAATAAATATAGTTAAAGTCCATCTATGACAAAAAAAGATAAAAATAGCAAAAAAAAAAAATAATTGCAGTTACATCATATCTATGCTTGCGTTGAATTTGAATTGAATTTTTACCGGATTTGTAATAACATAAGCAACACAACGGGTGCCACATGTGGAGCAGGATCTGCTTACCCTTGCGGAGCACCTGAGATCAACCCCTGTTGTTGGTGGGGTTCGTGTTGCGTAGTCTTTTGTTTTCTATGTTTTGTCTTCTTCACTATTATTTGTCTGTTTGTCTTTTTATTTTTAGCAATGGCATTGTCAGTTTTTTTTTTTAAATCTATGAGTTTGACTATCCCTCTAGTATCTTTCGTCCCTCTTTTTTAGTAGTTTGGACAGATTTATTAAAAAAGACATGAAAATCGTAGGGTCACTCGTTTATTTAGTGTACCTTCTTCTGTATTCGTTTATTTCCTTAATCATCCAATATGAATAGAGCCCTTCTCTGTTTTATAGTGTGAACCCTGATTGCTACTCAAACAACAGAGTTATTGATTTCAATCATGTGAGGCACTATTAAAACAAAGTGCGCGCTTGTTATGGACAGATACTAAATATTCTTTTTTTAAGGAGACACTTAAATACAAATAATCTAGATTATTAAATTGTATTATTTTGCTTAAACTTTGGTAAATGACCTTTAACGAAAAATCAAAGTCTTTGTAAACAAAATGGGTGTTATGCGGACAAATGTATTACTCTTTATCTTACCTCCTATACATTTCAATATTAGTAAATTCTTTAAATGTTTTTTCAATATCAATAGCAAATTACCGAATAAATGGTTTTATACATATCACTGCTGATTTTGATTGGTGTAAGTAGATGAACAAAACAACGTCATTACAGCCCTTGGATGGTGTAAACTTCCCAAAACAACGTGTATGGTGTAATAGTGTATGGCATATGGTGCAATGGTGTAAGGTGTATGGTGCTATGGTGTATAGTGTAAGGGGAATGGTGTAATGGTGTATGAGGAATGTTGTGATTGTGTAACGTGCGATCGGGAATGGTGTGAATGATAGTGTTTGACCTTTCATTGCTTGCAAACGAAGTTTTTTATATTTCATGTTTTCGGATTGTAAGCATAAACATAATAAAACTCTTAATATTTAAAATTTGATTGCATTATGGGTAATTTCGGATCGTGTAGATAGAATGGGAAATGGTGTATGGTGTAAAGTGTAAGGTGTATAGTGCAAAGGTGTAACGTGTATGGTGTAATGGTACAAGGTGTATGGTGTAATGGGGTATGGTGTATGGTGTAATGGTGTATGGTGTTAGTGGGAAGTTTACACCATCCAAGGACTGTAGTCTTTCAACATCTACAGGATCAGTCAACACAATATACATGTAGCAATTTATATTAAAAAACAGTTACTAGAAAAAAAGTTACAAAAAAGAAATAAACGACCAGCTACTGCCGGTACGGTAATGGGGATACTTTGACCAATTAGGGGATCATTCGTAGTTTACATTTATGGTTAGTTAAAATTTTGTTTATCGTTGCTAAATCTTACATGTCTTAAAATGTTAGCCCAAACAATTTCAATTTGCAATCAAATTTGTGGTGAATATTTTCTTGTTATCTTTAATGACTAAATAATTTCTTGAGGACAATTCAAAGAACATATTGGTACTGAATTTGAATGTCATCTTTTCCATTATTATTCCGAAATGGAAAGAATTAATAAACGAAGACTTCTAAATGGCTACTTTTGAATTATGTTATGACATGTTGCAACACCAAAAGTATCCATAAGAATCAAAAGAACCAACTGTATATAAAACGAATCGTGGTAACCTTTAACGTTGTACTTCAAAACATATATGCATTTGTTTTAAAAGTTTACAAGTAAAAACCTAAATATCAACAAAACGAAACTTACCATTAGCTACAAGCGCATTTGCATCATGCGTGCAAACACCATACACACACCACTATTCAATACAAACATATTTTGTTAGGATTCATTTTAAAGGAATATTGATCAGGTATGATATATTAATTTGTATTTATATTCAAAATCATTTGAAAGAGGGACAAAAGATACCAGAAGCTAACTCATATAACGCAAATAAACTGACAACGCCATGGCTAAAAATGAAAAATACAAACAGACAAACAATAGCAAACATGACACAACACAGAAAACTAAAGAATAAGCAACACAAACCGCACAAAAATCTAGGGGTGATCTCAGGTGCTCCGGAAGGATAAGCAGATCCTGCTCCACATGTGGCGCCCGTCGTGTTGCTCATGTAATAACAAATCCGGTGAATAGTCTAATTCGGTAGGTCACACTCTTAAAAGGGAAGGGGATTGAAGTTTGACGTAAGGGACATATCCGATATCATTTGTGAAACGGTTATTTCATAAAGGTCAACCAACTCGTGATGTATGGGATATGTTTATAGAGATTCATTATCTTCAAACGACTCTATCCCCTCAAATATCTGAATTTCGCCTAAATATGTTCATTTTACTAAAACATGTCTTTTTTATTAACTAAACATGTACATGTATAACTATTTGCCTCGCTCAAACGTGTTAAAAAATATTTTTGCTAAAATATGTTACAACGTTTATTGATACATCATAAACATTGAACCCTGTTACGCCAGTAAAGTTGGTTGTCCTCAAAAGTGTTTTGGGAATCCTGTTTACCCATATCTCTCTTGTTCAAATTAAAGTCATAAAAATACGATTTTTTAAATTGATGTCGATTAATTGATTTCCATGTATATTCGATCGAACTCTTAAAATGTACATAAGTACTTAATGTAACACCTGATTATATGGTACATTCTCTATTGTGACGTTCTGACCTGATGAAAATTGGCATGGAACAGAAGTATGCATAGGGCATATTTACGCATAGCGCGATAAATCTGACGACTTCACTTTCGAGGCATCTGATCTCGTCCTTTTTCAATTTCGTGTCATTGCCCTATTCTATTTTTGTTTTGTTTTATTGCCTTAAAAGATTCAAGAGTTCTGTTCGTCAGCAAATGACTGATGCCTCTTATTAAAAAGAAGACCGACTATTTTTCGAAATGTATTTGTTTCTTATAATTGCACAATAGAAATAGAAAGGGTTCATACATGTCTCTTGCTCATAATCAACATTTAATTTATGCTCTACTGACCCAAGGAACCAGGTGAGCTTTTCTTATTATGGACCGTTTGTCATCTTCTTCGTCATTAAATTATACAAAATTCTTCCTCTTGGAAACTCTGCAGCCAAGGTTGGCCACACTTATCATTAAGATATCTAGTTTGATCAAATGTTTTCGACAAATGTCGAAATTCGAGAAATCATAAAATCACATACTACAAACTTTCCAGGAATATTCTACTAAAAACTGATAAAACAATTTTGGTTAACATGCCTTCGGAAAAAAAATATGTTATAGTGTAATGTTTGTGTTTTAGTCATCGATAGCGTTGTCAGTTTATTTACGAATTATGACTTATGTGTTTGAATGTCCCTTTAGTATCTTTCGCCTTTCTTTTATTGAAGCTGACCATGCATTTTAAATATAACTAATATCACACAACATAAACGTTTTTGCTTACAGATGTCAGAAAAACAAAAAACAAAAATAGCTTGGTAACATTTTGTATTGATTTAGTGGAATTCATTTTAAGGTCCAAATAAAAACTTCAGTAATAATTTTAAGTTAGATTCAAAAGTTGTTTCCTGTAATTATTTGTTATTAAATGCAATATCAGTAATTATTTACATATCATAATTGATACGTTATTCTCGTGCTTGTTCACACTATACGGACTTCATATAGAGGAGTGTGCTCCTTACGCAGAAACTGCTCCAACAAAGTTATGAGGAGGACAGATTAAAATTGACACTCCGTAAATTTTATGGACACCATCACGATTTGGTGGATCCATACGATGTGTCGTTGACCAAACTAGCTAAGGACATTTTTACCACATGGTAAATTGAGTTTTGTCATAATGTCGTCTAATCTTTTAATTACCAAACGTGACTTATTCCCGATTGTGACTGTTTTGCCGAGTGTGAACTCGCATTACTATAAGACGTGGTACGGTACTTGTCTATCCCAAATTCATGTATTCAGTTTAAATGTTTAATGTTATATTTGTAATTCTCATCGGATTTTTTCAAATGTGTTGACGTCTTTTCTATTATATTTATGTGTTATGGTAAAGAAAATTAATCACCGCCTTCATTTATCATATTTGATTTCGTTCAACGTAATCAGTACGATATTTTACGTTTTAAGTTAGATTCAAAACAAACCGGACATAGTTTTATAATATAGTTAATTGCTACCTTAGTTTGATATCAATAAGTATTAAAATGTGCTTTGTTATTACACGCAATATCAGTATTTAGTTCAAATATATAATCTTAAATCAATCCTAATTCTATCTTATTCATTCTTATGTGACGTCATTTTTCATTTTTTGATGATCTATTTTACTAATTCAAACGACGTCATTTTTTCGTCATTTTTCAGTTCAAATAGGACGGCACTTGGCGTAGAGGTTTAAACTTATTCGGATATGTCTACTTTTGTGTTTCAAATGTCTGGTTATGTAAATGTATTTCAGTTGTTTCCTGTAATTAGTTAATACTTCAGTTTTATCATGTACATCTTTTGAATATTCATTTTATAAAATTTACTGTTTGCAAAAGTATAAATTATTCTAAATTATAGGGATTTTCTGGTAACTAACAGAAAACCCTTGCCGTTTTTGGCACAACCTATTTGATCATTTGGTCCTCGATGCTGTTCAACTTTGTACTCGTTTCGGCTTTCAAACTTTTGTATCTGGGCGTCACACGTAGGTCTTGTATGGACAAAATACACTTCTGGCGTATTAAAATTTTGAACTTGTTGCCTTTTGTTGGCTGTTGTTCGTGTGATTCTTTGTCAATTGTGTTCTCCAATTTATTTATATTGTAGTCCTGTGTTGTCATTTTGATTTTATATTTCACATGGCCATAAAAGTGCGAGGTTTGGCATGCCACAAAACCAGGTTCAACCCACCATTTTTTCCTTTAAAAATGCCCTGTACTAAGTCAGGAATATGGCCATTGTTATATTATAGTTCGTTTCTGTGAGTATTACATTATAACGTTGTGTCGTTTGTTTTCTCTTATTTTTGAGTTTAAATTCACATTGCGATAAGACGTGTCACGGTACTTGTCTATCCCAAATTCATGTATTTGGTTTTGATGTTATATATATATGTTATATTTGTTATTCTCGTGGGATTTTGTCTATGTGTGTTTCATTTTAGTGTTATGTCGTTGTTCTCCTCTTATATTTAATGCGTTTCCTTCGGTTTTAGTTTGTTACCCCGATTTAGTTTTTTGTCCATGGATTTATGAGTTTTGAACAGCGGTATACTACTGTTGCCTTTATTTATACATGTAATTAGTTATATTTAGAAAAAGACGATCACTCTTACATCAAATTGACGTAACAACACGTGTACAAAGTTGGTGCCCCATCATTTAGCTGCAAAATTCTCTCAAACTTCAATTTAGAACACGCCGAATTTAAGTGCACCGAAACTGAACAAGACAATATGTCACTATAAGTACTACGATTTTTTTACTCATGAAGGCTGTCTGTAAGCATTTCAGCCTGGGGTTGGATGGTTGATAAACTCATATCTTATAGAATATCGAAGAGCAGGCAACAAGCACTAAAACATTATAAATTTATTGGTTTGTACCTCTCTCAGTTCTGACGGCCATTTAAAAACTTTAATGACTTTCTTTTCAATAGTCCTTCCCAAAACTCCATATAAAAAGAAGTTGGGTATGCTCAACAATAGGTCATCGTACGGCCTTCAACAATGAGCAACCCGATACAATATAGTCAGGTATAAAAGGCCTCGAAATGACAAATGAAATACAATTCAAAGGAGAAAAATTACGGCATAATTTATATAAAAAACATTGAACGAAAAAGCAAAAAGAAACACAGTAACATAAAACATTTTTAAAAAGAAATGTCCTAGTTTTATGGTCAGGGTCAAATTTGTCTTTTTTATATAATTAGTTGCTACTGAATTGTTCTCATATATAACAAAATGAAAACAATATACATATAGCATAAATGCTTAGATACCATACAAATAACTGCTGAGTTATAACGCACAAATGATTTCCAATTAAAGTTATCTGACAAGACCCAGGTATACCTCTACATTTCTACAGAATTTTAATCCTTACATTTGCAATAATTATCAATCAAAAATGTTTCTTTATCTGTCAAACATACTTTACAAAAAGAAAAAAAATGTAAAGTAGATGAAAAATCTTCCCTCAGAGCAAAAGTGTTTTTAATATTTAAAATATAAAGTATTCAATGCTTTTTCAAATTATATAATAAAAATATCAGTCATGGACCTTTTTTCAAGCCACTGTTTGTTCAATTTTTCAGAATTCACATTCTCCTATTTCTATTTTAATAACTAGATATGTACAGAAAACAATGTGTTTGTTTTTCTAGAAATGCAAATTTCGTGCAAATGGACATTCACATTGTACGTCGTTGAAGTAAAAAAAGATCACTGCTGATATTATTTTCTAGTCGTATTACTTTGGAAAGATAAAACGTCATATATAAAGGTAATTTTAAAACATTTTGGAAATTTTTATAAATATTAACAAATAATTAACTATACAAATGGAAAAAAAGTATTGCAACACCAAATTGAAATTCAAATTAAAAAAACACTCTTTATTTTTTGGTGACATAATTTGTTGAAATTGAACTAGTTAAATATCACCTGAGTTTTATCAATAAATATCGACTCGATAAGTTCTTATCTGCACATGCAGCTACTGTACTCGTAAACAATAAAACAGATGTTTGTATCCTCATTAGTTTCAACACTTTAAATAACCAAGTTTATAAAGTTATGTGATTGATACCTTGTAATTGGTCACCCACAACTCATAACTGCAGCAAGATAATCAGCATGAGAGAAGCATGTATGTCGCTGTGACAATTGCACGTATTGTTGGTCATCACCATTCCACTGCAAGTCGTTTTGAGAATAAAAATCGGGCAATAAACGGTGTAAAAGATCTTCCGTGACCAAGAAGACCCCCTATAACATCTGCTAGGGAAAATCAAGCATACTGAAGATTGGTCAAAAGGAAACCCATTGCAAACAATACTTTCCTAAAAAGAGAGTGATGACCATACAGGAGCCTATAAACAAGAACTGTTCGAGATCGGCTCATCGCTACTGATCATCGTGCGATAAGACCATTTTGGGGACCTTTGCCTACGAACAGACACACAGTTGCCCGTATCCAATGTAGCGCAGAGCTCACCAAAGTTGGAAATTAGTATCGTGGAGGAAGATCCATTGTTCCAATGGAATTCGGTTTATCTTCCTTGGCCGGTCGTAGCCCGGATTTGAACCATATCAAGCATATATGTGAAACTTTTGGGCGTAAAATGCACGAAAGGACACCCCAGTTCAAACACGTCATGAAGAAAACAATACCCTTCGTCAGGAATGGTTGCTGCAACCTTAGCAACAAATAAGTCGACTTATGGCAGGAATCAGAAGACGTTAAGAGGCGGTTATTCGTTTGAATGGAGGCTGCGCAAAAAGTACCAATTCTTTTGCGTATAACGATCAAATTTTGAAATGTCAGACATGGTAAAATTCGACAACAGTAGAAGTTGTAAAATGCATTTTTTGTTTCAAAAACACTTCATTTTGTAATAACAAATTTGGCTAGATAAAACATTTTTTGTTCATATATGTTTTGTTCGTTTGAATGCCAATGTTATCATTAACTACGTTTCAATATTATTTTACAAATATTTTATCATATTCCATCCAAAATAAGAGGCTGATTTTTCAAATTTGAAAAATCAAGGTGTTGCAATACTTTTTTCCATGTGTATATATGTACATTTAATTATATATTCATATCACATTTGTCTGAAATATGTAAATTTTTTGTTCTATCGAATTTGTGATCAAATTATGACAAATAATACTGTTAATACATCTGAATTGTTTAATTTTTTTTTTCATTTTAAAGAATGCGACTGTTTCCAATACAATCGTTAAACGAACGTTAACACAAAATGCATGAAGTGAGTATGAATATTTATATATGATATGCATACTTATGGATGCATGCTATTGTATTTGAGTATATTGGTTGACAAAACTACTAAACAATCATACATGTTAAGGCATTGTTTAAGATCCTGATCAGTAACGCATTTTAATTGTCGTTTGAACTCCTGTTTCATTTCCTGACATCAGTTTATGATTCATGGTTCCTCTATTAACATTTCCTTTAAGTCTATTGAATTGCTGTAAAATGAATATGAAATCTCAAAGATATTATGATATAAGAAACACTAGCAGTCTTTTCTTTCTTCAAAACAGATATATCACATAAACGATTTTTATATTCGAAATAACAAAGGTTCGTTTATCATTTCGGATGATATACATTTGTATACATTTTTATGTAATTTAACATCGAAAATTCAAAACTTTCATCGACAAAATATATATGCTTTGATTTAATAGTATATTACAGGATACAGTAATATTAATGTTTATCAATGATTATAACACAACGTTGACTTCTGTACCCCTGTTTTTTACATTTTAACCTATTATGTCTGTCTGTTTTGTTCACACAATACTGTCAATATTATTCAATTATGCCACTGTCATACAAGTGAGAGGTTTAGCTAGCTATAACACCAGGTTTAAACCACTATTTTCTCCATAAAAATGCATGTACCATGTCTGGAATGTGACAGTTGTATTCCATTCGATCGATATGTTTGACTTCGAATTTTGCATTTTGATTAGGGAAATTATGAAACTTGTCTCGGAGTTCGTTTTTTTGTTGTTATTTTACTATTTATTTTACGGAATAAAGCACTATTTTCTAATACTGGTGTTTACCTTCTTTGCTTCTATATCTTTAACTTTTGACCTCCGTAATTCTTTTCTGCACACTATGATTAGAATAAGAACGAAGGATATCAGCACTGCAAAACCTGTTCCTACTGCTATTAGTATCGTTGCTGTAAAACGAAATTAAATCAAGAAAAAAGTGTTATTATATATTAAACAGGAAATAAAATACAATGTTTTGAATATGAGTACATGTTAAACAAGAAGTCTACAAAGCACTTGTTATACAAGTAAACATTAGATACAGCGGATGTATCAAAATTATCGGAAGATATCAGGTATTTCCAAAAGGTAAGCGATTTCTGCTCTCTTGTTTACTCCTGTCATGTTGTTCATGTGAATTACTAATCTGGTCATGAGTCGGAATCAGGATAGTCATTTACTGTGCTTAATTAATTAAAAGAATCAAATCTTTTTGAAAAGTAATTAATAAATTCTCAAAACATCGGATGACTACAAATGGCACTGGTAGCATCCAAAATAATGTCACATTGTGTAGTGTAGTTTTTAATTTATAAATGACTAACATTTTATTGTTGATGATTTTTCATATCGAAATAATGACTTAACCATGTTAACTTTAAGGTTTTATCTATTCGACTCTAATGAAATTACTCGGTAACTGTCTTTTAGTTACTAGTAGTTTAAACTGGATTTACGTAAACTTGGTTTGAATGTCGCAAATATCCTTGTATTTATCTTCATTACGCACAATTATATGAACTCAATTTCAAACAAAAATAACCTATATTTAACATAGGTCAAGCTAAAAATACAATACAAGTTATTTCTTATCAAATGGAATTGAAACGTACATGTAGTATATATTTCAAAGATGCAAATCAAGAACATTTGAAATGAATATCTAAAATATTTGCTTACCATGTTGTGTTTTATCTTCCAAAATGCTCGTTGTGTTGGTGTTTATCTTAAATGTCGGATTATTAGTCTTCGGTGTGACCACTTTTGTTTTAGTGGTTTTCTGTGTTGTGAAAGGTGTACTCGTTGTAGAAGTTTTGGTCGTTGTAGTTGTTAAAGTTGTTGAAGATATTGTGGTCGTTGTAGGTGTTGTGTTGTTTTTGGTTGTTGTAGGTATTTTGGTCGTTAAAGGTGTTGGGGTCGTTGTCGATAACTCGGTTGTTGTCAGTATTTTGGTCGTTGAAGGTGTTGTGGTAGTTGTCGATATTGTGGTCGTTGTCGGTATTGTGGTTGATGTAGGTATCGTGGTCGATGTAAGGATTGTTATAGTCGTCGGTGATTGGCTAGTGGAAGATGAGGTAGTTGTGGTCTGAGGTGCACAAGAAGCGCAGCAATCTATTGGTACGGCTGGACAATTATTTGGAGCAATCCGCATCATGTCTGCACATGACCATCCATTACTGAACACTTTTCCTCTTTTATCACCGAATAAACAATTATCTATACAACATAAGTTCACTTTATCAGTCATAAAATAAGAGAGGAAACAATATCAGTCTTAGCTTTTAACGAATAAATCGTAAAGAAATTTTAATTGAATCATTCTTCCCAATTAGCAAAATTTAGAGTGGTTTTGTGTTATACAATGAGTCTATTTCTTTTTTAATTTATGAGCCCTGATTCTGTTTTTTATTTTATTAATATTAAATATGTAAATATATTATAAAAAAACTTAAAAGTAAGAGATATGAGAAGAATCGTTTAATCGATTTTTCAATTAAACACAACGACGTGACGATTTGTCAAGTTCAGCTATATATGTTGTGTTTCGTATATTACTGTTTGGGTTTGGTCCTTTTTCATATTTTGTCACTGGGATGTCGACGTGTGGGTCTAATATCCCTTTGTTATCGTCTGCCTTTCCTTTTTAGAACACTGTTGTGTTATGAAGTCATTGAAAATGCTAATATGCATATATTTAAGGATTATTGCTTCACGCTGTGTCCCCGGCACAATTTCTTTACTGTCCCTTTATCATAGGCGAAGCAATATGATTATGAAATAGAGGTTTATGTTAACATTCAAACGAAAAGAAACTTCATGTTTAACAATCAGAGCATTTAAAGTTATTTGTCTCGGTAAGTCATGTAAGTCAATACAATGGCAAAAAAAAAAACGCGACATGGCAAACAACACAAACAGAAACACTGAACACATCGAATGAAGAATTAAGAACTACAAATAAATTCTTGTTCTACAACAAAGGTATACGAAGTTGGGTTTTCCCGAAGGATACGCAGTTCTCATTCAGCAAGATGTAACCGACGTATTTAAATAACATTAAAAGCATGCGAACAATAAGAGATAAAGTAAGCGAAGTTCAGTAAAAAGTATTTTCGAGAAAAACCGTCATCCCTCTCACTCGATAATATTTCATTTCATTTAACTTAATGTGAATGCTTATCAATTCAATGCGACCCGACACAATGTAAATATATGGTGTTTTATAAGTATTTGAAACAAGCATAGATAAACAGATGTGACGTTAACTTAACCTAGAAGTAATTTACACATTAAAAAACAAGAAAAAATTTTCTTGTCAAAGATGGAAAATTTATGTCTGCTGCAGGTTTTCTCAGAAAGCAAAGTTAGAACGTTAAAATCAGTATATTATACACTTATATCTAGTTACATTCATTCAGAACAACAGGTCAAACTTTTGAAGGAACAACCTGGATGAAAAGTTTCAATTAAATTCGCTTCAAGGCATAGAATAATGACCTGTGGCATTCCATTGTTTTCACGGATAAAAATGCAAAACTACAAATAACAAAATATTTGACACACGTGGTGTTGTCAATTTGGTATTATTGTACATGTTCTGTCGTTAACACTTTTATAAAATACATTAAGAAAAAAAGCTTTCCTTCGTGTATAAGGCTGAAACAAATACCCTTTCTATTAACAATTCAATTCCGTCTTGCTTTATGCAATTACTTTATATGCCATTGATATTGTAACTGAAAAGTTTAAACGTTTATACATATATCGTGATTAATTGGTGAGTTTCCGATAACAATAACATAAGATTTATGTTTCATTGTAATACGTTATTTTAATTGGCTAACATCAATCTCGAGTCATTCTAAAATTAACATTCATTTCGAAATGAATTTAAATATTCATGATGACACACGTTTCCACAATAAAGTGCACAGGTAAATAACAGAAATAGAAGATTGAAATCGTGTTTTCATGATCATAGAGAAAAGTATTGAAACTTCATAGGGTTGAAAAAGCGTTAATCGTGTGCATATTTTTAGAATGAAGCGCTTCCGCGCCATATACAGAACGTACTTTGGTCAACACTTATACACCCCAATGAATTTACAAAAAGAAGCAATCAATTCTTAAATATTACCTTATGTTGAATACTTACCATTGGCTGCTGGTGCATTTGAATCGTAAGTACAAGCTCCATCAACACACCACTTGAAACGTAAGAACATGTTTGTTTTTATTAATAACTCTCAAGGAATGGTAGTTTTAACCATAAACAAAAAACAATTGAACCCAAATTGGTTTCGAGTTATTAAAACTATCATCTGTTCCTGAATACGATTAACTTTTTATCCTATTTCATATTTCACGTTTAAAGTTGAATTGTCTTAACTCATATCAATTGTTTTCCTCGTTTATTCGTGTGTTTGAGTGTTGTAAGATGAACCTAAAAACAATGATTTTAGTAGACATTGTTTAGAAGTCCGATGAAGTCCACCTCCGAGTGCAGGTTTTTGCAGACTGTGTTTTAAAACCATTGGTAGTTTAAGGCTATTTTATTTTTTTTGTCTGGTGGTTGCCTCTATGACGCAATCCCATTTGCATTTCTAATTTTATTATGCATGTTTAATTCTGAAATGTTTAGTTAGCCTTGAACTGAAAACAAAACGTCTCAGTTTTTCTCAGTATTTTGTTGTCCATGTCTAATATTATTTACACAAACCGTATATTAATATTTGAAAGATGAATAGACGTACGGTAAAAGTATTACAATGTACCATGATGCTTATAATATTTTATTAGCTGCACATGAGTTACAAAATCTGCGAGTTTGATTTGTTCACTAATAGAACAAATGGTGATAAACATGAGGGTCTTTATGAATATAGAAGAATTACAAATTAATAGATACAGTCTAATATTATAAAAATTGTTATAAACGTGGAGTTTAAATATGATTATAAAAAAATAAATAGTATAAGAGTAAATAACAAACAGGCAGGAATGCAGAAATGAAGACACAATTAACAGCCTTAGAAACATATTTAGGCAATAATGTAATTGATTTCAAAATTTTCTTTCCTGCATAGCACAAAATAACACAAACGAACCACTTAAGATATGGAACGTATACATATAGAATTGAAAACTGCTCTCTTTCTTCGTGATAAAGTATAAACGTTAGCAATCCTTAACGTTAATACAGGACATCCTACTTTTTATAAATGACATATTGCACAAATAATTTTGAATACTTAGTTCGTTTTTATGCATTATTTACTACATTTGGAATATCTTGTCGGTAACTAGCTAGTCATAATTAGTATTTTCACTGTTTTGCACCAAATGAATTACAAAGTATAGACTATAGTATTCCAAACAAGGTTCAGTTTGTAATTCAAACTTTTCATTTTAAATGGACATTAGCTGTCAAATTCATGGTCACCAATTTGACTCAAATTCTTATATTAGACTTTTAACAATATAATTTAAGAATATTTATCCAAATTAAAAAACGTCTAAAATTAACAATTCGAAGGGAATAGGCTCGGTAACATGTAGCTTCGTTTCATATGTATTTAAGTCTACACGCAATCTAATTAACAATCGAAATGGCCCAAAAAACAACCGAAGGTCACATAACACGATATAAACATCACACAAATATAAAGAGGTAGATGGATCTTGCGCAATTGTATTTTTTCGTGACTGTTTCATTTCAATTTTCAGTTTAAAAACATAAGTAAATTTTCGATTTTACCTGTATGAGAATATTATTTTTTGGGGGTCGAATCAGCCGATCTCAAATGATTTACCTTTGCTTAACTTTCAATGTTTTCCTTTCAAAAGCATAACACGCAGCAATCATGCATAATTCACCTCTAGCTAAAGGGTTAAACTGAAGTTCACATGAATACGGATTCAATGTGGTCGAAATATTTACTTGCACGTGAAAAATTGATCATCGATTTTCCTTGTCTTATTTTGACAAAATTGAATAATACTGGCTCTTATAGCGAATTAAGAGATAACTGTATTGTATTTGAAGCTTTAAGGACGTCCATCGGTAGTTTTACTGTCGCAAATTTAGTTTCGTTTTTATGCATTATTTACTAAAATGGGAATATCTTGTCGGTTACTTGCTAGTCATAATTAGTATTTTCACTGTTTTGCACCAAATGAATTACAAAGGATAGGCTATAATATTACAAAAAAGGTTCAGTTTGTAATTCAAACTTTTCATTTTAAAAATTTTTAGCTGTCAAATTCATGTTCCCCGATTTGACTCAAATTCTTATGTTATACTTAAAACAATGTAATTTGTGAATATTAATCCAAATTATAAAACATCTAAAATCAACAATTTGCAGGGAATAGGCTCGATACAATGAAGCTTCGTTTCATATGTAAGTAAGTCTCCACGCCATCGAATTAACCCGAAAACAACCGAAGGTCACATAACACGATATAAACATCACACAAATATAAATAGATATATGGATCTCTTGTAAATTGATTTTTCCATGGCTGTTTGACTTCAATAGTTTAAAACCATAAGTTCATTTTCGATTTTTCCTGTATAAGAATGATCGAATCAGTCAATCTCAAATGAATTATCTTAACTTTCAATGTCGACATTCTTTCCTTTTAATAGCCTAAATAGTTATCAAAGGTACCAGAATTATAATTTAGTACGCCAGACGCGCGTTTCGTCTACATAAGACTCATCAGTGACGCTCATATCAAAATATTCATAGCCAAAAGTACAAAGTTGAAGAGCATCAATCATGCATAATTCATATCTAGCTAAGGGGTTACACTGAAGTTCACATGAATACGGATTAAATGTGTGGAATTATTCACTTGCAAATGAACAATTGATCATCGATGTTTCTTAACTTATTTTGACAAAATTGAATCATACTGGCTGCTAATAGCGTATTATTATTTCACTTTCAGTAATGATTGAACACAACAAAATCATAATTTAATTTTTTATCATGCATTTCGTAGCAAGTGCCCCTTTGATACGTAACTTACTTTTTTGTTGCCACATTGAGTACCTTCTTCAGCTCCTACTATTTTACATGATTTAGGATTAAGTGGATCTGTACAGTACATTGTGCCACAAATAGATTTAAAGTCTCCATTATACAGTCCCTGTGATGAATAATAATTTCATCAAACATTTCTTCAATTATTCAACTTGGTTTGACAATATGAAAACCACTAGTATATCTTATTATTTTTATCACATGTCAAATGCGGAAGAACTTTAAATACAGTTGTAAATAAATATACCGTTATCATAGTGTTGAATAATTGTGTCACAGATTACCACGAATATGGTCCAATAGTCGACAGTCCTCGATAATTATCGTTACAAAACTACCTTTGTCTCGTGTGGAATACCTGATATCATTCTTATTTTAAATAGGAGTTGCTCATATTCAGTGTGTAGCTTTCTATGCATTGTTTGTGGACCTAATTATCTTGTTGTCCCTGTTTAATTTTTTCCACTGTGTTGCAAAAGTCTGGCGAGAGATAACAGAGGGACATTTAAACTGATAAATCGAAAATAAACTGACAGCGTCATGACTAGAAGAGAAAAAGACAACCGACAAACAAATTAAAGTACACAAATAACAAAATAGAAAACTAAAGACTACGCAACACAAACCCAACCAAAAACTGAGATGATCTCAGGTGTTCTAGAAGAATACACAGATTCTGCTCCATATGTGGCACCTGTCGTGTTATTAAAGTTAGTAAAAAAACCAGTAACTAGTCTAATCTTATATGTAGGTCACTTTCGTTAAAAAAGGAACGGTATTGTAGTTACGACGTTAGGAACATATCCGCTACCATTTGTAAAGCCTAGTTGGCAGTGTTTATTTTCAAAAGTGTTTATATGTAACTAGAACGACAATGATAAACAGTCTTTAATTATAACATTAATATTTAAAGAATTTAAACATAGAAATTTCAATTATTGACCTAACAACACATTAACTCACGAATGAGCATAGCGAATGTGTTATTTATCAGGTGTTCACGATATATTAATTCTTGGATTATTCATGTCTTTCATTACTTTGTACGCAACTTTATCAACAACGTCTTGACAGTTAACATTGTTGCATAAAAACAGAGGAATCAATGTATTAGTTAATATTTTACTGGGAAAATCCCAGTTTTTCATTGTTACTTATGTAAAAAATGAAGTTATACATTAATAGTTTTTATTAACTTATAACTCACCATGCAAAGACCAGATCTGTTTCCATACATGCGATTACACTGGGTGTCTGGATCGCAAGCTGTCCAGCTATTGAAAAATTATGTAAATTAATATAAAGCCATTACAACATAAAGTACACCAGTTTTAGTTCATTACAGCTATTAGAATAAAATATTGTATTATACACTTGCAACGAAAATTACCCCAACAAATTAATACATACAGGTAACGGCAATCATAACTTATAAAATTTCTATTATATATATCTTGTATGTTTAACCATTTTATGAGACATGAGGCATAACGAAAACCGGATTTTTTTTACTAACATATGCCTTATTTTTTTCCTGCTGACTGATGACGGTACTAGCTGCATGGTGCACACTTTATGCTTAAAAGACATTTTTGAAATTTTGGTATTCTTTCAAAAACTGGTTTATCTAAACAATGTATATGTGTCTAAACTAACTACCGACATTTTAACCACGTCTTAGATTATGGTAAACCATCATCGTCGTCTGATCTGTTAAGTTCATAACGTGGCATATTCACGGATATTTCGGTTTTGCCGAGCGTAAATTCGCATTGCTACAAGATTTGCTTTTGTATTTATACAGCTAATTCATTTAATATATGATTTTAAGTTTTAACGACTTATATGCATGTGATGATTTTTTTGTTTATTCAGTTTTCATTAGGACGAAAACCTAACATGGTTAGAAAATACAAATACTTACACCATTACAAAACGAAATTACATTAATATTTATAACTCGGTTGAAAATATACAAAATAACACCTTTACAAAGTAAATCTGAATGTTACATTCTACTTTTTCGAAATTTACTTGTGATGAAATTAACATCACAAAAAAAACTGTTTGGAGCGTTGATACATTCGTTTGACGCACAGTTTGTTATTATATTGTGGTGTTTTGGTGTACTGTCGTCAATTTATGGGAGGTATTCGTTGTTAATCTGTCACAGTGGTTTACATTTTGTTATTATATTATGTATGTATGTACTTCTCTTCTTGTGATTATCTGTGCAGTATATATTCGGTACGTACTGTTAAAATGTTATCGGTATTTTTATCATTGCAATTTTAGTGGGAGGTTTGGCTAGCAATGAATCAATTTTTTTCTAAAATGTCCTGTGCCAATCAGGAATATAGCGTTTAATTTTGTAGTAGTTCAGTGCTTCTGTTGTTCCGTAGTTTTCTTTTATAGTTGAGATGTGATCCTCACGTTTGGTTCTATACCGGATTTGTTTTCGCCTAATCGATTTTTGACTTTTGAATAGCAGTATACTAATGTTGCCTTTACTTACCGTCACATACAAATTGATTGATCGATACTATGAGACCCTTATAAGAAGACTTGTAAGAAATGTATCTTGTGTAAGATATATATATACAAATTGTCTGATTTTATCAATGTGACATATCCAGTGGGTCTGGATTCGGATAGCGGCTGCGAATGCAACACAGGAGACGTCTAATACTTAAGCTCATAGTTCTTTCTGTTTACTTATGTATTTAAGCTAACTAATATATTTTAACACCATTTGTCTTTTAGAAAAAAAACATGCAAAAACACGAAACATACCGTTTGAAACTGGCGCATTAACATCATACGTACATTCACCATATACACACCACTAAAATAGAAAACACTTATCATATGAGAATTAACGAATCGGGACGGAAGTTGTGCCAAATATGGCTATGCCTTGGATAAGAAAATCTTCAGAATAATTCATACTTTTAATTTATAGAAGTGATCATATAGTATAGTCATCATGTTCATGTCAACACCGAAGTGCTGACTGACTACAGAATTACTACGAACACGTAAAACAACCTAGGACAACACATAAAACAGCACGACAGAACCACGTATTGTCGTAAACATGTTAAACACTACTTAGCTTGTTTTTCCCTTTTCAGGTTATTTTTCTGGTGTTAACAATTTTCCATTTTTTTTCAACAAAGTTTTGTCGACCGTACTCTGCTGTCGGATTTCATAAAAAGTAATACATTCTAAAGCCTCGGTCACACCTTACCGGATAGCACGAACGGACGCCTAACGATGAAAATAAAAGTTGTCCGTTGACAAAATTGTTATCC
The DNA here is from genome assembly GCA_019925275.1 of Mytilus edulis. NCBI lineage: Eukaryota > Metazoa > Mollusca > Bivalvia > Mytilida > Mytilidae > Mytilus > Mytilus edulis. The sequence goes on from CM034358.1 coordinate 49,858,504, forward strand.
GTTGGGAGTCCGTTGATGTTATGACCGGATAAAACGGATGTGTAACGAAAGCGTAACGGACACACACCGGATATGCAACGTACGAGAAACGGAAACGTACCGGACAGAACGGATGTCGAACGCACATCCAACGGACGAGTACCGCATAAAACGGACACCTAACGGAAGCGTACCGGATAAAACGGACGAAGCAGATATACGGAAAAATTAAAGGCGACACTAACAATACATGTAATTCGCAATAATATTCAAAATGTTTCTGTGTAACTTGCTTTGGTTTGTTCTTCAAAATGTCACCAAAGGGCAGTGTCTGGCCTGATTAAGAGATGCATGATTGTGAAGACTGGCTTTTACTCTAAGATCGATTAAGAATAATAAAAATTCATGAACCTTAAGAAATCTGACATACCAATAATTGGCATTTCTGACGCGAAATTTTCAATTGGCATTTATCCGTTTCAGATCCGTTCATCATCTGTTTTATCAGTTATATGTCCGGAAGAAGTCCGTTTCTCATTCGTTCAACATCCGTTTTATCCGTTAAACGTCCGGTAGAAGTCCGTTGGTGAATTTATCTTCCAGACTTCCAAAGGATGTATAACGGACACATAACGGATATAAAACGGAAACGAAACGGACGAGTACCATAAAAAACGGACGTTCAACGGACATTTTATCCGTTGAAGTCCGTTCAAAGTTTTGAACATGCTCAAAATTTTCCACCGGACAGAACGGACTTCGAAGGATAAAACGTACGCCTAACGGACATGCAATGGATATGGACGGACGTCTAACGGATAAGAACGGAAGTCTAACGGACACAACGGATTGAAAAAAAGTTATCCGTTAGACGTCCGTTCGAGCTATCGGTAAGGTGTGACCGAGGCTTTAGCTTCCCAAAACATTAATGGTTATTTTTATGAATTGAAGTTCCTGTGTTTGGCTATGTGGTGGGTCCGATTGCATTTAAAGTGTATGTTTTGTGAATTATACTCTTCGACGCGTTTTGATGAGTTTTACAAAAACAGAAGAATGAGAGATCATGTCTAGTCGTTGTCTTCATATGGACATACGCCCCACCGTTGAAGGAGAGGTTGACATATTCAGGAATGTGTGTATGTGTGGGTATTTTTCTGCTGAATCATTAATAAGAATAAAAAAATATGTTTTTCTTGATTTTCTGTGTATTAACGCTCTTTTTCAGCATAGCGGATGGGGGCATTATGTGAAGGCCAGTTTTTATTGGTTGAGAAAACTGGAGTGCCCGGGGAAAACCACCGACTTTCGATAGGTAATCTGCCAGCCCTAGTTAATTACGATCGAAGTTGAGTGCACCCGCACAAGCGGGTTTCGAACGCACAACCTCAGTGTTTCCTGGCTAGTGATTACAGTAGTGACTACTAGAATCATTCGACAACCGAAGCCCCTTGGAAGCAAAATCAAAAGGGATATATAATATTAGTCAATTAGATGTAAGACTGAGTGAGACGGTAGATTTGTAATTTTCCGTAAAAAACTGAACAGTTTATGTTTAGTCATGTTCAGTCTTTCAGTAAATTTCGACTTATACACAGCGGTACATTCAGTGCTGTTCAGACAACTTGCTTGTAGTCAATTAAGATATATTCAGTCCATGTTCAGACTGTTTTATATACATATACATGTATAAAGTATATTACAATGGTGAATTCACTTTTACCCTTCACTTTATCTTTGATCTCAAACCTAAGAATCTATATTCGGGGGAACGAAAATATTGCTAGAATCTTTTTTCTTACCTTCTTGTTGCCACACAAAGTTCTATCCCATGCTATTGTTGATTTACAGTTTTTTGAATTTGGATCCTTACAATACATCTGATTACAAATTGACGTATAATTTCCTTTAAAGAGACTCTAAAAGAATCCAAGAAAAAGAGGAGTTTTATTTTAGTGTTTCTGATGTAGTGAAAACTGATTAAAACGGTTTAATATCAATGAATTATTTTGGCCTTGAAAAAGTTCAATTAGAATTACAAAAACATTTTAAAAATATGATTATACTTTGTTTTGAGTTGACACAATCTATCAAAATACATATATTTTCATTGACGCAACACTTTTGTCAAAAAACAACTTGAAAACAACCATGAAACCCTATACATGCTATACATGCTATATGTTCTCATCGAGCATCATTGAATATATATACATTAATTGCAGATATGCTCATCTTATAGAGATAATGATTTTGTAATCATGTAGCAATTGCAGTGATGCATTTTAATGGTTTATTCAAACAATAAGTATATTTGCCCTTTTTTCGTACAGAATAATACCTTGCATAAATATGAACTGTTCCCGTACGTATGTTTACACTGCGTATCTGCATTATATTCCAGTCCGGCATACATTTTGTCATACATAGACAAAGCAGTTGGATCAATGTTCGGGGCTACGTTTTTCAAACAGTTTTTGTTTGAACTAAAATTCATTCAAAAAATAGATATGAAATTTTTAAATATAAACAAAATATGAATTTGTTGATCATGTTCATAAGGTTACACAATTGCAACATTATAATTACGCCTTTATTGTTTTTATGCGTTAGAGCTTTTTTGTTATGCTTAATTTGCCTATTTCAGTCAGATATGTTTACATGATGTGCTTTTTTTTATTTAGTAATACCTTTAGCTCATAACTGGTATGTGTGTACTATTGATTGTTTCATTTTTATAATAGAAAAATTACTTTCGAATTGTATTCGTGACATAAATTAACTGAGACAAAATATAAAGATATAAAAAAATAAGATTCGACTACTCATATTCTTAATAGAATGTACTTACGAATCTAAACTGTCTAACTTTGAAGTAAAGTAATGTGTAGAACAGATCGAAAATATCCAAAGATTTTTTGCTGTTGCACCCAAGTGAATTATGCCGACTGCAGACATTACGAAACCGTCATCTCCATTGCAATTGTTACCTTCGCTATCGTGTTGTGCACTTAAACTAGAGTACAAAGCATATTATTTGTTAGGAAGGTTACCAAATACTGACTGTGTTCGACACAATTGAATACATTTTGTACGTAATGTAAACATAAAGCTTGATATTAAAATCAATAAAAACTTGTGTGCACTTTTTTAAAAATTAAAAAATATAAAAGCTGCGATAAATTTTGTCAAATTATTTTTTTAAGCTGTTGAATTGTACGTTTTGATCTGAAAAAGCATAAAACAACTCAAATAAATCAAATAACGGGTATAAATTTTTATTGCAGTTCATAAATTTTTTAGAAAGTCTATTGTTTGATGATGTACTCGTTGCTGGTTGTTGTGTTATAGGGAAATACCATAATGTTAAATGGAAAGGAAATGTAGCACATATTTAACATGCACTGTATGATGACTCTATGTACTGTTGAGTTGCTATCTCATTGAAGTATACCCCATACTTCATTTGTTTATGTAAAATGTACATGTTAACAATTGAAACAGTATTTTATATGATATTGGTAACAGTTTGAAGAACTGGGGTAAGATATCTGCTTCAAAGAATACTTGTAAATTGTGGTTGGTAATTTACAAGAAGTAGAAATATACAATAATGACTTTATTGGGTTACCTGTGTCCAAGTTCATGAGACGCTGTTAACATTACATTGTAATCAAAATTATCTTCAATTATGGATTGGCCTGACTCGCTACAAACTCCTCCTACATAGGCAAGACCTATTGAAATTCAAGAACAAAAATTGTGTTACAACCAATGACTCTTCAAAGTAATGATGTAACGATTGAAACATAAAAAATATAATAGTGGAGATCAACATTGAATCCTTTAAAAATATTAATCATGCTTTAATTTGATTATCATTTTGATCTAATGTGCGTTCATAAAACATACATTATATTAGATGTGACTTGCATTAAAATTTAATTGTTTTTTTTTCTTTATCTTTCTCTATATCTTGACGTGGTATTAGCTTTTGGATATATATGTTTTATATTGATACTTACCAACCACACTGTGGGAGCCATTTTTTGTAAGCAGATCATATCTGAAATATTCAAAATGTATATCAATTTGAACTTCACTATTAAGGATGCAACTTCGTTTACAAATTTTCAAATAAATGAAACGATATGGTACAATACCATGAATACCCTTTGATACATTTGTTTATCCATTAAGAGTCAAATAAAGATTCACATCTTGATTCATGCGTTGTGTCCCCTTTACTATGTACAAAAACTACGAAAACTATTCATCGAGTTTCAGTGTCTTTTGTGTCATGTTTTCATTATGACAATTTGTTTTGATATTTGTTTAACAATCATGATATACAAAGGATATATGACATGTATCTATGTATATATTTGTTTAAAAAAAAGGGAAGGAAAGAAAAGGGTACATTTTTATTAATTTATAAATGATGTTAATCACACATCAAGTTAGACGAGATCTTCTACGTCAATATGCAGTTGTCAACTTTCGAAAAGGAAGCATATTGGTTGTGCATGTGGATCAGGAATCTGATTACCCATTCGGAAAACCTGAGTTCAACCCCCAGTTTTTGGTGGGGTTTGTGTTTTTAGTCTTTATTTTTATGTTGATTTTTGTGTGCTTTTGTCTGTCAGTTTGTCTTTTTTTAGCCATGGCGTTTTCAGTTTATTTTCGATCTATGAGTTTGACTGTCCGTCTGGCATCTCTTGATTCTCTTTTTTCACCTGTTTAAATTGTTTTATACTTGTTTTTTTTTAAGTCATTTATAGCTTGCTATTCTGTGTAAGTCAATAATTCATGTTGAAGGCGGTACTTTGACCAATAATAGTTTACTATTACACGTTGTAACTTGAATGGAGAGATGTCTGATTGGCACTCAAATACCTTCTGTTTATTTTTATGACAAAACCTGAATGTAAGCAATTAAAGAGTAAATTAATTAAGTCAAGTCTAGAGGGTTTTGTAAATAAATATCCTTTGGTTTAAAATGAAAGTATGTCCGCTATCTTGTGTATATGTGTATTTGTAAAGCTCTTTTATATATCAATACCATATGTTAGGACTTATCTACAACTGCACTAAACTCGGGGTTTTGTAGACAGTGTTGTATTTTTATATAAGACTGCTAGTATTGAATTTATATTTTTAAATAGCGGATGTAGCTAAATGAACATGAGGCCAAGCGATTGGTAGATAAGGTGTGATGTCAATGTCGTTGAGGGACGGAATTTATCAGTATAAAAATCTATTTTTGATACTGTTGGGTGTAATTTTCAGACTGAAATTAAAATATTCTTTTATGAATATTTTCTATCTTATATTCTAATGTATTACTATTTACGAAGTACTGTACCTTGTAAACAGCATTGCATGGTCATGTACAGGCAAACTGGAAAATTTTGCCTTTACCCATGCTTTAAACTTGTCTAAACTAATCTCGGCAATTAAAGTATTTCTAGGAGTATCTATTTTACGAACTGTTTCTGTCCAAAATGAATCTGTAGTGGTCTTCAAAATAAAACAATGATTCGAAATCAATTGCTGAGTTAAGCCTTTTTCTACTGAGTTTTATAGTTCGTTCTTATGTTGCACTGTTATTCCACTATCCCAGGTTAGGGGGAGGGTTGGGATCCCACTAACATGTTTAACCCCGCCACATTAGGTTAATACTGACACCTTTGTGCTTTATAAAGAATATTTCCATAAAAAATTGGATGTGAAATACCTGAACGTATAAGAAGTCTGCATGTTGAGCTATATTTACGTATATTATATACTATCTAAAAATGGATAATTAACGATAGAAAATGAAAAATCATCTCTTTTATCTACATATTATAATTATTTAAATTCATATAAACTTAAAATTATCAAGAATAAGATTAATATATGTCATTGGTTAATATTTGAAAAACAATGATTTATTTATTGTAAAGTGCACAATCATCAACATGAAATAAACCCGTGCAATTGTCTTCAAAAAATATTATTATTGTCCTATGAAAACAAAAAGGAACAGTTATGCTTAAAAATAATGATCTGTGCTTTACCTTAGATATAATCAATGATGCAAATACAATTGATATAGTGTAAGACGATGTCTGTATATTTTTGTAAACTGCATCCATCTAAACAATAAAATAAAACTGTTGATTATTATACGCTTTTAATAAAGAGCATCAAATATTAGTCTATAAGCATAACATGTATTTCAAAATACATGGAAGCCGCTACCAAATATTTGTTTACTGCGATAAGTTTTAACGGTAACAGTAGAATAATAATTACCAATTTAAAATTCTTCTTATTATTATGTGTTATATTAAGTAGTATTATAGACTTGTATATGATATGTTGTCGTTCCAGTAAGACGTATATCTAGCTATTTAACAGGTTTAATCCACCATTTTCCATATAACAAAATGCCTGTACCAAAACAATAATATGACAGTTGTTATCCATTCGTTTGGTGCGATTGAGCTTTTTATTTAGCCATTTGCCTAGGAACTTTCCGTTTATAAGTTTACTCGGCGTTTGGTAGCTTTGTTATGTCACTTTTTCCCATAATCATTGACTTTACTAGAAATTAAACATCTTACATTGTATAATAATAATATTACTATTATATTGCTCTCTTTTTATTCATGCATACCAAAGGACTCCTATCTCGTCCACCTGTTCTTGCTCCTTTTTGAGTTTTTCGATACTTTAGTTTATGTTTGTAGTGTTTATTTGTTGTCTTCAAGTTTTGACAATTTGCATTGGGAAACTACCTTAACGTTGCATTTATTAACCGAGATATTTAATGCATATTTGATTTTAGATATATACGTTTCTTGCAATCTATCAAACTCAATTGTATCAAGTAATGTACATACCCCATTTATAACGAATGCGTAATACTGACGAATGGATGCTATCGCTTCTTTTTCTTTTTCTATGACTGTTGTCTTTGTCGTTTGTGTGTACCAGCTTATGATGACATAAAGGTATAAATGATTAACCACAGCCTTGCCTTCTGCATTCAGTGTCGAACAATGATTGTACTGCGAATAGTATTCTTTCTTAAAAAATTTGTTGAGTTCGTGGGTACGGAGGAACCACGAAGTTGACAGTTCAATAAAGTACATGTTTTTCAAATAATTATACGACACTTCAGCAAAACAACGTAATCAAAACCTCCAACAATAACTAAAATTGGTATTTACAAAAACAAACGCATCTGCAGAGCATCATGCCCGTGGTTTCTATGTTCTTCAAGACATCCAAATATGATTAAAGCGTACTTTAGAAAATGTATTCTATTAGCATTATACTACATATGTTTTTCAATTAGACACCCAACAACAACAAAGTAATTATAACTAAGTTAAGTTCTACTAAAACAAAATCCCAAAATTCCAGCTTAAAGTATTGCTCCATTCGAATAACACAATGTAATGAAAAGATAAAGATACCAACTGGAAATACACACCTCATGAGCCGAAAAAATTTGGCATTGTCATGGATAAAAAAGAACTTGACGAAACGTCTCTTAAAACTATTAAAATGTTTGGCATTTATCGCCTTTTCTTTGCCAGTGATGTTAAAAGTCAATTTGTTTATTATTTAAGACATAATGTTAAAAAATAAGCACATACAATATATTTGATTTTTGATAAACTCACAATTTATAGATCTCATAATCACACACCATCAGCAGCTCTACTTGATAATTTCCAGAAGCTCGTCGGTGTCGGCTGTTGTTATGTGTATTCATTAGTACACTGTCTGAAATTTAATTTATCTTTTATACGTCCTTATATACTAACACTATGTAATAAACACTGTTTTTGTATAATATTCGAGTAAAATGAGATAGTAAGATTGGTTTACTGTTTTTGTTCACGTAATTCCGAAATAAACCAAAGAAATAAAATTTCCATTTGATAAAAAGCTGCTGTAAATTCGCACGTCATTGATCATGTTGATGTTCTTAATCATGAATTATATCCTAATTCTGTCCTATTTTTTTTTATTGTTTTAGCGTTTTAGAAGTTCATATGTGACGTCACTTTGTGCGTCGATCTATTCGGCTAACTCGTCTGTGACTCTTTATGTGCTGGTTTATGTTGATTTATGTATTAGTTTTTATTCTGTATTAGTCTCACTTCGGTTATCATGTATATCTATTATATAGTAATTTTTTTTTATAAATTTACTGTTTGCAAAAATATGAATTATTCTAAATACTAAGGATGTTCTTATCCCAGGCAGAAAACCTTAGCCGTATTAGCGACAACTTTTGTGAAACTTTTGGTCCTCAATACTCTTCAATTTGTACTTGTTTTGGATTTCGAACTGTTTTGATTTGAGCGTCACTGGTTGGTCTTGTTTAGACGAAACGCGCGTCTGGCGAATTAAATTATAGACTTGATACCTTTTGATAGCTATTATGTTGAAGGACGCCTCCGGGTGCGGGAATTTCTCGCTGCATTGAAGACCTGTTGGTGACCTTCTGCTGTTGTTTTTTTCTATGGTCGGGTTGTTGTCTCTTTGGCACATTCCCCATTTCCATTCTCAATTTTATTATGTGTTTGTTTCTCTGTCCTATATGTTCTCATATTTATTTGTATTGTACTTCTGTCATGAAGTGTTGTCATTTTAATGTAATATTTAACATTGCCATCAAAGCGGGAGGTTTGGCTAGCCACAAAACCAGGTTCAACCCACCATTTGATTCTTAAAATGTCCTGTACCAAGTCAGTAAAATGGCCATTGTAATATGATAGTTTGTTTCTGTGTGTGTTACCTTTTTGTGCTGTGTTTCTGTTGTGTCATAGTTCTCCTCTTATATTTGATGTGTTTCCCTCAGTTTTAGTTTGTAACCTGGAATTTTTTTTTCAATCGATTTATGAATTTCGAACAGCGGTATACTATTATTGCCTTTATGTAAACAAGTTTCAATGTACAGCCAAAGTCTGTTATAATTTTAAGCAGTACAACATTCTACAGAAAAAAGAAAGAAAATATAGCAACCAAAAGCCATATTCAGAAGAGTGACATACTTCATAAAAACAAAATAGACAAAAAGAAGACCTAAATACAAATTGAACATAAACAAACCAAACAGAAACGCAAGGTGTTATTGAAGGTCATCCCTCAAGTCAGTTTTTTTCTTCCAGTACCTACCAGGATTTAACAGAAAATAATACTTACCGTCAAAATTTTCAACAGCATCATATAACATTGGTTTGCCTGTCTGTTTAATAATTTCAAATTTTCGCAATTCTTTGTCCTTGTGTGGTCCTTTGGTATCAGCTGTTTGTAAAAAATACCCTTCTCCATCTCGAAAATATGATCCAAACTGACAGATATAAATACAAAACACCCGAATCAAAAGGTTATAAATTCATTAAAGAAATTATAAACACGATTTTATTTGTAACTACATGACAAAGTACTCCAACATTTTAGGAGACTTCGAAAATTCAAAAGTCTTTAGTTTTACACTTTGTTGTATTGACCTATTCTCACATTAAATACAAGATACAAGTGTAGGATTAGCATGGATGCTTTAAATCACAAATAATTCCTTGTTGATCATTTCCAGTGTATATTTTGTACAATATTAAACGTTTCTGACACATTCACTTATATGTAGTCAGCACAATATGTAAAACAAGTTTCAGCATATTGCTTTTCCTTTAATTTTCTAAACAGGAACATCATTAACGACTGATGTAATGGACCTATACCAAACGGTATAAAAATAAATTCAGATTGCACATATGGTAACTTCTATTTTGTAAGTAGATGGAAAACTCTCTACCTTATCTATTACAATTTCGTTTCATGTCTCAGTGGAAAAACATATGTGCGTGCAAAGTTCACATTATACTGACTGAAAGTAACTAATATGTGCTTGTATCTCAAAAATATACTTCATCGTAGTTATGATGAAGAGCGGGAAAATCTACGCAAAGTATTATTGCTTATTGGTTCATAGACATGATTTGGATGGTTTCTATTTAAGGGGGATCAGGACTATTCGACTGCGCATAATTTCACGCATGAATTACTATGCACACGGAAAGTTTGTGTCGTAAATTCACTATTTTTTTTTTATTTTGATTGATTAAAAATGTTAAATCATTGTATTTTTGTCACTTTAAGAATATTGTCGTTATTATGTGGATTTGGGAAAGGCTGAAATGAAATTTTGCCCAATTTTCCCGCAAACATTTTGGGTTTTAATGCAAATATATTTTTCCTCTTATCGGTGACCTATATTTTTTATTTGATTATTCTTTTTTAAGCTATATTTCAGCTTTTTATATTACAGTTTTGGACCAAATTGCAAGTGTCACAGACAGATATTCCGATAAGGATATATCAACACCTCTATTGTCCCTATCATTACATTGAAAAATGGTCCCTTTTATATCCCTGATTCAAAGTAATATTTTGAGCTAAAATGGTCCGGGACCCCTTATTTTTTCGACCAATTTGATTAACTCTCTGTAAAGATTAAAAGAACAACAAAAAAACGGCCCTTATGACACAAAATTCAAATAGGCCCGAGCCACCTTAATGCTTTCAAAGTCTTAGATTCTAAGATAAAGATACCATATTATTCATTTTACGGACGCCATCACGAGTTGGTTGACCTTTATGAAATATATTTATATACTAGTAGATGATATCGGATTTGTTCCTTATGTCGTAACTACAATCCCGTGCTCTTTTCACGAATTTGACCTACTGAAATAGACTTTTTACCTTCATTTGGGAAATTTTTACCTATTGTGTCAGTGAGTTTTGTTCATGCATCATTATCGATATTATTAAATTGGGTGCGACTGTCGTACAAGTGAGAGTTATAGCGCTATAAAGCCAGGTTCAATCCACCATTTTCTACATTTGAAAATGCCTGTACCAAATCAGGAATATGACAGTTGTTGTCCATTCGTTTGATGTATTTTATCCTTTGATTTTGCCATTTGATTAGGGACTTTTCGTTTTGAACTTTCCTCGGAGTTCAGTATTTTTGTGATTTTACTTTTTATTCATGTTAGAACCTAATCTGGGTCAAAATAACTAATGAGCCCTAAAGTGAGAAACACAGTCATGAAATGTGAAAAAAATATTTCAATGATTAGGAATTTATTCTATAAATTACATAATCTACATTTTTTTTAATTAAAAAAATAGAATAAATGTAAAAAAATGAAGTGGTTAAATGTTTGCAAAGAACTGGATTCCCAAGGAAGTTATTTTATCAAAGATTTGGCTTTTATTCGTTGACAAATCACATCTTAAAAAGATTTTTAATTTTCGAAGTAATTGAATATTCAATGATATCCCGAATATTTAACCACATATGTTACTCGGTCCCGGTCTCTGTTCGTCTGTAGGTATTACATAACCGTTATTATCTTAATAAATTCAAAATTGATTCACGACCTATGAATCTCTAAATTTACTTTTTCTCTGAATTTACTAATCTCGGAGTAAAACATACAATCCTACCATGTTTAAAGAGTGATTTTGTCAAACTGTACTGCAAATGATGCACCATTTCTACTGTCCTGATAAAAAGTTGACTCCTAAAAGAAAGGAATTTTGACATTTGTAGTTTTGGATTATGAATTTTGTTGCAATTTTGTTTAATTATAGACAGCCTTTTAACAACTTTTTCTTTAAAAGGATTCAAACAGTTGATGTTAAATCTTTAATTCTGAGCTTAATCATGTTAATTGACCAATATTACATTCTGATTTGATGTGCTGCGAGATGATTGGTCTAATAGTTTCATTGTGACTATAAATTTTCATCTGTTATAATTTATTTACTTGTATGTAAAATCAATCAATTTCGTTCTAAAATAGGTCGGCTTGCAATTCTCGAACATTTCATCTTTTGTCATGTTTTAATCAGATAGTGGATAATTAGCTGCTGATAATTCGAGTTCAAATTGTGAGTTACTACTTTTGTTGACTAGTAAAGTTCAATTATTCTTTTCATAGATGTTTTTTTTTAAATACCAATGCGATCTTTTATACACAAAAAAAACACTATAAAAATGAGATCAAGTGTTTCCAATTTTAAAAGACTTATAATGTTTGCATCATACCTCATCATCTACAATATATTCCTTAATTAAAGATTCGTCCTTCAAAAAAAACGTTGGTACATTTGTGTGTATGTAGTTGTTCTGCTCTAAATGTAAGTGAACTGTAGATCTGTTAATTTGAAATGCAAGGTCATAGCTTTGTGGATGATCTTTTGTGTGAACTGTTCGGCGATGTCGACCATTAGAGGACACTTTCACATCTACTTGGACTGTAAAAGTTAAATACAAAATATGATCAAGTTTCCTTAATCATTGTTAATAAGAGACATTCCAGAAATGAACTTGCCAAATAACAGAATCAAAAACTGGTTTACATTTGGATTGAACATGGTTATGAAATACGATTAGTTATGTGAACAAACTTAATATAGTTTTTATTTTTTCACATGCATCGTAAACTAATCGTATGTTGAGAACGAAATATATGTTATTATTAATTAACTACACTGTTATTGGACTTAATATAATTAAAACTGCAAATGCAATATAAGGTGTCAACTCGACCAAAACAGAATAACTCGGCCAATTTAGATTTTTGTCTGTTTTGGCCGAGTTCTGATCCGGCCAATACAGGATTTTGGAACGTCTCTAGTTTTTAGATCGAAAGTCACGATAAACACAAACTGAAGGTAAACAGTTGGTAGGAAGACGCAGTTTCCATTTACTCACCATTAACATGCTGAAAAATTCAGTATGGCATACATTTCAGGCTAAAGACGGTCACATTCATTTAAGAAAGCATTTTGAAAGCAGACGATGGAATTATTTCCGGTTTGGGGAACGAGTACTCAGTAGATTATCACTAAGTTCATTTCTTGACGACCTTATAATTTCACGATGGTACAAATTGATTTACTGTTTACTTTCGCTCTCATGTATTTAAACTGTCATTTGTTTTTAAACTAGAACCAGGCATATGCATTCTGTGCAAATCTTCGTTCTTTTGTCATTTGGCTTATGGATAGTTGTATCATCAATTCTACAGTTAATTTATTATTTTTTTTAAACAAAATATCTTCAATTTGTTTCTGCATAACACATACAATGACAGTACCTTTCCAATTACTATTCATGTGTTGCGTCTAAATTTAAGTTGTAACACTTTATAGTGACTGGAAAGGGTGAAAAATTCATCAGATGAGGAAATGCTGAAGACACCTGGAAACGGTACCAGATCATTCGATATTGCATCTTATTAAAAGAAACTGAGATTTTGGATAGTTCCACTTCAAGGTAAACATGTGAAACTTGTGAAATGAAATAAAACAAAATACAGCAATACTGCAGTTAATTAATAAAGATACTATTACGTGTATTTCTGTATTGACCTTGTTATTGGTGCGAGGCTAGCTGTATTAGCCTTCGGCTTCGCCTCAGGCTTATACAGCAAGCCTCGGACCAATAACAAGGCCAATACAGAAATACTCACGTAATAATATCATATTAGACAAAATATACAAATTAATGTCATGCACCTTTTTTAGTCTTTTTTTCTAAAATGAAATCTTATAAATAATATTAGGGAAACTGTTTTTCTGTTCATTTGAGACTTAATTGTTTCAACTGTAATTAACACTGTTAAGTTGTACTTTAAACGTTGCAAATAATTTTGAAAAAAGTCAGAAATATATTAGTCTCAAAACAAAAATACTTAACCAAGATGTACTCAGTAAATGAATTGTCAATGCAAGTGTGATCTTAATTATGATATATTGTGTTTTATCATGTTTATTGTTACCTTTAATTTGAGCATTTCCATCAACATGTTGTCTTAAAAAGCCATTCGTGGTATCAATCCACATGAGACATAAAACTAAGATAATCATTTTCTTTTCAATACAGAAATATTAGTTTTACTTAGAAATATCCGATATATACCGAAAAAATATCACATGATCATGTGGCGTATAAGATAATGTCTAGCCAATGATTGAAATAAAAATTTCTTTTGATTGAAGGTTGCCAAAATACATCTCGTCTTCCTGGTGCTTATATTAATGGTTCCAGTATACACATTCCATTCTTTGCATTTATCAAAACTATTAAGAACCACAGTCTGGATATAATTATTCATGTTAAAACTTTATTATTGTTATTATATTTACATATGAAATTTCCAAACAAAGTTATATTTTATAAATTTACTTTATCCTTAATAAATCAGCTAAATCAATTAAATACTTGTATTGACTTTTTCACTCTCATGCTATCGAGATAGTTATATATATATGTCAATAGAAATTATTTATTTGACTTGTGTCAATATATCAAAATGATATACCGTTAACGATATTCTGTAACAAATCACATAAAATGGAAAAATTACGACCAAAAAGTATTAAATGTTATTAAAGACTCGACAATGAAAACGTTTTTAGTATGCACCTCTTAACTGTCTGACTTTTCTTGTTCTCAACTACAGGAGAGCTAATCTATACATATCCGCAATGGAACAAAGGGAAGCATCTTGTAATTTCGTTTACTATCATTATCAGATATATATATTGAAGATGTACATTCCAACCCTAAATGACCCATATTTCGTACATTGTTTGCATTTCATATACACTAGTAAATGTGCATTTTAAAATTCTTCCGGAACTACAAAGTTATTCATTGAATTAAGATATTTTCCAAAAACATGTACATATTGACACACATAGACAATTTAAGACTAGAATCTATAAAAGGGCAACCTTAAGCATTTACATTTCTTTGTAATCAATTGTATATCTCAATTGATACAGAACGCTTGTTCATCCTTTCACTCTGGGGACTTAATCAAGGGATGTGCTCTTGATAAAACAAAACTTGCCAACAGAGTACATTACATATCATTTGAAACAACATTTGTTTTCTACGTCTTCTTCTCTCTGCTGTATCGTAGGAAAGAACAAATGACGTCACAGTTATCAAGGTTATAGTAATCAACGTCACTCATAATACATTAATTCCACCACGTAACCGAAGAAGGACAACTCCCAAAACGTAACCCCTCTTTACGCCGATAACCGGATTTATTCTTTGTAGGAATAAATCTTATTAACATGATTAATGATAACAGTCCAAACTACAAATCTTTGAAAGTCATTACGATTTTTTTTACCGATATGTCTGTGTTTCAATAGTTATCAAATGTACCAGGATTATAATTTTGTACGCCAGACGCGCGTTCGTCAACATAAGATTCATCAGTGACGTTCAAACAAGCCAAACAAGTACGAAGTTGAAGAGCATCACACTATCTCAATATTGTCGCTGATTTTTAGATGCCAGAAAAGTCAGCTGTTAAATGTAAACATTGTGAGAAGGAACCAAGGAAACATCATCGTAAAATAAAATGGAAAAAAAGATCAGGAAAGAAAAAATCGTCTCTTTAGTCCTAAGTGTTAGTATAGAGTTTCTTGTTTGATAGTCAAATATTCAAATCTAAAACTGGATGTAATAATGCATGTAATAAGTTTTATTAGAGTATATTCCTTTGTGTTAATGTTTGCTATACAATTAGAAAATTATTAATTAAATGTCATCCGGGAATCCGGGTAAGTGTATTATTTTTTTTTACTAAATGTAACAAAGGCAATGAGTTAAATCAATAATTGTCATTATAATACAGGAACAAGCCTGCTATTAAGAAGTTTAGTTGGTGCACATATATAAATACCTGCGACCTGTCAACATACTTTTTTTTCAAAAAATAAATTTAATATAACCAGGAAGAGAAAATTAACAGCTTTAATCATTTCGTCAATGTTATAGAAATGAGGGACGAAAACTACCAGAGGGACAGTCAAACTCATAAATCGAAAATAAACTGACAACGCCATGGCTAAAAATGAAAAAGACAAACAGACAATAGTACACATGAAACAACATATAAAACTAAAGAATAACTAAACACGAACCCCACCAAAAACTGGGGGTGATCTAAGGTGCTCCGGAAGGGTAAGCAGATCCTGCTCCACATGTGGCACCCGTCGTATTGCTCATGTTATAACAAATCCGTAAATAGTCTTGTTCGATAGGTCACATTCATGAAAGGGAATGTGATTGTACTTACGACGTAAGGAACATATCCGATATCATCTGTGAAACGGTTATTCCATAACAGTAAACCAACTCGTGATGACGTCCGTACAATTTACGAAGGGATGATTTCAACTTCACCCTTTGAGACTCTTGGTTTAATAGCTTCTTTTTGCAACCCTCTATCAATAAAATCATGATAGGGAATACAAAACTCAATTGGGAGATATATACCCCGTATGCAGGTGCGGCTGGAATGTTGCTACTTAGAAATAGAAGGTTCACAATTGGAAAACTGAAATCATCTCTTTTGTCGTAAAGTTTTGTTTTAAACCGACCCTCATTGTCAAATTCTAGATGTAAGTCAAGATATTAGACAGACTTAACCAAATTTTGAATTATTTAGTGAGAGGGCATCTCTAGTATATCTAGAGAAAGTATATCTAGCGTACTTCACATTTTCGAGAAGGCTATTGTACAGTACAAAGCAGAAAATCATAATTGTCAACTAAATAGAACGAATCATTTATACCAAATAAAGGCAAACAGTAGTATACAGCTGTCCAAAAGTCTTTAATCTTTTGAACGAAAACAAATTCGGGGTACAAACTAAAACCGAAGGAAACAGATCATTCTATAAGAGAAAAAACAACGACATAACAGAACACAGAAGTGCAGCAAAAACAGACAACAATGCAACATTTATGAAAACGACCCTTTAGATATCAAATGTCATATTCCTGACTTGAATAAGACATTTAAAGACAAAAATGGTGGGTTGAACCTGGCACCAAAACATCGAAAATCAATGTTAAAAAAGTAAGACATCTGCGTGTATTCCTGTTTATATCATTACTCCCTTGTTAGAGCTGGTAATAAAATAACTGATTAGCATCAATTGAACCAGTTTTTTTTGGTCAGTTACAAAGATAACTTCGAAAAGAGTTAAAATGTTTAAAGTGTTATAATCATAAAATACTTACGTTTAAAGATTCTAAAGTTATAAGCTTTAAGACAAATTTCTATCACAGCATAACAAAATGTTGTAAGTAAACTTTTAGGATGATTATTGTTTGAACACTGAAGGACCAATCAAGATAAACAATTTCATCGATAAGGTAAGATAGGTAAATTTTCTGTAAAAAAACTCATCATTGATAAAATGTACCAGGCTTAAATGTTCTGTAAATAAATTTGAATTATATAGGTTTTTTTCAATTACCAGGCAAAAACGGTCTATCTATATTTTGAAATACATGCATTAAATTCATATTACACACATTATCTGAATGAAAGTAATCGAAAGTGCAAAAGTTATATAATATCCTTTACTCGTGGGGGAAGGTTGGTTGACATTGTCGACAATTTATCATGCACTTTGGACGAATAAATTTGATTTATTTGGCAACATAAGTATAAACAACCAATTATGAATTCAGAATGATATAGTATATTGTATTTGGGTCTTTTCCCGACAATTGATACGTTTTGTTAATGTAACATACATTGGAACATGCAAATAGTATAATCTTAATTTCATATTGATATTATTAATTTGACACATTCAACCTTCCATGTTTAAACATTTATTGCTTATTGTGAAGAAGTTTATCTTAATTCATTTTTATCTTAACTTCCTTGTGCATGCTACTGCGATAAAAAAAAAAAAAAAAAAAAGTGTTTGTAGTCTTTATCAAAAGAGAGTCGTGGTGTACTGGACTACTAACACAAAAGTTCCGGGTTCGATACCCGTTCAAGGGAGAAAATTTCAAGGAATGAATTTTCGACTCTCCCTTCACACCATTTGCGAGTATGGTCTTGAGAAACGATGATAGTCCGTCGGAAGGGAACGATAAAAGACTGACACCTTTGTAGACTTCGAAAAAGAGCAGGTTAATGCCGCTACAAGGCAGCACTCGCACCCGCAAAGTGGAAAGGGGTTATCATAAGTTGCAATAATTTGTTTCCCAATCCACTATAAATAAATATAATTAAAAATAAATTTATCATCTTACAGCCTCGAAGGTTTATATAGTACAATCAAAAGAAAATATTTCTCTCTAAAAGAAGAGACAATATCTTTTATCATGAACATGTTCAGGTTGTGTAATTTACCTTCTTTCCTTCAAATCATTTAATAACCACTTGGTCGATGTCATTGCTGGTAAAGTGTGTCGACCACATGTTATCAACATCTCAGTGGTCATCACATTGTGTTGTCACGAAATATCATAGATTTTGGTAATTTCCTATAGATAAACCAATCTTAGACACCAGGCTTAAATATTTTGTTCCTAAAATTTTAATTATTCGAAAAACAATGTTTTGTCTTATCATTATTTCATCACTGAACATAGACGGCTCAGCCAACAATGTGGTGGTGGTATGCCGTAAATACTACATGGACGTTCGTAAGAATGAAATTTTAAATTCATCTACACTCAAGTCTATCCGCTCCACAGAGAGTCATATAGTAAACAAACATATCACTACCACATCAAAGCTTAAGGCTTCTTCTGAACATTTGAAGGTCCCTACTATGTATTGGCTACCTAAACTACACAAAAAACATTTAAATATCGTTTCATCTCGACCTCTAGCAAGTGTTCTACAACTAATCTTTCAGTGCTCTTAACAAGTTCATTAACTACTATTAAAGAGCTTATCATAAATTTTTGTAATAAAATATATGAACATAGTGGTATAAACCATTTTTGGAGTGTAAAAAAATCTTTGGATCTTTTAGATAGATTACGTGCGTTTGATGGTCCTTTTGATTCTGTTGACAGTTTTGATTTTTCTACTCTCTACACTACATTTCCACACTATCTTATTAAACAAAAGTTTTCCTATTTAATTAAATGGTCGTTTAATAATCTGGTAAAGCTGAATACAAATATATTTGCTGCAACTCATTTAAAGCCTTCTTCTCTAACGAGAAAGGTAATAAGATATACTTACTGGAGGTGTGATGAGATGATTGAAGCTGTTAATTTTTCTCCTTGATAATATTTATGTACGTTTCGGCAACAAAGTTTATCGACAGGTTGTATGTATCCCCATGGGCACTAATTGTGCCCCTTTAATAGCGGACTCGTTTTTGTACTGTTACGAATCACAGTTTATGACTAAACTCAGCAAAGACCCGTCGAAATTGCATTTCATTGATAAATTCAACAACACTTACCGTTATCTTGATGATATTTTTTCACTAAATAATCAAATATTTTCTCAATGTACTGCTGAAATTTACCCCAAGGAACTTACTTTAAATAAATCAAATTTATTCGGTAATAACTGTCCTTTCCTGGATTTAGATATTTCGGTTTTAAACGGGAAACTCCTTACTAAAATTTACGACAAAAAGGACTATTTTCCGTTCCCTATTGTTAATTTTCCATTTTTAGATGGTGATGTTCCTTTGGCACCATCTTACGGTGTTTATATTTCACAGTTCGTTTGTTGTGCCCGTGTCTGTTGTGGCGTACTTGATTTTAACGAACGTAATCTATGTATTACTGGTAAATTATTAAACCAGGGATATCGTTACCATAAATTACTAAAAACACTTACTAAATTTTTCCATAGATATAAAGATTTGGTTTTGAAGTTTGGTTGTACTTGTAGAAAACTTATTTCAAACGAAATCGCACATCCTCATTTTTACGGAAATGTTGTAAACCGTGCTGAGAAATTTCGAAATGATCCATTTAAACTTATCGCTCCTTTAAATAAACTTATTCTAAAAGGTTACCAATTCAACACTGTAATAAGATCATTGAATATTGTTTTTATTGGTATAAATATTGATTTTGTTATCAGTAAATTAAAAGCAAACTAAATATTACTAGTATGTTATATACATATACACATTCATGGATCTACAATATGTCGATACCTGTAACTTGGCTTTGCACAAGGTCATGTTTTTCTCTGGCTGTTTATGACGTCTTTACACTAAATCCATTGGAAGTTGGATGTGTACGGATTGATAGTTTAGTCTTAGATATATGATTTATTTTATTAGTTTTTAGTTCCTTTGAACTAGCAGTCAGATAACTGCGAGTACTCTCGGATATGTTCCTAGTGTCTTTTTTTGTCGGGATGTACAAGTACTGGTATTTTTGTCCATCTGATGAGTTAAGCCTTTTTCAACTGAGATTTATAGTTCGTTCTTATGTTGTACTGTTATACCACTGTCCCAGTTTAAGGGGATGGTTGGGATCCCGCTAACATGTTTAACCCCGCCACATTATTTAAGTATGTGCTTGTCCCAAGTCAGGAGCCTGTAATTCAGTGGTTGTCGTTTGTTTGTGTGTTACATATTTGTTTTTCGTTCATTTTTTTTATACAAATAAGGCCGTTAGTTTTCTCGTTTGAATTGTTTTACATTGTCGTATCGGGGCCTTTTATAGCTGACTATGCGGTATGTGCTTTGCTCATTGTTGAAGGCCGTACGGTGACCTATAGTTGTTAATGTCTGTGTCATTTTGGTCTCTTGTGGACAGTTATCTATCTCATTGGCAATCATACCACATCTTCTTTTTTATATTATACATATTTTTCATATCATTTTTGAATTTTCAGCATTAAATGATCTATACACTTTTTGTTTGATAGGGCATTCCAACTTTTAAATTCGAGTAGACGAAAAAGTATCAGCCTTGTATCTATATTAAGGTTTTGTTTCATTGCCGTGTCTAATCTTTGTTTCATTTTCTTTTGAACTATTGTCGTCCGTGTTAAACAGTTAGTGATTTATTTCATTAATATGAAAAGACATATAATTAAAGTGATACTGTGTATCTTAACTTTGATATTTCATTAAATGTTTGATCTTTGTATTAAAAAGGATATATGTTTGTGTCAAGATATTGAAATGAAACAAAAATGTCATTGCTGTCAGGACTAACTCTAGTATGATAATCCTATATTAATGTTATCAATCATGTGCAAGATGATATAAATAACCAGCAAACAATATATTTTAGTTTTAAATACACAATATATTGAGTTAGAAAAGAAGTGAAACACCAGGGTACATTTTTCTTTTCGATTTCGAAGAAAAACCCAACAATTTTATAACAAAGAAAGTTGATCAGTTTTTTGTAAGATTTTATCAACCTTGTAAGTATAATGCACATATATAGAAACATTTTGCGTAATTTTCACAGTTTTCGAATTTTAGAGTCGAGTGTTCAAAAAACCCTATATTGCAGTTCCCCAAAAAATATATAGTACATTGGAGTGAAAATTTATAAATAATGTGTTCATCTTGCGAAGGTTATTAAAAAAGTGACGCGAAACTGGAAAAAAATCTATAAAGACAAAACTGTTTGCGAAGCAACGCGTAGCCAAGTGTTTGAGGGATCATTATCGGTTACTATAATGATTTTGACACTTTTCGGTTCCTAGTGATATCATCTAGGAAGAAGAACATTTCTGGTTTCCAAATTAAAACAATTAGTCATAAAATTGTTAAACCTCACTTAATAGCTTATTTTTAAATGTCATTATCTTCTTAATACGTTTCTGACAAATATCAATGTTTCGCGATTTAAAAAAAAGGGTATGTTTAAGCTCTCAAGTATGTAGACTTAGGCCGTGTTCACACCAAACGCCGTGTACAGTAAACATGTTTATATTTGGTTTAATGTAATGTACACTTGTTTCACATTAAAAATTTTCACATCTATACACCTTGTTTACATGAAGTTAGTTACCTGTACATAAGATTTGTTCACACTTGTAAACTATATCTCATTTAAATGTTCATTACGTAGAACCGAATTCAAATTTTCAAACAACCTTTCTAGCAGTTAGGGAACGACCATTTGACTTAAAAAAAAAAAAGGAGGGAGGGATTTTCCCACAATTTGATTAAAATAAAATCCGGTCATACATATGATTAGAATTAATAAATATTCTGAATCCAAAGTTTCCCCATACACTATAGTGTTAAATATTGAATTGGTAACATGGGGGGGGGGACTATATATAAAATATAAACTTCCGCGCGAGAAAAAATTCTGACTCCCTTTTTAAAAGAAAAGTGGTTGCTCCTTTAAGAAAGTCATTTTGGATGATTTGCAGTAGTTTAAAGATGTCTCGATTACGGAATAAAAACGTAGGTTGCATCAGCGTGCTTCAGACGAAGAAAAAGAATTGCAATGTTAAGGACCACTACATTTGTATCTTTTTGTTTGTTTCAAATGGTATTTTTTTCTCCAAGGAGTATTTGGCAAAGGGAGGGGGTATTTTTTTTAAAATTTCTATTTGTATTTTTACGGATCTGAGATACTACACAAACAAACAATTAACCTCACCCTTTTTCAGTAATTCATTTATGAGTGAATCGTTGTTTGAGTAAAGACCAGTGGCAAGTATTTCTGTCAGTGTGTACGTCCAGTAGATTCGGAAAGACTTTTTCAAATTAATTATGTGTTCGGAAATGATGATGGATGAGTCGTAATAAGGGGTTATAAGGCTACGTAAAGGGTTTTTATAACAAATAAATATATCAAGTTTAGACAAATATTTATGTCAAGAACTTTTAAATTATTAATAAGTGTTATAAGTATCAATTGTATATACAAATCGTTTCTTTATTTTAAAATTATACATGGGAAAATTAAAGTTCTGAACGTCTAGTTTTGTGTATACTTAACCTTAACTTAAACAGGAAAAAGTTAATCGAATATTAAAAAGTAATGATATATTCTAAATGTATTGCCATTGGGGATCAAATCTTATAATGTCGAAAACTTATCATGCACTTACGAAGAATAAATCTTATTTATTTGGCAACACGAGGATAAATCACAGATTATAAAATTCAGAACACTATATTTATATCGCTATATAGGTCTCATTTTGTCAATTAATAGTTTTGATAGTATTATATAAACTTGAGCATGCTTATATAATCTTGCCGCATTTATTATTTATTTTATATAATCTTCCTTCCATGTTTAATTTTGATGTACTTATTATGGTTTTTTAATCTTTAATCCGTAAGTCAACTTCCTTGAGCATGATTAAGTGTCTGATATACAATTAGTGAATGTGTACATACTAGTCTACTTTTAGACTAGCAGTAAATACAAATTTTCAATCTTTGGATTAATTCGGCTGGGGAACGTCCCAACGACTTCCAGCAGTAGAAGTGAACACCCTACCACGAGAACTCAAACTTAACATGATTAAAATGAATTGATAGAGCAATCTTCAGAAGTGAAGTGTTTATTTTTGGATTTTCACCTTTTAGATACCCTAGCATAAGGGCCAGGTGTGCTTTTGTCATCACTAGGCCTCCAACATCGACGTCCGTCAATCTGTCGTCGTACAAAAAATAGATCTTATCTAAAATTTCTGAGCAATCGTTACCGAACTTTTTCAGAACGTTTCGTAGGGAATCTTTTTTTAAGAATTGTATCCTTGCCTTTTATGCAAAAATAGAACAAAGAAGTAAACTGGTTTTTTTTTTTGGCTGATATCTAACAAATCAAATCAAATAAAGCAAAACTGACAAGCAGGTCTTTGTCTTATTGAGTTTTCAAGAAAAGAACATGACAGTCTGTTTTGGATTCATGTCCCTGAAATGTAATTTCTGTAGATAACTTGACAATTTTTGGCTTATATCTTATCATCTTGAACAATTTAAATGATAGTAAGATATTTTAAAATGAAAAAAAAATTACAAAGATCTATTAGCAATATAGTAAACGCTTACAAAAATATCATCCATTTAAATCAAAGCAAATTGCGGTTAATGAGTCAGAAACCCAACTTAACAATATTGCAAAATAGATACTCACTGGCCACAATATGTAGCGGTAGACAAGATATGAATCGTTTCGAATCTTAGATAAATAGTAGATAAATTACAAAAAAATAAATACATCAGCAACAAATTTATTTTTCATGAAGCAATGTCACAAGTTAAGATACAACAACATATAGTATACCATTGGAAGTATAGATTGGAGTATTTACTTTATTCTCTTTTCAGACATCACCCAATGAGAAATTTTGATTGGGTTCGTGTTGCCCAGTCTTTTGTTTGTTTATGAAGTGTTTTAAAGGACTGTTATTTCGGGGCCTTTTTATAGTTGACTATACGGAATGGGTTTTGCTCATTGTTGAAGGCCGTACGATAACCTATTGTTGTAAACGTATATGTCATTTGGTCTCTGCTGGTAGAGTGTTGTCTCATTGGCAATCCTACTTCATTTTCTTACTTTTAGTGTGTTTATCTTTTGATCGTCTTTTGTTTTCTGCAATTAAAATGTAATTTTTTACTAATGTGTTCTAATGTTCGATTGATATCTTTAAAAGCAATTTCAACAAAAATTAGGAGGATTAATAATTGCGTTTCTAGTTTATGACACTAATGCATACGAAACGTCTAATTGATGACTGAATGAAAGATTGGAAAGTTCAGAAAATATCGAACGTCTCCATGAAGGGTAAATAAATCATATACCTTTGGATAAATAACAAAACAGAGACACTCTCCTTACATGTTGAATCGAATTTAACGCTCTAAATAAAAAAGATCATGAATTTGTTTGTATATATCACACTCAGCCAACATGGACCTTCAGCATGAGTTATTCTGTCGGATAGTAAAATTGGTGTTGATACATACGATAGTTATGAATGATTTGAAAAGTTAGGATTATATATAGAATTCAGATTAGAAACGGGTAACGTGTCAAAGCGATATCAACCCGACCAAAGAGCAGAAAACAGTCAATGGCTGCCAGATTCAGACCTCAATTAAACTGATCGAAAAATTATGTCTTCATCATATGAAAATCAAGCACAATCCATTTCGTTACGGGTTGATATAATTAGTATCATGCTATCATAAATTATACAAGAACTACATAACCCGTTTCATGCCAACAACTAGTTTTAGAATAATTGTGTTTATTTCCGTTGCGTAGACCCTTGTGAGTGAATCTATATTAATTCCAAAACAAAATGCCGTCTTTAATGACTTACCATAAAAGATGGGATGTAAAATACCTGAACGTATAAAATGCCTTCACGTTGATTTACACACAATTCTTACGCTACCAGATTTTCATCAAGATGATTTAGAATTATTTCCTTTCTTGACTTTTAAATTGAAAAACATAAAACATTGCCTTAGAATTTTTTTGCTAGAGTATCATTTCAAAACATTATCTGTGACTCTTTCATCAAAAACTAGTTTTATAGATCTGAACGGTTGGTCGTTTTAAAACGATCAATGTAGTTTCAATTAAGAAATAATTGATGCCAGCTATACTTTATTGTAGTTTTAACATGGGTAGGCATTATATTTGTGATTATTTTTGCCAGAGCGATAGCGAGGGCTAAAATAACACGAATAAAATGCCTACCCATGTTAAAACTATAATAAAGTATAGCTGGCATCAATTATTTCGATTCTGATTAGGACAATTACGGTAATTTCTATGTTCGCTGTGTATCGTATTTGTGTAGGCTCTTCCATCAACCTTCCTGTCAATTTTTATCCAACTACTTCAAACCAGTTTAATTTCGCAAAGTTGTATTTCTAAAATTCAAAATTTAAACAGAAATTAACAAATTAATTTGTTAACTAAAACAATATTTGTGTAACAATATAACAGAAAAGTTATATTACAACAGTCTTTCCCTTTGAGGTCAATTTCTGACACGCACATTTTCAAGTCAGTTGTCAATGGCGGTTGACGCACAAGGAGAATCGGGTAGGTCTTAATTTACTAAATTAATCGTAAATATTCCGCCGGTTAATATTGTAGCATCAATTGGTAAATATGTTCATATCTGATAGAGGATTCCTTGATAAAGTTGTGCTGACATTCGAGACTTGGCAAGAGGGGCCCTTTGACAGAGATCCATTTATACTTGCGGTGGCTACACCTTGTAAAGTTGATCAAAGCCAAAGGGCACGCCTTTGTGCATCTGACGATTTCAAATGCTGTATTAAATGATGATTAAAATTAATACTGGGTGACAATCTTGTTGCATTTGTAAAATGGATTGGAAACCTTGGTGGTATATTGGTAATTACGTCTATTTTTTTTTATATAGGAGATTGGGGTTCGATTCCCTGCTAGGGTCAATCCATTTTTTCAGAAGTATCAGAGACATATATATATATGTTTCTGGAAATATGAAACGATTTTGTCATTTCAGTACAACAGTAATAATAACCTATACTTTATTTTATATTTTATCGTCGGAACATTTGTTTCAATGAAATTATTATATACAATGACATGCCTTTTTAACGGGAGAGATGAAACGTGTTTTTCAGAGGGAGGGGTTTTGAAATTAGAACAGCCAACATGAACGTTGTAGTACCTAGGTCAAATATGTAAATTACGAATTGTAACACCTTGTTGCCATTGTAAAAGTATTAGTAACAAAATGTGTATCATTTTAGTGTTTGAAAGTGTTTTAATTTAAGGAAATACATTAAATGCATACCAATTTGACGAAATTCATTTTTCTGCCGTAGTCAATATACGCATGTGCAAACTAATTTTATTGGATAATAAAGTATGGTTTCTTTACAAAGCTAAAGAAGCACGTCATATTAGAATACGTTATATGGTGTACAAAAAATGTCCCAATAGACAGATGAATAGGGAAAACTCCGTTTTACTTTTCGACCTCATATGTACTAGCTGTATGTCAAAAGATTTCGCTCCGTGCACCTTTTTTCCCAATATATTTTGGAGCTCTTCAACGTCTCTCCATACGGAATTTTGCGCATGAATGTTTTTTTTTTTTCTTTCAAAACCTTTGTCCTATTCCTTAAAGTTTCGAGTGGAAGGCAATTTTTTTTCTCCGTTAAAACTCAACAATCAAGATATCAAAATTTCAAGATTTTATTGTACAACATCGCCCAGACACATGAATTTGTAACATGGAGTAAATATACAATAATAAACATGAATTATAATACAATAAACAGTTAATAGAAAATATATACAAAACATTATATATATCACAATAAGTTATTTAGGTTTCTAATATTAAAAAAAAAGGCACCTGTCTATATAAGATAAAATATAACGACTGCTGACATCTGTTTACTTTGACCAATCAAATCATTCGTTTATTTCTTGTTTGCTTCAATAGCGTTCTAAATTGACATTTTGATTGTTTAGAATTTTCGAATTCACTTACTGACTATGCATTTTAAATCCTGAACACGTAATACAAACTTCAAACTGTAAGTAAAGAAGGTTCCGATAGCAGCCGTACTAACGGCTTCTTTAGTGAATTGCAAACCTCAGTCATGTTGTGCGTATGAATTAAAATAAATCAGAAATCAGAAAATCCGTTGTGCAATGTCAGTATAAAAAGCACTATAGTAAAGTTTGATATTCACATCCTTTTTACAGGCTATCGGTATAGTTGATGCAATAGGAAATGTTTTCCTTATTACTATTCAACCAATTGTTTTTCTATCGTGTATAGCAGATTCTTATCTTCAATTCCGTTTGCCATTACAATACAATGGATAACGCAAATCTGCAGAGTATATGTTTATCGGTGTTAACTATTGAATTATACTTTCCTATGGCCGATAGAAGAGTGTGTTGTGCGCTAATTATTTTTTCTGCTAAATTTTCATCATTTAGTTATAGAATGAAATTCAAAACAGTGTGGCTGTGGCCATTGATTGACACATTAAATTCATCCATTGACTGGGACAATTTAGGTGAACGTTTGTATGTAACGACCAATGCTCACTATGTACTTTTTAAAGACACTTAAACTATGGGGTCACCAAAGGTTCTCAACACCTTAATAAAGTAATTCGAAAAATTAATCAGAAATAACACGATGTTTGATTTATACCAATTATATAAATCAAAACATAAAGGTTATTCCTGATTAATTTTTCGAATTATTTTATAATTAAAGGCGTTAAGAAACCTTTGGTGACCCGACAGTTTAAATGTCTATCGTAGGTACGTCGTTAACAGTGGTCGTTACAGACAAACGTTCACGTAAATTGTCCCAGTCAATGGATGAATTTAATGTGTCAATCAATGGCCACAGCCACACTGTTTTGAATTTCATTCTATAAACAAGGTTATTTGAAGTAATGTATAATTATAAAGCAGATATCGTTATGATTTTTATAGGTAGTCATATATATTTAATATGGTGTGTGTCTTAAGCAATTATAGGTATTTTAGATTTATATGTATAGAAATTATGGTTTATTTGTATAAAAGACCAATAGACAACTTTCGAGTTCGTTGCATTTCGTCAAAAACTTTGATAAAGTGAACATCATTTGTGCGTTTAGGGGCGTTGTCACTTCCGTTCCTATGTTGAGCGATTAGTTGAAAAAATGATAATGCTATATTGCACGAATGATTCTGCAAATTAAAGTCTGATAATTGATAATCAGCACTGCTGTCATTAGGGAATTGTGATTAAGCACTTACGGAACAAACATTATTTCTAGTTTATCCTTCATAATGACGATCACAAAGACGCTTGATGAACTTTAATAGAGCAGGGATACAGGCAATCCTCTCTATCTGGTATATGACGTCACACAGGCGCACAAAATTGACGAACTTTTCCGTTAAAGACATAACTCAAAAGTGATATATTGAGTTAAAAAATAGTTTAACAGTAAGTATATTCAAAACAACCGAGCGCATATGTGTTGATTCTCGCCTTGACTGATGCTTGAAAGCTGATTACAACTACCAAAGGGGCTATTAAGCAGTTTGAAATTACTGTACCCTATTCTTAACCGGCACTCAGTGATAGTCAGCACAATAATCATGTTTAAACATAGTTTTGAATATTGAATACAGCAATTACAACATGAGTTCTCCAAAATAAATTTCTGAAATAGCACATCTCCTTCAATTGATTAAATAATTTTGAAATAAAGACACCATACAACTTCCAATAGACGACATAAAAGAAGTCAGTTAAGGATGTTCTTTTCTTGAAATTATTAGTCCAGGAATAAAATGAAAAATGTGAAAGTGAAAATATTCTTGACTGTCGAGAAAGCTTTAAAAATGTTATTCAATTGAATTCAATGAACATATATCTGGATACAGGGGAACACTTTATTGACGATACGAATTTTAAACTAATATATTCAAAAATTCAAACTTTGTAAGTTTGGATAACTATTTGAAATTTGAAAAGTCTGTTTTCGACGATCCCGTTGAGTCAGTTTTCGACGATCCCGTTGAGTCTGTTTCCGCCGATCCCGTTGAGTCAGTTTTCGACGATCCCGTTGAGTCAGTTTTCGACGATCCCGTTGAGTCAGTTTTCGCCAATCCCGTTGAGTCCGTTTTCGCTGATCCTGTTGAGTCTGTTTTCGACGATACCGTTGAGTCAGTTTTCGACGATCCCGTTGAGTCAGTTTTCGACGATCCCGTTGAGTCAGTTTTCGACGATCCCGTTGAGTCAGTTTTCGACGATCCCGTTGAGTCTGTTTTCGACGATTCCGTTGAGTCAGTTTTCGACGATCCCGTTGAGTCAGTTTTCGACGATCCCGTTGAGTCAGTTTTCGATGATCCTTTTGTGTCTGTTTTCTCTAATCCTGTGGAGTCTGTTTCCTTTGTTTTCCAACAACAGTATAATCTGTAAAGTTCCTTACGGAACGAACTTGACATGAAGATAAAAATAGCTGAGCTGATTCCATGCGTTATATCGGCTACATATTGTACAACGTTGAAAACGAATAGACCTAACACTGAACCTTCGTCATCTTTAGCAGTGAACGTGAATCCCTTACTCATCACATATATTAGGCAGGGGTACGTTGTTATAAGTTTAATAGCTATGAGTACACTGAAAATCCTTGTCAGGCGCCGTGTTGATCTTTCCTTTGACCTTTGTATTTTATCACTTACTGGAGCACGTTTACGAGATTTTACAAGTGCAGCAATGATTAATAGATAGAAAACTGTTGTTAGGATGATCGGAATCATCGTAAGTAAAACTGTAGTGAAGAAGCCGTACAGATCAAATAGTTTTTTGTGTTGATTTCCGAGGTCAGTATAAACAGGTATATAATTAACCCCTGTAATCTCGTCTTGTGTAACCATGACTGTTTGTCTCGGAACGTTTAGAAGGCCAAACAGTAAACAGATGGTAAGCAAAACTATTGTTACTCTTTTAGGATTCTGCGCCAAAGGAAATCTTCTTACATAAAATGGAAAACGCAGTTGAGACAAAGCTATTAATTGCAACCGTTGCATATTGAGAAAAGACCATCCAATTTATGACTTTTCCTAAATGATAATAGCTTATCAGTACTGTCCAACGACCAATATTTAACCAGACACTTGTCTGGAAAAAAACGGAAATGTTATAAACAATGTATTTTACCATGGATAATACAAGACTTACGCTGATCGTTAAAAGAAAATATGTCATGCTAAATGACGCTTTATTTTTCTTGTTTTCCTTTAGATATATACGCAGCCCTGTGATTCCTAATGTTAAACCAGGAATGTATATAAATGGTAAAATATACATAAAAACTTTGTTGGTAGCCGCTATCGTTTTCTTTAATGATGTTAATCTGTCTTTGGTATCAGTGGAATCGAGTATGTTGCTATTCATTGAACAGTTTTCTGCTACCTCTATATACGAAGTATTACTCTGTTCGCAGGTCGTATTCTTTCTACCCGAAAGCATTCGCGTGGTATCATTATTTAATGAGTAGCTATTGTTTTGTAAGACACTCTTAAGTTGCATAACCTCTGATTCGTTGTATCTACTAGAGATAATCGCATGGTCATCATCATCACCACTCCGTTGTGATATTTCCGGATATACAGTGACATTTGGAACATCAAAATCATTGTCGGATGTAAGTAAATCAGAGTTGTTGGTAGGAAAAAAGATATTTGCACTTGCATATGGAAGAAGCAAAAACCATACAAGGAATATATAACCACACATATTTGGTTCCTGAAAATATAATATATATGATTTATATTTGATAATTGTCTAAACAAGTCCAAACTTTAATTACAGAAGCTAAACTGGCATATTCGACCTTGCAACTAGCATATTTGTTATATCCATAGTTTTTGATTTTCAAACTATCGTATATTTTCTTCTGTTTTAGTTTTTATGCATTTGTTATATGCCAAAGGTATGAAACAAATGTATAATTGATATCGGAAGTAGCATTCTATTTTTTTGAAACCATTGTTTGCCGAGGTAGCCAATTACAAGGAGAGATCAACCTTTCTAAAGCCTCGGTCACACTTTAACGGATAGCTCGAACGGATGCCTAACGGATAACTTTTTTTCAATCCGTTCATGTCCGTTAGACGTCCGTCCATATCCGTTGCATGTCCGTTTAGCGTACGTTTTATCCGTCGACGTCCGTTCTGTCCGGTGGAAAATTTTGAGCATGTTCAAAACTTTGAACGAACGTCCAACGGATGAAATGTCTGTTGAACGTCCGGTAGACGTCCGTTTTGTACGGTAATCGTCTGTTTCGTTTCCGTTTTGCAACCGTTACGTGTCCGTTATACATCCGTTGGAGGTTTGGCAGATGCATTCACCAACGGACTTTTAACGGATGTCTAACGGATAAAACGGATGTTGAACGAATGTGAAACGGACTTCTACCGGAAGTATAAGGGATAAACGGATGAACGGATCTGAAACGGATAAATACCAATTGAAAATTTCGCGTTAGAATAGCCAATTAGACTTCGTAAGGTTCATGAATTCTTATTAATTCAAAAAAACCAAAGACACTAAGAAACCTCTCCAATTTTATAAGATGTATTAATAGCAAGCTCACTCCTTCTTAACAACCATAATTTATTTACCATACTTACTCTTATAGAAAGTAGTTCGTTATACAGTTTTAACTTTTATATTTGACTGTATAAGTATATATATTCTTTAATACGTTATCTCATCCAAAATTTGAATTTTATGCATTTTTAATGCATTTTTATTCTTATGTATATATTTTTTTACTTCTCTGTAACCTTTGTACTTGCATGGTTTAATGAGAATAAACTATCTATCATTATTATTCATAATTGACCATAGAGTAAGAGCACGTCTTCGCAATCTTGAAGCTCTTATTCAGGCAAGACACTGCCCTTTGGCGGCATTTTGAAGAAAAAACCAAAACCAGTTACACAGAAACATTTTGAATATTTATGCGATTTACCTGTATTATTATTGTCGCCTTTAATTTTTCTGTATATCTTGTTCATCCGTTTTATCCGGTACGCTTCCGTTAGGTGTCCGTTTTATGCGGTACTCGTCCGTTGGATGTACGTTCGACATCCGATCTGTCCGTTACGTTTCCGTTTCTCGTACGTTGCATATCCGTTGTGTGTCCGTTATGCATCCGTTATGTGTCCGTTTTATTTGGTCAGAACATCAACGGACTCCCAACGGATAACAAATTTGTCAACGGACAACTTTTATTTTCATCCGTTAGGGCGTCCGTTGGTGCTATTCGGTAAGGTGTGACCGAGGCTTAAGTATATAAATGTCGTTAAAGGTGTGTGAGTAGAAATCACAAACTGTAAGTTGAAAACGACTTAGACATTTCCATATTACTTATTGTACACGCTCTCCTTATCTTGGCCAGTAATGTTACAGCACATAATAAGAACAAACTATAGAAATCAGTTGGAAAAGGCTTATTAAGTACACCAAAAAACTCGTACAAAAATATAAAAAAACACGTTGCGCACGATGTTGGTACGAATTTCATTTTACTATAAATTATCATAAAATATATGCGTAGACTGGTCAGCTCGATAAAAAAAATAGTGATTTTGGTTGAATTGAGTTAAATAGGCTTGAATATAAAGAAAGATCGGAATCGAAATTTAAAATGCCAATTATTATAGCACTAAATGATCCCAAAATTAACGAAAAAACGTAATGTCAAACGTTACATTGTGTGCAAAAGATCAGAGTTCCGTGTCTTTCATATCGTTTTTTTTCTTTGATCATCGTAAAACATGACAAGAATATTGCTTTTGTTATAGTTATGTGAATGTAAAAGCAAAATCAATATCACTGAAACTGTAAATCGGAAAATGTCAAATTTGAAAACGGTCTGAATTCTTTTTTGTCTTCACACTCTTCAAGAGCCAATTTTCCCAGACTAAAATTTCAATCAGTACACGTGAAAAGACGTCATAAACTGCCAAATGAAAGAATGACCTTGTGACATTTAACGGCATTTACTTAAAATTTATTAAAAAAATCAATGTGAGTTCGGATTAAATACTTGTGTTTATAATAATGGTCTGAATGTTTTTTAATTGGCTTACATGACCTTCTACGTAGTAAAGGGACGAAACAAACTGTATATTTAATTAAGTTTTCAATATCAACGCTTACGCCAGTTGCACGAGCGAACGTCAGCGCATTTCATCTTTCTATTCCAACTTTACCATGTTTACAGACGCTCGAAATATTCCATTTATCTTAAACGCTGGTATTCATTCCAAAAAAACAAACAAAAATATCCCGAAAAATTTAATAAAACGGGAACAAAAAGTTTTATACAGAATTATAGACTTTATTTAATAAAGAAATTCACAAAGCATCAATGCATTCCAGTAGTTTGGCTTTCATAGTAACCACAAAGATGATTAAATGTATATCTATGTGATTTATAAGAAAAAATAAAAGCTTCAAAATCTAGCAGCCTTTTTCCGAAAAAAAACTTATATTCAAGCATTTAAAGTGAACGAAACTTTATGGAAAGCAAACAACAGTCATGTTATTATTTTATTGAAGAGCAAGCACTATTAAACCTTTAATAAATATTAAGACTCTTACAAAAAACATTTCTTAAAATTGTAGAAAAGCAGCAAAACCATTATATTTATTGTTGAGGTCAACAAGCAATAGGGATGCGTGGATGATTTATCTCAATTATTAAGTAAACGTGAACTTAAGGTAAATAACTAAAAATCTTAAATAAAAACTTACGTCGAAAATATCAATGATTGTATTTGTTCAATTCTGTGGTAGAATAGATTCCAAGCTAGTTTGATTTCAATTTATCCACTTTTTCAGAGTATGTTAATTATCTGCTTCTCACGTGACTGAAAGCTAAGGATGGGCGTAAACATAATTAAGTTCCAGTACGACTATTCCATGGGAAGATAAATATTATACATTAATACAGGATAATATATATTGTTAAATACAATGTTCCCAGATTAATGAAAACAATAGACATTAGTTTGTATTGTGTATTATTACTATTATATGGCGTACAAAATTTGAATCCTGTTATCTATTAGGAGTTTAATTATCTACATTTTCTACATTTGAAAGAGGGACGAAAGATACCAAAGGGACAGTCAAACTCATAAATCTAAAACAAACTGACAACGCCATGGCTAAAAATGAAAAAGACAAACAGAAAAACTATAGTACACTTGACACAACATAGAAAACTAAAGAATAAACAACACGAACCCCACCAAAAACTAGGGGTGATCTCAGGTGCTCCGGAAGGGTAAGCAGATCCTGCTCCACATGTGGCACCCGTCGTGTTGCTTATGTGATTACAAATCCAGTAAATAGTCTAATTCGGTAGGTCACATTCATGAAAGGGAAGGGGATTGTAGTTACGACGTAAGGAACATATCCGATATCATTTGTGAAACGGTTATTCCATAACGGTCAACCAACTCGTGATGGCGTCCGTAAAATTTACGAAGGGATGATTTCAACTTCACCATTTGGAACTCTTGGTTTAATAGCTTCCTTGTGAGCAGTAACCCTCTATCAAGAAAATGCCTGTACCAAGTTAGGAATATGACAGTTCTTGTCCATTCGTTTTTGGTGCGTTTTGTTATTTAATTTGCCATGTGATTATGGACTTTTCGAATTGAATAGCCTCTGAGTTCAGTAATTTTGTGATTTTACTTTTTTTTTTATAAGCTTTGGCTGTTCCTTCTCAAAGTAATCCAAAGACACATGCCGAGCTTCATACATTATATTCACTTTTGTCTTGTTTCTAAATAAATTGAATAACTGTTCAGAAAAAGATAACATGGTAGACATCATTCTTTTCTACTTTGCCTGGGTTAAGTGAAGTCTGTCGATAAGATGCACGGACAACTTGGGAGCAAATAGTTCACGAAAAAGTCATGATAAGTTATTTTCACTTTTATTTTCGGAATTTGTATTAGTTCCAAGAAAGTTCGACACACACCGGTTTCATGCACTGTTTAAAGAGGCGGGTCCAAGAGGGACAAGGGGCAATTACCCCGGAAATCTGGTGACATTCCAATTTGCGAAATCCTAAATTGTTGATTCCAAGGATGCCGTGTCCACTTAGCCAACTCCAATATTATCGATTTTTTGTTTTCTAATTTTTTTTAATTACTTTCGAATCTCGACTTACATCTAGAAATTGAAAAATGATAGTCCAAATAAACTTTTTTACGACAAAAAAGATGATGTTTGCTTCTCAATTGAGAACTTTCTATTTCTATTATGTAGCCGCAGCGCTTGCATACGGAGGTTATATCTCACAGTTGGTACGATATTCCAGGGTTTGTATTTCCTATCATGATTTTCTTGATTGAGGGTTGCTGCTCACAAGAAATATTTTAAACCAAGAGTTTAAGTGGTGAATTTGAAACCATTCCTTAGTAGATTTTACGGACGCTAACACGAGTTGGTTAACAATTATGGAGTATTTGTTTGACAGATGACAACAGATATGTTCCAATTGTCGTAACTACAATTCCGGCCCCTTTTCCCGGAATTTGACTTACCGAGATAGACTCACACCGGGTTTGTACTAACATGAGCAACATTACGGAAGCCACACGTGGAGATTGATACATGTATGCTCTACCCTACCGGAGCACCTGAGATTGCAAAGCAAAATTCTATCCGGATGAAAAATCATCCGTTGCAATAAAAATAGCCGATGATGTTTTAAGATATTTTCCAGAGTAAATTATTTCACTGTGAGATATTTTCCATGAATTTTTTTTCAGGAAAGTTGTACAGATAGTAGAAGGTGTGAAGTTGTTGTTTTCAGTTTAAGTAGTCAGTTTTAGCGATTAAGATATTAAAAAATTAATATAAAAAGCTAAATTTTTGCAAATATTATGAACTAATAATGGAGTAATTAAATAAAACCTAAGTTAGAGATTTAAAAACCCAAATAATTGAATTGTACTCGGAAATAATATCACAAATGTCCTGAAATACTTTTTCAGTAAGATATCGTTCGTTTGAAAGACATTTTTTTTTATTTCATAATCACAATATAAAAAGGAAAACAATTATCATGAAACATATGTAACAAAACCAGAAATAGTTTCACAGTTCTTAATTGTGAAATAATATCCTGATCATTAAGAAAATAAGGCATTACTAATTGAAATACAGGTTCAAGAAGTTAAGACAATTGGATTGTAGTTCACAAGTTTATGTGAAATTTGGACCAGAAAGGATTTACTGTTAAATAATTTCTATATAAGATGGAAAGAATTTCAATTTACCGAAATAAATTTACACGTGAAATTGGTACCATATCTGTAAAAAAAATATTTACTGTGACAAATCTTCCGCTGGAAAAAATATCACAGAAGAATTAAACCATTACAAGATCACTCAAGTT
Organism: Mytilus edulis; assembly: GCA_019925275.1. NCBI lineage: Eukaryota > Metazoa > Mollusca > Bivalvia > Mytilida > Mytilidae > Mytilus > Mytilus edulis. The sequence goes on from CM034358.1 coordinate 49,895,292, forward strand.
TCTAGTGCGGTTAGTGTTGCTAAGTCTTTGGATTGCTATGTTATTTTTTGTGTACTGATGTTTGTTTGTTTGCATTTTTCTCTTTTAGCCATGGCGTTGTCAGTTTATTTTTGACTTATGAGTTTGAATGTCCCTTTTATAAAAAGTTTTTGATATTTTAGCGAGAGAAATTTATGTATAATGACTGAAAAATTATTACACCAGGGTTTTCGATATCACAAACTACTCAAAACATTTACTAAATTTTATCATCGGTACAAGGACATCACTTGTAAATATAAATCAACATGCAGAAATCTTATACGTTCAGGTATTTCACATCCATTTTTTTTATGGTAATATTATTTACAAAGCACAAAAATGTCGGCATTCACCTCAAAAGCTAACAAAACCGTTAAACAGACTTATTAAGAAGGGATATAGTTACGATACTGTTGTCAGGTCATTCAAGATGGCATATTTTGGCTTTAATATTGATTCACTTATAGGAAATAAACACATTTATTCTAAAACCAGCTGTTGACATGATACTGGTTATGTTCTTCTCATATATGTTATGATTGTATGATAATAAACCCCTAACGGGAGGGATTTAGCTTGATTTTCATATGATGAAGATATAATCTTTCAATCAGTTTAATTGAGGTCTTGAGCTGGCATGTCAGTAACTGCTAGTAGTCCTTTGTTAATTTATGTATCATTGTCATTTTGTTTATTTTCTTTTGTTACCTATTCTGACATCGGACTCGGACATTCTTTTCAACTGAATTTTACTGTGCATGTTGGTGTGTGTTTGTTTTTTCTACATCGTCTAGAGGTATAGGGGGAGGGTTGAGATCTCAAAAAAACATGTTTAACCACTTACATTTTTGCGCCTGTCCCAAGTCAGGAGCTTCTGGCCTTTGTTCGTCATGTATGATTTTTAATTTTAGTTTCTTTTATATATTTCGGAATTTAGTATGACGTCCATTATCCCTTACTTATTTGTGTTTAGGGGCCAGCTGAAGCACACCTCCGGGTGCGGAATTTTCTCGCTGTATTAAAGACCCATTGGTGGCCTTTAGCTGTTTTCTGCTCATTGGTCGGGCTGTTCTCTCTTTGACACATTCCCCATTTCCATTGTCATTTTTATTCGTCTCTTTTTTAGAATCAATCCTGTCGATTACTAAATTGCTACCTTCTTCTTCTCTCTACTTTTTTGAAACACCAAAGATCCCAATACTTTTCAGACAAGATGTGTGCTTGTTACAAAAGTCATTCCTCTAAAGACTACAAATTAGAAAACGGGAATCGGAAGAAACGAATGAAAATTTTGTTTGATGCAATTCTATATTAATTTATAAGAATTATCACATAAAGTTTTTTATGCGTTTAATTTAATTCTAGATTCAAAATGGTAAGGCATCTCCTAATAAAGAAAATGAAATTACATTTAATGATTAAACACAACAGACGCAATATCTGCCAGCAAATCCTTACAACTTTTAAGATCTTCAAAGTAGTGTTGTCAATTTGCAATTTGAACAATTTTGCCTAACCGGTTACTCGTCGAAACAATCGACCGATCAACCGGTATAGTTAGCTTGACACTTTAAAGACTGTAACTGCAGTTTCTACAAATGCACGTTTTTTACACGATAAATTGAAGTGTAAGAGGACATTATAATGCTTGGTTAAGGGCATTCGTTGTGAAATTAAAAGTAATATTTTGCATCTCAGAAAATTTATTTAAACCCACTTTTGGGCAAGATCTTCGAGAAGGCCTGATTATTTATTTATTTTGTAAGACCAGAATTTTAATTTTTATTTTAATCGAGGTAAGAATGTTTATTCAAATCTTTGTACGACTTTGCCCCCCGCAGAGCTATAGAAAAACAGTACATTAACGGGTGTTACACGGACTCTTTTTAGATGATACACGGGGTTCATTCTGGCTATTCCTACATTTTGAATTTTATAGGTAAAATAGTAAAATTCTATGTAGGAATAGCCAGAATGTTTATGTAAACAATGGGATTATGTAGGATAATGTTGTAACAACAATAGACTAATGAATCCAGGTAAATCAAGGTAAATCTTGTTTTTTTTTATATTACGGCTCCCTATATTACAATTTTTTTAATAATTTCATAGCACATTTTGTATCAATAATATTAAAAAAACAAAATGAATTTATAGGCATAATGTTATTCACAAGCAATTGCAATTATTTAGGTGCAAACATTAATATATACAAGTAAATTAATAATATCAATTGAGATATAAATTAAATTTTAATGATTATTCTTTGAATCGAAGCACTAAATTTTGATTTGCACTTAACAAAGCACCAAACATACACTCAATTGACATTAATCATAACACTCACACAGTAATTGAATATACAAGAGACTACAAAGTCTTAATCTCCAGAACATGAAAAGCATGGTTCACTTATATATGGGCCTGTCCAAAGTCAGGAGCTTGTAATTTAGTGGTGGTAGTTTGTTTATGTGTTACATATTTGATTTTCGCTCATTTTTTTAATATAAATAAGGCCGTGAGTTTTCTCGTTTAAATTGTTTTACATTGTCATTTCGAGGTCTTATACAGCTGACTATGCGGTATGGGCTTTGGCCATTGTTAAAGGCCGTGCGGTTACTTATAATTGTTAATTTCTGTGTCATTTTGGTCTCTTTTGGAGAGTTGTCTCATTGGTAATCATACCATATCTTTTTTTAATTTTATTTTAAAATGCTTTTACTATTTTTTCTTTGAAATAATTATATTTCTAGAAATTCTACAGTATTAAAAAAAACACTTAATTTTAATACTTGATGCATAAACAAACAAAAAATCCCATTTTTTACATATAAAAATACTTTTTATTCAATTTCCACATTTAAATTTACTTTTGATCTTAAAAAAAATAAATGACTAACACAACATATTTTGCAAAAACAACATGTATTGTTCTTCCACTAATCCCCCATGTAGGAATAGCAAGAATAGTAAAATACAAAATGTAGGAATAGCCAGAAGACACCGATACACGGACTCTTTTTAGTTGTTACACGGACACTTTTTATGAATAGAATCACTCGTGCATGATCAGTGAGTTCATGGGCACTTTAACTTTCAATTAGATTTGAACTTTTTGGTTCACCGACTTATTTCCTGTATTTTTATTGAACAAAATATTTACGTTAGCATCAATATCTTTTTTCAAACATTTCCAGTAAAATACTATTCATATCAGTACACTAAGGGATTAGACATTTAACTTCAAAGGAGGGGGGTATGGCTATCTCCTAAAAAAGATATTTTGATCCCAAATTTTATGAGAAAAAAATTATTATGGTCAAGCAGATGACAAATTAATGTTTTGCATGATTCCTAATTTTCCGAATACCGTATTAAATAGTGCTAATTTTAAAAAAAATTGGGGGATGGCGTTGAAAAGTCAATAGTTAATATTCTCAAAATAGAACATACCGCCCCCTTTATGAAGCAAAATATTTGGTCAATAAATGTTTTCTTCAATATATGGATTTGCATAGTATTTTGGACAATGCTGAAAGTAACGAAATGATGATACTGACGTGTATATTTCAATAAAAATAAGACAGGAAACAAGTAAATAAAAATCAAATCTTTTCAAAAGATAAAATCCCTATCAACTCACCAAAACACGATTGATCCTATAAACAAAAAGTGTCCAAATAAGCAGCAAATCTAGAAGTAAATCATTCAACTTAGTCAGCAATTTTGGGCGGTAAGCTGCGATTGGATCATAATGTAACACGTGTTTATTCCCGATCAACACTTGCAGATCTAAAGACGAGCATGAATTTAAAAAAAATTAAAGTATATGCCTAAATATAATATTAAGATAAAATCCAAAGACGAAATCCATTTTTTCATAAACATTTCATTCACTAATGAAGAAGAAAATTCATTCTTTTGATACATTTATATTGTTATCGAATTTATATCAGTGGCGGATCCAGGTCCAAATCATCGGCCAAGACAAAAAGGGGGAAGGGGGGCTAACTTTATGTCCCCATTTAAATGCATTGATCATGCAAAAAGGGGTGTTTCAACCCCGGGACCCCCACCACTGAATATTAAATTCATGTATTTGGCAACAAACGCACTATTTTTACGATTTTTTTTTACGGGGGGATGGGGGGATGGAATGGCACATCCTGCATTTTTTCATCAAACAAAAAATCACAGCCTGTTATTTTCAAAATGAATTAGCCCCCTCCCCCTCCCCGCTTTCCGTTTCATCCATAAAAATCACACGTTATCCTACTTACCACTAAAATATTTCTTTAATATACTACTTTTTTACGAAGTTTTAAAAAGTTTTAATGTACAACATTCATCTTTTAATTGAAACGGTTCTTTTTTTTATCAAATTATTTGATTCCTGATTTTTTTTTTCTTGAAAAAAATCTCGATTGAAGGGAAATGAAAAAAAAGGTAATTATACTACAACTTACATTTACTGCTTTATGGCTATCTAAATTTCTCAAGTGTTTAGTCTTGCAAAATGTATTATTACTTTCTTGAAACGTCGTACAAGTCAGATAAAAAAACAAAAGTAACAAATAGTTTTTCTGCACTTGTACTCCTGCAGAAAAACTATCCGACAACGGTTGTTACCGGCCTGTTTCTTTGTTACCTTTGTATTTTATCTAATACTAACAATCCAATCAATTTCATGAGGATCCATACAGGGAATCCAAATATTCAAAACTATGTACTGCATTACGGCAGTTATCAATATTTATGATACGACTGTTAAGTATATAGTCTGCAATTTCATTCTGTGCCCTAGGTATACATTCAACCTCTAAGAACACGTGTGCTTCAAACAAGTCACAAAAATATCATATGCATTATCTTGCAAATAAGGCTTCATTCTGCCCTTATATGAACAATGGAAACAACGTTTTGGTTATCCGTAAACCATCAATGCGTTTATCTCTCATACAATCTATCAAAGAAGCAATATACATTTAACAGCCGTAAGTTCTTTCTAAGTAGAACTATGGTGTACATCGTTTTCATGACACATACCATGAGCAATATTCTTAGGATTTTCAACTGAACATCCACCATATACAGTTCCACTGGTATCCCTATTAACATAGTGTGACACGTAAATTGGATACAAAATGTATAGAAAAGTTATCAAAGGTACCAGGATTATGACGCGCGTTTCGTCTACATAAGACTCATTAGTGACGCTCATATCAAAATATTTATAAAGCCAAACAAGTACAAAGTTGAAGAGCATTGAGGATCCAAAATACTAAAAAGTTGTGCCGGCTAAGGAAATCTATGCCCGAGATAAGAAAATCCTGAAGTTTTTCAAAAAATTTAAACTTTTGTAAACAGGAAATTTATAAAAACAAAAAAATGACCACATTATTGATATTCATGTCATTAACAGATTTAAGATTTTCCAGGCATAATATAAGGTGATCTTTACTTTGAACCGAAAGTCTAATATTAGATTTCGAAGAATAAGCTGACTTATCAAAAACATCAATACTAAGGTATTCAGTTATAATATAAGCCACATTCCTATGACATACGACATGGACACAGTTCTCAAATAAACTTAACCTGAATATTCTGAAATAGTTGTGTTATGGTATCAAACAGTTATGACAGTCTGTCAACTGGAATGCTTAGGATAGCTTTGTCTGTATCAATTAAATAGCCTAAATACATGTATCAATGTATAATTGGGAGATCATATGGACAAATCACTTTGATCAACAAGGTCTTGTTTAACTCATGTGACAATATCTGTATGAGAATGGTTTTCATTCACCTCGCAATATTTTAATTAGTGGCACGATGCAGATCGTAAGCTGAATGTCAAACTTAAAACAATAAAAATGTGTTTAATAGATAGCATAGCTACTATGATATCTTCAAATGACGTATATCTAAAATTAAAACTTTTCATTACCATTGTTTTGAACAGAGATAGCAAGTTAATTTTCAAACAAAAGTTTATCATCAGTCCATTCAATAATAAGTCCTCTAAACAAAAGATCTGCAACAGCTTTTAAAACAAAATCACTGTGTAATAGAAGAACAATTGTCTTGTATCAAGGAGATAGATTGATATAAGCAATCGTTGCTTGTTTCTGAATCCTTATTGTGAATGTGTTTATAATTATACTTGTAATTTTCATAATAAAATATTGTTTACACTAATTGTTTTGTAAACAATCGGAAAACCGTGTAGTATAAAAATGTATTTTATATGCATGTAAAATAGTATCAGTAATGAATTCATGACAACCAATTTTATACCAAAAATCGATATCTCTCTTTAATCTACCTCTGACATAATTAGGTCTTTCCACTTTTCGTGGAAAGACTTTTTGTTTTTCTTCTGATTATTAGGTCTTTCCACTTTTCGTGGAAAGACCGTTTGTTTTTCTTCTGATTATTTTTTTTTTTTTTCTTTTTTTTTTTTTTTTTTGCCGTCTGAGTTGCTTTTTTGTCTTACAACATATCGAATGGAATTTTTGGCCAATTATTTTATACAGTAATGGGGGTTTCAAAACTTACCCTGTGTGACCGAACACTTATTTTTATAGGAGTTATCTCCCCGCATCCTTTTTTTCTTGTTATCGCTATATCTCTAAAACTGTAAAAGATTTTAGCAAACTGTTTTCACCAAATTGTTTGTCTACTCTTGAGAATGATTTGCTTTATTTCGACTTGAGTGATCGGAAGACATCTTATGGGAGTTATTTCCCTTTGAAAATTTAAGATAGGCGATTTGTTGGATAAATTCATACGTTATAAGTCGTAGAGGACTACAATCTTTTGATATGAAATCCTTGGTCCATTTGAAGGAAATTGAGGTCAAGGTCAAAGGTCAAGGTCATGTTCTAAATTTTGAATTTTGCTTGTTATCGTTATTCCACAGAAACTGTGACAGTAAATGATATGATGTGTTTGCCAAATAACTGTTTACAATAAGGCGCAAACTTCAACCTATTTCAGTCAAAGTGTTTTGGTTAACCCTAATAGGAGTTTTCTCCCCTTATGTATTTCAAATCAGTATTTCTCCACAACCATACAAGTGATTGACCTCCAGTCTTCCGTTTTCAGTTCACTGTCCTATGACCTTGAAATTGAGATCAAGGTCAAAGGTCAAGGTCAAGTTCAAAATTTTGAATTTTGCTTGTTATCGTTATGCCACAGTAACTGTGACAGTAAATGATATGATGTGTTTGCCAAATAACTGTTTACAATAAGGCGCAACTTCAAACTATTTCAGTCAAAGTGTTTTGGTTATTCCTTATAGGAGTTTTCTCCCCTTATGTATTTCAAATCAGTATTTCTCCACAACCATACAAGTGATTGACCTCCGGTCTTCCGTTTTGAGTTCACTGACCTATGACCTTGAAATTGAGATCAAGGTCGAGGGTCAAGGTCATGTTATAAATTTTGAATTTTGCTTGTTATCGTTATTCAAAAGAAACTGTTACGGTAAATAATATGATTTGTTTGCCGAATTATTGTTTACAAAAAGGCACAACTTCAACCCATTTCAGTCGAAGTGTTTTGGTTCACCCTTATAGGAGTTTTCTCCCCTTATGTATTTGAAATCAGTATTTCTCCACAACCATACAACTGATTGACCTGGGGTCATTTGATTTGAGATCACTGACCTATGACCTTGAAATTGAGGTCAAGGTAAAAGGACAATTTGATGTTCTAGATTTTGACCTTTGCTAAAAATTATTTTCTGTTCTTAATAAAACAATTAAGTCTTCTGCATATACCTTTTAATCTTATTTTTTATATCAATTTGAAGAACTAAATTACATCAACAAGGAGTGACATTTTCTAACATCGTTATTTGAATTTCATTCTTATTATCGAGGTGGAAAGACATTAAATTGTTCTCAGAAGAATTGGTTTTAAATTTTTTTTTTTCTTCTGCCGTCTGAGATGCTTTTTTGTCTTACAACATATGGAACAGATTTTTTGGCCAATGATGTGGTACAGTAATGGGGGTTTCAAAACTCACCCTGTGTGACCGAACACTTATTCTTATAGGAGTTATTTCCCCGCGTCCCCTTTTTCTTGTTATCGCTATAAATCTTTAACCGTAAAAGATTATAGCAAACTGTTTTCGCCAAATTGTTCGTCTACTCTTGAGAATGATTTGGTTTTTTTGACTTGAGTGATCGGAAGACATCTTATGGGAGTTATTTCCCTTTGAAAATTTAAGATAGGCGATTTGTTGGATAAATTCATACGTTATAAGTCGTAGAGGCCTACAGTTTTTTTATATGAAATCCTTGGTCCATTTGAAGGAAATTGAGGTCAAGGTCAAAGGTCAAGGTCATGTTCTAAATTTTGAATTCTGCTTGTTATCGTTATTCCACAGAAACTGTAACAGTAAATGATATGATGTGTTTGCCAAATAACTGTTTACAATAAGGCGCAATTTCAACCTATTTCAGTCAAAGTGTTTTGGTTAACCCTTATAGGAGTTTTCTCCCCTTATGTATTTCAAATCAGTATTTCTCCACAACTATACAAGTGATTGCACCCCGGTCTTCCGTTTTGAATTCACTGACCTATGACCTTGAAATTGAGATCAAGTTCGAAAGTCAAGGTCATGTCATCAATTTTGAATTTTGCTTGTTATCGTTATTCCACAGAAACTGTAACAGTAAATGATATGATGTGTTTGCCAAATAACTGTTTACAAAAAGGCGCAACTTCAACCTATTTCAGTCGAAGTGTCTTGGTTAACCCTTATAGGAGTTTTCTCCCCTTATGTTTTTGAAATCAGTATTTCTCCACAACCATACAAATGATTGACCTGGGGTGTTTTGATTTGAGATCACTGACCTATGACCTTACTTAAAATTGAGGTCAAGGTCGAAGGTCAATTAGACGTTCTAGATTTTGACCTTTGCTAAAAATTATTTTCTGTTCATAATAAAACAATTAAGTCTAATCTGCATATACCTATTAATCTTATTTTTTATATCAATTTGAAGAACCAAATTACATCAACAAGGAGTGGCATTTTCTAAAATCGTTTTTCACATTTCATTTTTATTATCGAGGTTGAAAGACCTTCAATTGTTCTCTGAAGAATTGGTTTTTAATTTTAGACTGACCTTGTTCATATTCAAAATATTCGTGTGTAAGAAAGAATGCACTCGATTGACTATCAATAAATATATTTAAATACTCATCTTATATAAATAATTCCATAGGTTTGCCTATCGACTGCTTTCGGGTTGAATGGGCTTCTATTTCTCAAATGTTGGTTAGATCAAAAACCATAGCAAACTCCTTGCTGAAACTTAGACTGACTTCCGCTCGTGGTGGGCATGTTAGAATATAACGGGAAACCGGCGTACCAACCGGGATGAGGTTCTTGAAAGGGCTGCTGTTAGAATTTTAATTGTTGTTTAACAGCTCTGAAAATATCCTGCTGTGAAACATCATGGAGATTTCTCAAGTGATGTTGGAGAATCTGGGTCCATTGTTAAATTCAAGAAAGACACCAAATTCGACTGCCCAGATTGACGATGTCGTGCTGAATGATTACAAAGGCAATAAAATACCGCGAAAATAATTTTGAAGCGGTAAAACCTAACGCCCTCTATGCTACATATGATGAAAACACCAAGGAGTAATAATTTCATTCTAATGCACTGCCCGTTTAAACGAATGAAATTACAAATATTTTCTTTCGTTCAACACTTTAATGCCTACATTAAATCATTATAAAAAAAAATTACAAGCTGACAAAAAAAAAATACATCATAACTATTCGTTAACACATGACATGGGTAAAATTTCTTTGTTCTTACTGTGCTTTAATCTGAATAATGTTCAGCTAAGGTATGCATTAACTATATCAGATATACTGCACAGTTCAAAAGTATTCTTACCTTATGGGGCGGACCCTGGATTTTAAAAGGGGTGTATTTCAATGAAATTAGGAAATTCAAAAAATAATTTTTTAAAAATGTCACCGAGTGTAGCGAGAATAAAAACATTTTTTGACAATTTTATGCTTAAACATGATATGTTTTCAAATCAAAGGATGGGACATAAAAAATTTACAATTTAAATCTTAAATCAGTGTTTGACAGTCAAACCAGATAGTACTTTCTCCTAATAAAAATGTACTTTGGAATATCCAAATAAATAAAATCTGTTTTTGATTAGTTTTTTCTCAATGGAATTTATTAAGACTATCAAGTTAAGATATGTATACTTTATTAGAGAGTATTTGGAATCGAATTTAATGAGGATGCATATTTAACAGCGTTTTGCATTTGCGCCGATTTGTTTCTTCATTTGCGCCGATTTTTTTTTTCTTTTTCATTTGCGCCGATTTTTTCACAGGTAAATTACAGGTAAATTACAGGTGAATAGATATAAGAAGATGTGGTATGAGACAACTCTTATTTTCAAATATCATTAAAAACCTTTTTTCGTTAGCCAGTTGTACTAATGTTATGAATTATCAATCATAACATGTATAAAATGATAGAGCATTGATCAGAGTTAACCTCAGTCTGTTAATGTAATTTATCACACAAATTTCCGGAAATTGATTTAACCGCATTTAAGAAATTACTGTCGTTTGGAAGTGTAGAAAATACTAGTTTTCTGCAGTCAACAATTAATTGGCTTAATTATTCCCTATTTTGAAAATTACTTTTCCGCTGATCAATCCCAATTATATTGGTTATAGCCTGTTTTAATGGGGCGTAAAAAGTCCTTCGGATCCCGTCCAGAAATGGACATCTAGTTAGAAACTGTTAAAAGTGTTCTTCCTCAAGTTTGCATAGCGGGTAAATTGGGTCTGTATCTTCTATATTAAATATAGCTTTAGTTGCTTGTAAAATGTAGGTCCAAGTTAGTATTCTAGCTTTTGTTATGGCTTTTTTGTATTTCCTGGAATTAACATGTAAAAGTATTACCTGTAACTTACCTGTAAATCCAATTAGGAGAAAATATAAATCGGCGCAAATGGAAGAAAGAAAATTTTCAAAATCGGCGCAAATGTCATACGCCATATATAAGTTTGTACTAAAACAGCAGGGGTGGGGTGATAAGCTGCAGATCAATAACCCTTTTTTGGATGCGACATTTCTTCAAAAATTAATACAATAGAACAAAATTTGGAGGGAGTGAAACATTTTTTTTTCTTCTGTTTACTGAATATTATGAATTAAGATCTCTTTTCGGTCCATCGTCCTCTAAGCACATTATTGAGGAAAAGAAAGGCAATTAATATGTAGGACTCGGAGGTGCGATGGGGACGCGGAAGTGCGATGGTCACGCTGAAGTGCGATGGTTCACGCCGAAGTGCGATGGTTTATATAGATATAGAACTCGGAGATGCGATGGGACGCTGAAGTGCGATGGTCCACGCTGAAGTGCGATGGTTCATTCGCTGAAGTGCGATGGTCATGTTGGAACATTATATGTTATTATAATAAAAATCATGATAAATAAAATTTAGTAAGTAAAAATGCATAAATGCATTAATTAAAACAATAATTAACATTTTCGTAAATAATTGTAAATGCTAAAATATAGCTATTCCTAAAATAATGCAAAAGTTCTATATATTCGCGCGTTTTAAAACAAGTTACCTTCTTTCTTTTCTTCGTATAAGCTTCCTATTATAAGGAACACCCCTTAAAGGGTAATATTAAAATATCAAAATATTTAAAAAGGGGGAAGAAACAAGGATAAAATATATTACATTAAGGTAAAATCCAGAGGTGGTGCACTATACATAGACAGTGAATTGCAGAAAAAACAGAATCATATCATATAAAATATAAAATTATTTACATAAAAAAGATAAACCGATCTACAGAGGTCATTTAACTCAAATAATTAGTCAATCATTTTACCAGCAAATAGGTTCTTAGAGTTTTATAACAACACTGAATATTTGTTATAAAATATAGTGAAATAACTATATATACTATAACATTAGTTTATTAAATTTAGTCTTCTATTTGAATTTTCCATTGTCTATATTTCAGTATCTGTATCTTAATGATAACTGTCATTCGTCTAGCTTTTTCAGTAGAGATATCCTCTTGTAATGAAGCTTGAAACAGAAGTGTCTTGAAAGCGATTCCAGTTTAAGAATTAACTCTTCTTTGAATCCAAGTTGTTTCGTATATTTTGTACAATCCAATACAAGTTGTGTAACTGCTAGTTTATTGTTAAATAGCAGCTCCCAAGTTCCAGGAGGAGAGTTTTCAGTCACAAGTTGTTTAATGGGAGTGAAGTATTCTTTTCTCTCATTGCATAGAACTGGACACTGTGTAAGAATATGCAGTATATCCTCTATTTCCCTGTGGCATAGCAGGCAGATGGGGTCAATTGTATATTGGCTGAACTTGTGCTTGTCGGCTTGCACCATGTAAGTCCCTGTGAGCATCCTTACTTTAGTTGAGGCTTTTCGAATTTCTATCAGATTCTGCTCTACTGAGTCCCATACAGGATGAGTTGAGTCTGCATTGCCAAAGTTGAGGTTTAGAAATTTTAAAGAGGACATTTGTTGAGCTTCCTCTTTGAGTTTGAGGGTCCAGAGGGATGTGATTTCTGTTTTTACTAGTTTCTTCCAGGATAGTTTTGATGGAATTGAGATGTTTTTGTCAAAGATATCTGGTAGATTATATTTTGCTAATAATAATGCAGTTTGGAAGAAGAAGCTGTTGTTGTTGTCAAAGTTCACTGCAATTTGTCTGTTGATGATTTCTTTTATTTTATTGTTGGAGCAGGTTGTAAGAGAATGTAAGAATGTCAATTTTCTCTTGTAAATTTCTGCTTCTACAGGGAGAACTCCGAGAAGTAAGTTTACCGCAGGTTTTGCTGTTCTTGTGGCAAGAGTTTGTATTGCACGCAGTGTACCAATATGGAACCTCTCCAAAATCTGAATCTGGGTCTTTGTTAAAGAAAGGATTTCAAGACCATATAGAAGTCTTGGTAGCACATATGTCCTATATATTGTGTAGGAGATTTTAGGGCTTAATCCATTTGTACCATGCAGTCCTGAATTCATAAGGGCATATTTCGTTCTTCGTGCAGATTTTATACGGTCTTCTATATTTACTTCATTTTCTTTTTTGCTTGATCTTTTTAGGCCTAAATGAGTAGTTTCGTTTGAGAGTTCAATTGTATTATCTGATAATTTCCAGGTGTTTGTTCTGTGATTCTTTGCAGATCCGTAGCAGATAACTTTCGATTTTGTTGGGTGGATATTGTAATGATGTTGATTTGCATACCTTCCAATGCTGTTTAGCATTATTTGTAGTTCTGCTGGATCAGAGCTTATCAGGGCGATGTCATCGGCACAGGTAGGCGCTCCACAGTAAATATCTCCCAGACTGAATCCTGTTGCATTTTTCTCTAATTCTACAAGGAGATCCTCTACAAATATTTTATACAGATGAGTTGATAGTATACCTCCCTGTCTAACTCCTTGGAGTATATTAAAGCTGTCACTAAGTTCTCCTTGCCATTTGACTTTGGAAGTAAGGCCAGAGTATAGGTCTTTGATGACAAACCATAGATCTGGGTGTATATTCCTATCTAGCGTTTTGTCATGGAGTATCAGATGCTGGACTACATCAAAGGCAGATTGGACATCAACAGTAGCCAGATAAAGAGTGTTGTTTTTCCGTTCACATTTGCATTCTGATATAATGAGACTAGCTATAAGTGGACATAACCCTTCTGTAAATCCATATTGTAGATCAGTGTTAGGAGTAATACTGAGTTTGCCAAGTATACAGAGTTCATGGAGTTTTGATATCACAGGGGTTACCGTGATTCCTCTATAGCTGGAGACTAGGCATTGATTTTTTTCCTTTTTAAGTACAGGAGTTAGAATTCCAGACTTGAATTCAATTGGGACAGTTCTGTGAATGAGTATGTCATTAAATATCTTTGTAAGCGTTGGTGTGACTGTTTCTTTAGCAAGTTTTAGATGTTCTGCACATAGTCCGTACTCATCAGGTGATTTGCCACTGTTTAAATTGTCAATAGCTTTGGAGACGTCATCTTCTTTGTATGGTTCTATTGTTGTTTGTTGGTTATATAGAACTTCTTCCACGAGATGCTGCCTTATTTGGCATAGTTCCAGATATGAGTTATCAAATTTTGATTCTTTTGGTATACTAAGATCTTCATAGTACTTTGCGAATGCCTTTCTCTGTATAGCAGGATTAAATTCTAGTTCGCCCTCTATATCTATACCTGTTGAATTTGTTCTAGGTTTAGATCTATTCCTGTTTATTAATTTGTAAAATAAGTCTGTGGATGGATTATCCATAATTTGCTGATATAAATTCAGTCTATCTTCAGCATGTTCCTTTCTTTGCTGACTGCGGAGATTTTTCTTTTCTGCTTTTAGTTGTATCCTAACTGGGTGGTCTGCTTTTTTGCCTTCGGATTTCCATTTTGAGTATAGTTGTTTGCAGTTTTTTAGATGTTTTTTGACTCTAGGTGATGCCTTCCATTTTGGACCTTTCAGTTTGATGGGTTTGGTTGGTACTGCTTTGTTTGAGGCTGCAAGTAAGGCTTTTGTGATATTTTGGATACTGTTAGATGGTTTTTGAGTCAATTGCAGCTTTGAGATTTCAGTCTGAATAGATTCTGTATAGAGAGGGAGATCGGTCTGGTCCCATTGAAGTTTATGAACTGTTTGGATTTCTTTATTGGCTTTGGTTACATCAGTTGGAATGGTAATGTTAGTTGTTACTGATACTGGCACATGAGCTGAGACATTTGAAGATGAAATGTTCCATATTGTATAGTTTTTAAACAGATTTTCTTTAGAAGAGAAGATATAATCTATTTGGGAACTTGATTGTCCTGAATGGTGAAAGAAAGTTTGCTTGTCAGATTTATCTTTATCAGCAGTAAGGTTAAGTTCTTGAATGAATTCCTTTAATAATTGATCATGCTTATTATTTCTGGTTTGTAGAATTGTCCCATTCAGATCCCCGCAGAGTATAATAGCGTGAGTATTCAGATATTTTGTTGCTATGTTATGAATGAGGTCGAGACATTCTCCATATTCGTAAGACGAGTCTTTGTCCATAGTTGGCATATAGACGTTTATAAGACATACGTCAATGTCTGATGAAATCAGAATAGCTATCACCCTCTCATTTCCATCAGGAAGTTTTTGAATTTGGCTGTTCCATTGTTTTGGCCATAAGATAGATACTCCTGCACGCCCTCTAGGAAGTTTAAAGCCTGATAACGGTTCGTTTGTGTCATGGCATCTAGTATGATTATCGTGGTCAGGGAGAATTGAGTGTAGCATATTTGCTTGGCAATCCCAGAGAAAATGTTCTTGCAGGCATACAATGTGCGAATCTTGAGATAGGAGCTGGAGAAAAGATGTATTTGATCTCACTCCCTCTATATTACAGGTTGTTATTCTGATATTCTCTCTGTTAGAAGTAGTTCCTCCTGAAGAAGCTGATCCGGTGGCTGTTCGTTGAGGCTCATCTTCTGAAAAAGGTGGTTCTTTTCCTCTGCTGTGATGTTATCATCTTTGGGCGGGTTAGATAAGTGTCCCCGTTGTTGACGTTTGTCAGATACCACTGTCCTGTGAATAGACCCTTTGTTGTTCCGAGCCGTTGTACCATTTGTGCGATGAACTGGCTTCTCTGAGGTAGAGGAAGACATATCATGATGAATCTGATCGTGTACGATTGGATGAGAGGAGTGTATAATCTGTGGTGCAACACTGTCTTGGTCCGATGATATGTCTCCAGGTAGTTGGGAGCATTGTCCTGCGAGATGTTGGTTCAATGGATCATAATTGAGTACATTATGGATCTTACTTGGGACAACTTTTGGATGTTGTTGAGCAGATGCAGTAGCTGTAGTCATGATGTTAGGATGAGGATTTCGTTGCTGTTGTGGGTATGCATGTGGAGGATGGTTGCTCCTTAATACAGGGTTGCCCGTATTGATTGTTCTATTCTGGACAGATTGACTATGGAGGTAAAAGGCGTTAGGATGACTTCTGTGACCTTGAGTTATATCTGGAATTGTTCGAGCCTGAGTAGGTACTCCTGTAAACAGTTGAGGTGGTTGTCCATGATGAGGTATGTATGGTTGATTGAAGTGATTGTGAGGATATGGTACAGTGGTATGGTGATGCTGGTTATGGACCGGATAAGATGAATATGGTTGATTGTGCTGAATGTTGATAGGATGAGGTACATAATGTTGATGCACTTGATTTTGTCCATTGAATGGTATATATGGATTTTGAGCATAATAAGGTGGAGATGGATAGGAAGAAGGATTCTGATGTAGAGGTCTGACCTGTAAAGAGAGCTGATTGATAAGTGAAGAGTTGATAATCATGTTTTGTACCATTTGACTTTCCAATAGCTTAAGTCTAGTTTCTAGGAGGTCTTCCCTGTGATTGCATTGGACAGTTCTTTTGGGGCAGCATGTTTCTTGTTGAGGTAGTTGTTCTCTGAGTTGAGCTCTAGGTGGTATATTAAGATCTCCGTCTCTATTTTGTGTATTTACTTCCGTTCTGCCATAGTCCTTGAAAGTTTGCAGTACATTCCGGAGTTGTTTAACCTCATTTTCCAAATTTAAAATTCTTGTTTTCTGAATGGTATTAATATGTTGTTCAGAGTCAAATGACGTTAAATATTATGACGTTTTGAAATACAACGTTTCGTAAACAAAACGGTATGGAATTGCAGGAAGGAAAAGAAGATTTTGTTGACGAAGGCTTTGTTATAACAAACGAACGGGAAAAAAAGGTTACAAACGATCCAAGTCCGGAACAGTTTTGGGCAGTGCAGGATGAAGTTTTTTCAATATGCAAGGCAAAATATACCAACAAATCATGGGGAGCAAAAAGAATAAAGGATGTACTAGGTCTTCAGATGGGAGAAACTAATATAAGAAAATATATGTCCAATTTTTTATACGACAAAGACTTGGACAGTATATTTTACAGGAGCACGACTGTTACTGAATTCCACAGAAAAGTCTTGTCAAAAGGTGAACTTTTGGAAGAAATTCAAAAAAATCACAAAACTGATCATAGAAAAAGTGATACGGTATACGAAACTTTGAGGAAGTCTTTTTTCCCAGTAGTTCGGGAAAATATTCGTTTACTGTTTAAGCTGAACATTAAATGCCAACAGTGCCTATCGGCAGTTGATTTACCTAAAACTCAAAGAACAAGACGGCCAATTCCAGCAACCTATCCTAATAGTAGATGGCAAATGGACCTCAAGAAGATGCCTCCGTCACATGGTTACAATTACATATGCAATATTGTAGATTGCTACAGCAGATTTGCATTCGGTGGGTCCATTAAGCACAAAACAGCAAAAGAAGTTGCTACAGTGATATTGAAATTTATATACATTTTTGGACCACCTAGGATTTTACAAACTGACAATGGAAAGGAGTTTAATAATGAAGACTTAACAGAAGTTATGGCAGAATTTAAAACAAGAAAAATTAACGGAAGGCCTTACCATCCCCAATCACAAGGTAATGTTTTACATATATTATTAATGTTTAAGAGGCATTCATAATGTTTGCTGAATAAATAGTGATAGATGAGTATTTTTAGAATAAAAAGATTAATTTAAGTTATTTTAAATAGATAAATTAGTTTAAGATAGTTTGATATATAAACTCAAAATAATGTTTATATATGACTTGATATTAAAAACATTCATTTACCAATATTCTTATGTATGATATAGGTAAAACATGTTCAGGTATGTTATAGGTAAAAATATTTACAGGTAAATGTGGCGCAATTTCATTTCATTTATTGGCGCAATTAATACCAACCAAATAAAAGATAGGTGGCGCAATTAATACCTTTTCAAAACTGCAATTGGCGCAAATTGATTCTGCCCGGTTTTTTTTATATTAAAAAAGTTATTTATGTTTATAAATAAACATAGGACAAAACAAAATTACACGAATTTATAAATTAAAATAGATTTCAAATAAGATAATGTTTTTGATGCGATTTTCAATTATTACTAACACATTTTAAAAGATATAAGTATGCATTTATTTAAAGGTCGAGTTGAAAGGTTTAACAGAACAGTTGTCGCCTACTTCAGAACAGCTTTTGTTGATAGTCGGGACTGGCCCAGTATGCTAGACGAGTTTTACTATAAGTACAATAGCAGAGTAAATAAATCTACCAAACCTTTGACACCATACCAGAGATTTTATAAAAGACCAAATTTCTATGTTGCGTTAGAAGATCAGGTAAAATATTAATATTATATATTTCTTTTAGATTATTTCAGGTTTTAATCATTTTTATATGAATTTTATACCACGTTTGATATACATGTTTTGCACATTTTAGACATCATCAGATATAAAATAACTTTATGGAGAAAAAGAGTGGTTTTTACATGTACAGTGACCAATATTTCATACAAGTTAATAACAATATTAGTTTTGAAAAGTATAATTTTCACGTTTAATACGTTTACGTACATGTATTATTTATTGGTATAAAAACGTTCAGTAGCAAGTATTTTAGACATATTTATAAGTGTACTAATAAGGAATAAAATATAACACCCAAAAGGCTTAAGCATTTTAATGTTTTAAAATTTGAACAATTTACACTATGGGTTCTCTAAAGTTGTATAAGTTAAATAAAAAAGTCCAGTTGCAAATATTTCATACATGTTTAAAACCGAATTACTTTTTCTTTTAATAGTTATCCTTATAATCTTTCAATATTAGGTACCAATATGCAATTTGACATCAGAAGAAAAAGCATTTTTGGATAGTGCACACCTGGATGTAGAAGATACGGAAGAATTAACAGTAGAAAATACAGTAGTCAATGAAAATAGTCAGGTATTATTGTATTATTGATTTATTTGGTAAACAACTGCAATCACAGCTCTTAAAACGTAAATTATTTTGTTTCTCTTATAACAATGTTTCATACCTGGGGCCGTGTCAATGAAAGTATCCTTCGATATGTCCTAAGATAGGTCTTAGGACATTATTTAGGATGGTCTTAGGACGTGTCTGAGACATGTCTTAGGATGTAAAACAAAGCTGTCTTAGGACTGTCCTAACTACGATGGTCCTAGGACCATCCTAACACATTTATTTAATTAAAAATATATGTAGAGATTTGTATGACATAGATTGAATTGTATTTTAGAACCTATATGTAAAGAGAGGGAAGATGACTCTTATATAAAAAACAATTAACGCAAAATAAAGTTAAAAGTTTTTACAGAATACTAATAAATATGTTATTAAATATGATAAAAGATATAAATGAATTTAATACGCAAACAAAGGTAAATGGTCACAAAACTTTGTGATATTCGTGCTGCAATTTTAGTTCATAAACTAGTTTTGTCCTTAGGTCCACTCGATTTCATTACATGTATCGAATCAGGATTAGGTAAAAAAAAAGAGGTAAACTTTCCCCATATTTGAATTATTCAAAAAAATGTGTTGCTTATGATGATAGTATTGAATTTGTTTCGGCTTCAAAAAAGGCAGCACGAAATAATTTAATATAAAACAAACATTAAACAATATTTTTTTTTAATTAATATTTTATCTAATGATAGTTTAATATTGTATTAGTATTTTTAGTATTGAGATTATGCCATATTTGTTGTTTTTATTACGTTTTAGCACGATGTAACCTTTAGGACTATCCTAAGACACCTAATTGTATATCCTAACTTTAGGACCAAGTTTAGGACATATCTTATTTTAGGAGACTTTCGTTAACCCGACTTAGGACTAAGAAGTGTCCTAAGACCATCCTAAGACATGTCTTAGTCCTAGGACAGCTTCGTTGACACGGCCCCTGGTGTTATAATAAAAACTAACATTAATATGTTTTTACAATATAATTAAAACGCATTATGTTTAGTTATAAAAATACTTTTTATAGTTAATCCGTATTTCAATATCAATAAACAAAATGGAAATAACTTTAAGAAGTGAAGAAAAAAAAAAGGACTTTTAAAAGCGAAATGTTGTTTTAAGAGGGAAATTAGGATGATGTGGAATCGTTTTTAATAAGTATATACACAAATTTAATTCGAATATAAAGTTCATGATTTTACTTGTATGTTTTTCAGCAAAAACAGCTCGATCTTCAGAAAGTAGCTGAACAGCATGAATTAAATGGTGAAGTCAACAAAAAAACATCACAGGATACAGTAAACGAGGAACATAGTTTTAGTGTTGACAGTTTAAAACAAACGGTATGTTCTTTAATAACTGTTTTAAATATTTTTCTTTAAAAAAAAAAAAAGAAAATGGCACAACAATTTTAAACATCTTTTAATGATAGGTCACCGTACGTCCTTAAACAATGAGCAAAGCCCATACCGTATAGTTAGCTGTAAAAGACCTCTCAAAAACAAATGTAAAACTTTTTAAACGAGAAAACTAACTGCCCGAAAGAGGGGCAAAAGATCCGAAAGGAGCAGTTAAACTCATAAATCAAAAATAAACTGATAACGCAATGGCTGAAAAAAATCGAAATAATAGTACACATACAACAGAAATCCTAGCAAAAAATGGGAGTGATCTCAGGTGCTCCGGAAGAGTTAGCAGATACTGCTCCACATGTGGCACCCGTCGTGTTGAGAAATTCATGTACATACAGAATGTGCCGGGGTTACACATGTAAGCGAGATCCCAACCATACCTTTAACATCGGACAGTCACGGTGTAACAGTACAACTGCTTTTAAAGAGAAATACATGTATATAACTCTTGTACTGAGGATTGTTTTTTACAAAACGGTGCAAACAAGCTAATTATCTTATACTTTTATACTGTTTGTTCATTACTTTTATTTAAAAAGAAAAAAAATTAAATATTTTCTTGAAAAAGAATATTTATGCAAAAATAGCCATTTTAGTCCAGAAGTAATTATATATGAATACAGCGTTTAGAATTATTACTATTTATACAAATGATTTACTACAGGAACACGTTAAAGACAGAAGCACTACACCACAATCTGCGCATACAGATGGAGTATCCATTGTACCAGTACCAGAGTGTGCACATATGAACGAGTTATCTATTGCGCCCTCACAAGAGAGACAATTGTCAAATCAGGAGTATATGGAAAATCTGTGGAGACAGAAACAAGAAAAGATTGTAAGATTTTTTTAACATCTTATATATTCTTTTGGTTTTAGTTTATCTATTTAAAGTGCCTTATTAATTATTCATTCTAATTACTCATTCTAATATAGCATAATAAATTAAATACAAATGTACATTTTTAATAGCAATTGATAAGTACAAAATAGATTAAACATATGTTGTTAAAATGTCAGGCAAAACATTATTTGTTTTAAGTTATACATTGCAAGAATTTTTAAAAATGAACTGAAACTAATACATGTACCGTTACTATTTTTAACAGAACAGAGAAGCATGGGATAGGGATTTGTATCCTGTTGAGTTGTTTCCTAGGAAGTCCCAAGTGATGGAAATGCAAACATTTAATCCAAATATTAATGACACAATAGATTTTAGACCAAATTCAGCACTTAGCGCAGGAACAAATGTATTTCTGTCAGGGTATTGGAAGAAGGGGATAATAATGGACATTCAGATGGATGATTCTAAAGGGAGAGTGTACACAGTGAAAGACCTTGAGAACAATAAAATCCACTGTTTATCGAAATACTTAATTCGTCCTAATTTGCTGTATTAAATATTCATTCATTGCATATTGCATGAATTTATGCACTTAAATTGAAATTGTTTTATTTTTTCTACCTACTTATAGTCACTTTGCTAAAATCTTTATTTTATTGAAGAAGTTTAAATATATAAGAAGATGTGGAATGAATGCGAATGACATAACTGTCAATCCAAGCTGCAATGTGTAAAGTAAACCATTTCAAGTTAAAATACGGCCTTCAACACAGAGCATAGGTTCACTCAGAACAGCAATAACTCGTGTTAAACAATTCAAACGGAAAAACCTACAGTTTTGTATGTATATAAAACATATGTAGCTTTCTAATCATTGTTACAGGCATATCATTGCACTTCAGCGTATTTGTTTTTAATAATTTATCTTTAAAATGTAACTGTCGCACTTTAGCGTGGACCATCGCACTTCAGCGTAACCACCATCGCACTTCAGCGTAGCTATTAACAAGTTAACGTCACAAAGTGACCATCGCACTTCGGCGTGATAACCATCGCACTTCAGCGTGGACCATCGCACTTCAGCGTAACGACCATCGCACTTCAGCGTATCTATCAACAAGTTAACGTCACAATGTGACCATCGCACTTCGGCGTGTTAACCATCGCACTTCAGCGTGGACCATCACACTTCAGCGTGACCATCGCGGTTCGGAGTACCATCGCACCTCCGAGTCCTACAAATATATTCTCATTAACCTTCTCAATTATGAATTTTATAAACCGATTTAAAAGTACACCATACTGAACTAAAACTGTAGGTGATGTAGGTTATACGCCAATAAGACAGCAATCAAAGGGCAAAAACAAACTGGGGACATCTAGAGGGTAACATATAGTAGTTTCCAACAATAGATAGGTGTCTGCACAATATGTAAACTTCTAAATCGTCACTAATTTCTATAAAAGTTGTAAATAAATTTAACAGAAACGATAAATAAAAATCTACCATTTAATCACAATTCTCCAAATGATGTAACAATTTAAGAAGAAGCCTAAATATAAAAAAAGTTGATAATTAAATACTTATACTAACCTTTAATTACATACGTCGTTCGGGTTAATTAGTTACCCGAGCCGTGCAGATTAAATGATATATACTTGCTTGGTCAATAACTATAACTTATATTTTTCCTTTTTCAGTTCATTTTAATATAAGTTTACGACTATCTTTTTTAATTAGATGTTAGAAGCAGTATTAGTAGTAACACATATAGGAATTTGTTATTTGTATAATTGCTTCGTCTTTTATTAGTTGTGCGTTGAAGTTATTCACTAAGCATGTATAAATTCAAAAGGTTGAGAGCTTTCATATGCACATGGTAGGGCGCTTCTCTGTTTATGAAGACTCTTATGCGCCGTATAGATGTTTATATTAATTTAATTAACATCGTTCTGTTCAAATACTACATGTAGTTAGTAGGTATAGTTAACCTTTACTAATTAGTTGATGTTTTATATCATATTTTATCAAAGATTCAAAGTTTTATTATCCTCAGACACAACAGTGTACAAGAGGTCAATATACATACATACATAAATATACTAAATATCTATACAGTAATTACAATACAATTATGATGAACATGTATATATATACAACAACAGGAGCTAACACACAGTAAACAATCATGCACGTGATTCTCGTGACACTTTCATGTGTATATACAGTCAGTCTATATCATTTGGATTTAGGTCTAGTCATAATACTCGAGTACTCGCAAGTACTCGGATGAATCTTAAACGTCTATTGAAAAAGTTTAAGTTAGATTTTAGGTGGGATGCAGTGCTTTTGTTATTACCTTTCATAAACACATTGACGAAATACAAACGTACTACAAACATAGCTTGCTCCTCTGTTTTTGTGTCAATGAAACAATAAATAAACGACTGCCGTTTTTACAAATAACCTATCATAATATCAATTATTGTTTGTTTACGTGTTTATGAACCAACTTTCAAGTAAAAATCAAAATTTTAAGTCCGACAAAGTAGACAACATATTTAGCATCTGTTCCTGAGGAGTTGGTATTTTTTATAACACGACTTGTCTATCTAAAATTTGTCAACAACAATTATGATATTGGACTTCAAATTACTTGTGCTTTTTCGTGTTGCTCAGTATTACTTTTTCTGTGGTTTTTTTTTGCACTATCGTTTGTCTGATTTTCTTTTTTTTCTTTAGCCATGACGTTGTTAGTTTATTTTCAACTTTTGTGGTTGAATGTCGCTCTCATACTTTCGCATATCTCTAAATTGTAAATTAAACAATTATAGTGAAGCTTTAAAAAAAAAAGAGTAATTAAATTAATTTAAATATACATCTCATACCAATCAGAAGTCTTGATTAACAAACAAAGGTAAGTTTTTACGGATTGTGATGAGTTAATTATTAATCCATGAAAGTGTTGATCCGTGTACAAACACCGTTAAAAATGTCTCAATCAGTTATGTAGGGTTTCCCGCAGGTTACTTTGATTTTGTGTTCGTTTAAAAATATGATCTGTTCAACAATTTCAGACGAAAGACTGTTAAACTCTCTATTTTTTTGTTACAAGGAGTGCACATGAAAATATTCCCTCCAAAGGAAGTTGCTGGTACTACTATAGTATCCTCAGGATAAACATAGTTATGTTATTAATTTATTTTATTGAGTATTACGAAGGAGAAATTTCAACTAAAATTGAGTGGAAATGTGAAGAGAACTATCTCAAGATGTATAAAAAGCAAACGAGTATCCGAGTACTAAAACTGTACTCGAGTACTCGGTCTCCAGTACTCGAGTACTCGTTGCCATCCCTAGATTTAACACAATGTCATGAATATGTGAGTAATTATAGATATTTGATAATGTTTTTTAAGAATCAACAAATATTACGATATAATATTACATTGCAATTTGACAGCATTCCAATCATTTTGATCTCTGATGGATTTGTATTGTAATAATGTGGGATAAAATAACAATAATATTTAAAACAACATGAGCCACTCTAAAAAGAGTTATGAGAGACTATAAAAAAAAACATTTCCACAAAACACATTATTATCTACAATTATATAAAATACCTTTTCTTTATTTTATCTCTGTTTAATTATATTGATAAATAGAGGGATTAGTAAACAACGGAACATCTCCATTTATACACCGGCAATTATGTCCATCTCAAAAGATATCGTTTTTAATTATATTGAATATGTGTTTACGCTTTTGTTTGAAATACACAAAGTTGAAAAGTTCAAAATTTTTACGTCTTCTTGTTAAGGTTCATGTGGACCCTATGGCTAAAATGGCCGTATTTTCACCTCAAAATTTACTCTGAGTACAGACAAATCTGCGCATCTGTAAAAAATTTCAGGCATAGCATGCCCTAGATAAATAAATTTCAAATATGTTTTATGTTTTAGAAAAATAAAAACTTACCAGGATTTTGCCGTGCACTTTTTTTCATTCCTCCAGAAGATGCCAAAATAAACTAAGTTGGGAAACAGGTTTGAAAACTTCCCCACAGGTAATAATTGAAGTGAGCTGTATTGCTTGACATGGCCACGAGATGGACAATAGATACCTGACAATAGTTGGTTATTTAAACTGTGTACCTGAGTGGACCATATCAAGGTAAACTCAACTGTTTGTTAATTTTATCATCTTCTGCAGGGACGAAAAAAAGGTGTACGGCAAAATCCAGTTAAGTTATGAATTTTCTAAATCATACATTGCATTTGAATTCTATTTATCTAGGGCATGCTATGCCTTAAAACTTTTCCAGATGCACAGGTTTGCCTGTACTCAGAGTAAATTTTGAGGTGAAAATACGGCCATTTTAGCCATAGGGTCCACATGAACCTTAAGGTTCATCATAAGGAATTGAAAAATATGGCCGTGTTTACACCTCCAAAATTACTATGAGTACAGACAAACTGGTACATCCAGGAAAGTTTTAAGGCATGGCAGGAACTAGATATATAAAAGTTATATGAAGTCTACGTTTCAGAAAATTAAAAACTAACCTGGATTTTGATGTTCATTTTTTTCCAGTCTGCAGAAGATAGCAAAATAAACAAACACCCGAGTTTCATTTGATACGGTCCACTCAGTAACAAATTTTAAACCTGTTAAATCACCTATTGTTTAAAGGTGTCAATTGTCCATCTATTGTCCATTTAAATCAATACTACTCACAACAGTGATTATATGAGGGGAGCTTCTCGATCGTTTTCACTACTTAGTTAATTTTTGCACCTTCTGCAGGAACGAAAAAAAATGGATAGCAAAATCTAGAAAAGTTTATAATTTTCTGAAACATAAAATGCATTTTAAAATTTATATATCTAGTTCCTGCCATCCCTTAACACTGTTGCAAGTGTATAGGTTAGTCTGTACTCAGAGTAAAATTTGGGGTGTAAATACGGCTATTTTAGCCAAAAGGTTATGATGAACCTTAATATAGTAGTCATAAAAATACAGCGATTTGTAGAATAATCTGAATAAAAATATAATAACACTGCCGGGCAGTTTTTAATCATGAACTATATTCCTTCATACATGCACATTGTATTTACGTCAGAACATTCCTATTACGGTCTAAGAGATCGTGTATAGGATTGTGTTTAACGTCCTGTGAAGCTATGTTCATGTAATATGCAAATAAACTCTTCTTTGTTCTAGATTGATCCAATGAGCCGATTATGTAAAGTACTATACAAAAAATGTGGTATGCTTTCCAATGAGACAACTCTTCACCAGAGAACAAATGTCGTAGAAGTTAGCAACAAATATAGGTCACTGTACCGGATTCTAGTTTACAAGTTAACAGTCCGCAATTTGATATTGTACCCAAATCAGACTGCAAGCCCTCTATAACTGATTTGCCCTAATTCCCCAATTCAAATTTTCAAGCCCAGGGTTTGAACCACACTCTTGCAAACACGCATCCATGAGACGGTTGAATCTTTGGAAATTGAGGTATCAAATTAGTACGGTTATATCACCTTAGTCTTTGCCAATTAATTTTAGGCTGCTGTGTTCTTAAATCAATTTCTCTCAATCTATTAACGTAAAAATTTGCTTTCTATAGGAGTAGGAAGTATAAGGCCCTGATCTGGCTCACAGAATTAATTCTCAAGTCCTTTTCAAATTGTGTTTTTTTTTAATCAAATGTATAGGATGACAAATTCATTGTATTACAATAAAAGAACAGAGTTACAATGTCCCCCCACGTTGCACATATTTTATCTACTATCCAGGGACAAAAACTAAAAAAAAACAATTTGGTTCTTTAAAAAATTTACTTGTGATGTCACTCTGACGTTAAAAAGGTGTAATAATGGAAAAACGTGATTATTTATCTATTGAGCTACATTATTTTACCAAGTACACTAATTTACATGCATCTGTATCTTTGTGCAAAGACGTCATGTTGGAAATAGTGTGCAAGTAAATTCATCATAGATACCAGGAATGAAATTTTGTATTTACGCCAGACGCGCTTCGTCTACTAAAGACTCATCAGTGACGCTCAAATAAAAACAAATTTCCAAATTTAAAGTTTGGTAAGGTTGTACTGTTACTTGTACATGCAGGAAGGCATAAATCGAGCAAATTTGGCAGTTTTTCAAAAACCAGTACTTTATGTAAATAGATATAGTGATGTAAGAAAACTATACATTAAGAAATATTATTGGCAATATCCATCCACTTTTAAACTTATACAGTTGTTATCAGTTCACAATGTGAAAGAACTTAATAATTTAGGTAAATTTTTGTTTAAGGTGGTACCTAACACCTGAACTAAAATTAATTTGGCTCGTTTAATTTTCTTAAAATTTTGACAAAGTATTTACTTTGGCCCTTTGACAAAAAATAAAAATTTCAAAAAATTTGAACCAACCGTTTAATCAGAAAAATTACACTGGTTATATAGCAGTCTGACCAAAACTTATTTTGATCCTTGAGAAGCTTAATATTCCCTTATCAACACAACGTCATTAAAACGTTCTGCTGATTTTACAGAGTTATCTCCCTGTAGTGTTAGGTACCACCTTAATATTGAAAAAAATCGTAATATGTAGTTGTATTAATGATTTTTTATATGAATTTATTTTCATTCTCCGCCATACATGTATTGTGTATAATTATTGTATTTATATTTCACTAATGCATTCAAAAAAAAAATATTGTAAAATTGTATATTCTTTAAGCTGTATTGCTTCTGAATAAAGTATTATTATTATCATAATATTAAGTTTTTATGTTAAAGCTCAAATATTTGTTTTTTGTTTTTTGTTTGTTTTTTTGGTGGTGTTTTATTTCTTTAATTAATCAATTCGTAAATAAAACATTTTGCGTTTCATTATGTTGCATGTCACGATAAACAAGATAATTAAAAGTCAAATTAAAAGTCAAAGGCAGAGAAAACAATGAATGTGACGTCAAAATCTTTTTATTATTCAAAATAGAATCTCAAAATACTTTAATTTTCTCGGTCATTAAAAATTAAATCTATTTATCAATCTTTTAATATGTTGTCATTAAGGTTCAAACACTTCACTCTATGATTTAATCACAAAATTAATAAAAACTCTAACACGCGGGTTTTTTTTCGTTTTTTCTTCTTCTTTTTTTCTTTTTTTTGTATATTTCAAACAAGACAAAACCATATAACATCAAAGGAGTTCACTAAATCTTTCCATAAAACTGAAGCACAAACTTTCTGTAAGAAAATAGTTTTAATCATTTCATTTTGCAGAACTATTTTTGAAAGCCTTAAAAATTTAAGAGGCTGTGTTTTGCTATTGAAGTCATAATTCAACGTGATTTACAACCATTTGGTTAAGAAAAGGCTCGTTTTTTACAAAATTTATAAATACCTATACGCATTGTAAAAGACTATTAAGGCAAACATCTTTAACGTAAAATTTTGATAAAAACTAGGTGTTTCACTCACAGGCACTTGTTTCTGTCAATATGGGGTTTACTATCCATACCCGTACAAAAAAAACACAAGGTAGCTAACGGAAATTTTCAATGTGTTCGCTCCAATATTTTATTACTTCACTTGCCCCTCTCACGAATAAACATACACCAGTCTGTCGGTAATTGATTTATCTTTACCCTTAAGGATGTACACCTCTGAGGAGCCAAAAATTTCTAGATTTAAACTTTTTTTCTTAACCTTATTTTTGGGTTGATAAGACTGTAACAAAATAATTGGTGAAGAAAAATTCATATGGTGGTGCACTTCTTTTTTTGCTACGGCCCTTTGAAAATGCCTCATTTTGATGATTTTCCCATTTTTCATCAATTTTTACCTATTTTGGACTATAATCGTGAAAAAAATCACAGTTCCACAATTAAACTTTTTTTCATACTTTCTATAAAGATGAAGTGGACCAATCTGAATCAATTTTACTTAAAAAAAAACTATAGGTAGGTGTTAATATAAGAAAGTTTTATCATATTTTGACGCTTTTTTGTGTAAAATTTTCCATGCTGTCATTTTTTTATTTTTGTGATTTTTCTCAGTTTTCAGAACAAAATGCATATTAATTCAACTTTTTTGTTATGAATGATTGAAAAAATACATATCTAAGAAATTTGAAAAGACCAAAATGATATGGGATGTACATGATTCTTGTAAAATTATTTTTTGTATCCCTTACCCATTTTGGCTAAATATACTGACTGGATTGGTCGTAAATTTGAAAACTGGATTACTCAAAAACTATTCATTGTAATTACACAATTTTTTCACAGATTTATGTTTGATTATAATATTTTTAAAATTCGTTGATATTTCCACTTGTATCACATGTTTTGGAAATAATTCAAGAACGAGATTTCAACGAGACTGAACGAGACTGAAAAGTCAGAAGAGTACATCCTTAAACAACTTTCACGTACCTTGAGAATACCCCTCAAACAGTATAACACACTTGAGATGAGAATTATTGACCTTTTTCCAGACCATTGAATTTGTAAGTACTTAACTTCCGGTTAACTTAGGAATTAAATATAACAGTGTAATCTGATTGGTCAAATTTATCTGGTTACCTGTTTATTTATACTAGTTACCAGAAACCAGAAAAATGTGACAAATGGGATTACACAGTTATACGGTATGTTATGTAGTAATATTGCATTAGTAAGTAATTGGTAGGACTAAAACATCATTAGAATTATTTTTAAACGGTTTTTTTTTTTGGAAAATTGAACCCCGTACCATAGAAAACTGAACTCCTCCCATAGTCTTGGGATTTTTAAATTGTCATAAAAAAGGAGTGAAAGATACCAGACGGACATTCAAACTCATATGTCGAAAATAAACAGACATCGTCGTGGTATGACTTAAAAAGGGACAAATAAACGGACAAATAAACATAAAAGAACACAAAACACAACATAGAAACCGAAAGACTGAACAAAAGGAACTCCACTAAAAACTGGGGTTGATCTCAGTTGCTCCGGAAGGGTAAACAGATCTTGCTCCACACGTGGCACCCGTGGTGTTGCTAATGTTATTACCAACCCGGCAATAAGTCTAATTCGAAAGGTCACAAACGGGAAAATGGTAAGGATTGTAGTTACGACATTAGGAACATATCCGTTATCATCTGTGAAACGTATATTCTATAAAGGTCCACCAACTCGGGATGGCGTCCGTAAAACTAACGATCGAAGGGATGACTTCAACTTCACCACTTATAACTCTTACTTTAATAGTATCCTTGCAGCAACCCTCTATCAAGGAAATCATGATAGGAAATACAAGCCCTGGAATATTGTATCAACTTGGAGATATATACTCCGTATGCAGACGCTGCTGAAAAGTTGCTATATAGAAATGCAAAGTTGACAATTGGTAAGCTAAAATCAACTCTCTTGTCGTAAAGTTTTGTTTTCAACTGACCTTCATTGTCATCTAGATGTAAGTCAAGATATGAGGCACACTTAACTGTATCTGTTGTATCCTTTCTCTCACGTTCAATGGAATAGATTCGTTCAACTTAGTCACCAATTAGTGAGAGATTTAGAGAGAACATCATCTGTACAGCAGAAAGTAAAGTTAAAGGATACTGCTAACTTCTTACTGTCCTCCTAAGAAGTTTCCGTATGGAGTCAGCTTCAAATGAAAAAAGGAACAAGTCGTCAAGAATCGGGGC
This sequence comes from Mytilus edulis, assembly GCA_019925275.1. NCBI lineage: Eukaryota > Metazoa > Mollusca > Bivalvia > Mytilida > Mytilidae > Mytilus > Mytilus edulis. The sequence continues at coordinate 49,926,249 of CM034358.1, forward strand.
ACAGTTTGTTACCATGGGAATGCCGATTGTTTGTTGAAAAATACACCCGCCAAATGTAACAAATATGTGGTTAATCAAGAAATCAAGCATCTTGATAATGTCAGTATCAGAAAAATTGTTATTAGAATCATAGTGATTTTTTACAAAGTAGTATTTGTCCCTTATTAAGACAACATACTTGTATATACGTTGGCCATTCTTTTTTATGAAACAAAGCAAAACTTTTTCAATTTGGTTTTTAGTTTGGAATGGGGAATATTTGTGTAATGTGTAGAAAAGTCAACTGTTTTAATACTATTGCAAAATGAAAGAGACTTAAATTGTATGTAGTCTAAAAGATCTTTTTTTAGTATCCACATCTGATTCATGCAACCTCTAGAAGAAGTAGTTTCACAATAACTTTGACGTCCGACTTTGATTTTTGATAAAATTGATGTTAAGCATTTAGAAAGTGGTTTCGTGGAGCACTTGAAAGACCTAGCAATATACCGTTGTTTGTAACGACACTTGTGTAGTTTAGGTATCCAATACAGTGATGGAAGATCCAGTTCTTCATTTTTGGTCAAAATTCGAAAGGAACATAGAACAGACGAATTAACCAAAATGTCCTCTTTACTAAGTGTCGTGGGGGTATATGTTGAGTTTCCAAGTGAATTGTCAATACCTGATTCATTTATCAAGCAGTCTATTAAACACAAAAACGATGTTGTTTAGGGCTTAATCTGTGGGGACAATAACATATTTGTCATGGAAGTAGGACAAGCGTTTTGTAACATTTGGGTTTTAAAGAAAGATATAGCTTGGGTATTAATAGACCCAATCAGTTTCTTAATTTTGATTTGTATTTACGACTCACAGCCTTTAAATCCATTCAAAAAGAGTATCCGCGTCTTCTTTCTCGCTTTTAGCCCATTGCCTGGCATAATTCTTGACTGAATCCATTAGTATTTTGAAGTTGTGTTTCCAATTCACTTGATGGATTTAGTCAGGAGGTTAAGGGCATACGAAACAGTTACAGGGGAGGTAATGACGTTGATAACGTAAAATGTTATTTTCGCGACGTCAAACTATGACATATCGAGAAAAGATGCATTTTTCGACTGATTTTTATCATTCAAAGTGATTTAATTTGAAAACAAGTGCATGGACCCCTAGTTTTGAAAACGACATTTTGTTTCATTTTGCAGGGAGATTGTGTGGACCAAAGTTTATAAAACTGTAAATAGTGCATTTTGTTTAATTTTGATAAATATACAGCAAAAAAATACGTTTTTTTCTCAATTCATGACCATTTGATAAATATGAGTTATTTCTGAATAAAAGATGTATAAATTTTTAGGATACTTATAGAAATACAGATATTACAAATCATTTAACAAAAAACAATTTGTGTTTATCTTTTAAAACAATAAAGTTATGGATTTCTTTCGAAAGGGAAAATACGGCCATAAATCCGGAAATATACAAATATACAAATTTTCAACCTCATTTAACTCAAAAAGTAGCACATGAAGGTATATTTTTTATTACATATTTGATTGAATCAGGGGGAAAAAAGCCTAGTATATGGAAATTTTCATCAAACTGTAAATACGGGATCAAAACTGTATCGTATGCCCTTAAGACTTGAAGTCGTCAATACTGAGATCCTACTACGCGTGTTTGTAATTACAAATTCTAGTAGCAATTGCTTTGGTATAGGTATAAAAATGATAGGTATAGTCTGAACTTTAAAATAGTGAGGTACTAGACCATACCCGCGACATCGCAGGTCGTGACTGAATCAAAGAACTTATGCCTTATGTTTAGCCAGTATTTTTAGTCAAATCGATTAGAAGGTGCACATTTATTTCCTGTATAATGACGAAGTTCAGGTGTGATTATTACCCGTGTTTAAAGCAAATCCTGAATACACCGTTTGGTTGTGCGCCTGACAGAGGCGGGACGTACAGATTAGGTAACAGGGATCAGGAAATTTGTTACAAGACTTAGATCGATAACGGTCTCTGAATTTGGATATTTTCTCAAACATTTGCGTTATATGTGGAAAAAGATTTTTTCAAAGAAAAATTTAGGAAGCACAAAACACTACATTTATACGTCATCTCACAAATATGTCCGACTTTGTATCATTTCAGAGGAATTGCGGCTCAATCAAATCGGGCTCTTCCTTTAGTAGAATAGATTTTTGAGTGAACTTACTTATGATGAAGGATATTCCCCAAGTTGATGGAATCGAGACTTTTGTTGGAAAAGGAATTTAAGAAAAGGTCTGTTTTCCTTTTCAACTTTTCCAAAGCGAACTGTATAAGTATGCGACTAGCAATATCCGAAATGATAACTATAAGGTTATATTGGTTTGAATGAGGATTAGAAACAGTGTTTTCCAAATATAAATTGTTCAGATAATGAAGTTTTGAAATGGTTAATGAATAAAGCTTCGTGCAATGTGATGAATAACTTATGGCTTTTGCATAATTGGCAGTAGATCATTAACAGAGACATCATGGAGAGTAGGTGGTGTATATTTACGATTACATTGACTGCGTCTACGTCGTGGAAAGGGTTGAAAATGTTCATCACATTCACCGAGCTATAGGAAATATCCAAGCTATGTTATATAGTTATAATGCATATAAAATAATTGGTAGGAATCAAACATGATAGGAAATATTTTAACATTTGTACTCAGCCATGGAAGATTGAAAACCCTTCAATGGAAAACTGAACTTCCCATACCCCTATATACCACAGATTTTCAAATTGACATAACTATTCCAGATTGTTATGCAGTAAAATGCATTGAAAATACTTGGTAGGAATTAAACATGTTAGAAAATATTTTAAACATTTTCGCTCAGCCATGGAAAATTGAACCCTCTACCATGGAAAGCTGATGTCCCCCTATAAACTCAGATTTTAATTGTTAAACCTTTTCCAGCCATGTTATCAAGTTATAATGCATTAAAGAACTTGGTAGGAATTAAACATGTTAGAAACATTTTCACTCAGCCATGGATAATTGAAAAACCCTTCAATGGAAAACTGAACTTCCCATACCCCTACAGACCTCAGATTTTTAAATTGGCATAACTTTTCCAGTAATGTTATGAAGTTATAATGCATTGAAAGTACTTGGTAGGAATTAAACATGTTAGAAAATACTTTTAAACATTTTCACTCAGCCATGGAAAATTGAACCCCCTACCATGGAAAACTGAACTCGCTATAGACATCAGATTGTAAATTGGCATAAATATTCCAGCAATGTTATATAGTTATATAATGCACTGGATCGATGCCACTGCTGTGGAGTTTTTATTCCCCGAGGTATCACCAGCCCACTACTCAGCATTTCTGTGTTGACATGAATTATCATTGATATGGTCATAATTATAGATTGACTGTTTACAAAACTTTCAACTTGGAAATACTAACTTAAAGGCATTATCTGCCCCAGGAATAGATTACCTTAGCTGTATTTGGCAAAACTTTTAGGAATGTTTGGTCCCAAACTGTTCAACTTCGTATTTTATTTAGCCTTTTCAACTTTTGTTTTTTTTTCGAGCGAAAATGATGAGTCTTTTGTAACAACAGACTACTAGCAGTTAACTGACATGCCAGCTCCAGACTTCAATTAAACTGACTGAAAGATTATGATTCATCATATGAACATCAGGCATAATCCTTCCCGTTAGGGTTTAGTATCATACCATCATAACATATATGAGAAGAACATAACCCGTGTCATGCCAACAACTGTTTTTAAAAAATAATGTGTTTAGTTCCGATGCAAAGACCTTATCAGTGACTCAATATTAACGCCAAAATATGCAATCTTTAATGACTTGACAACAGTATCGTAATTATATCCCTTCTTAATAAGTCTATTCAAAGGTTTTGTAAGTTTCTGAGGTGAATACTGACACCTTTGTGCTTTATAAAGAATATTACCATAAAAAATTGGATGTGAAATACCTGAACGTATAGAAGTCTGCATGTTGAGCTATATTTACGAATGATGTCTTTATACCGATGATAAAATTTAGTAAATGTTTTGACTAGTTTGTGATATCGAAAACCCTGGTGTAATAATTTTTCAGTAATACATAAATTTCACCTCTGATTTTCAAATTGTCATAGCTATCCCAGCTATGTTGTACGGTAAGTATGCATAAATAAGAACTTGGTTTGAACAAAACGTGTTAATTTGTTTTTACCTAGCCATGGAAAATGGAACCCACCTCTATAGACCTCAGAGTTTCAATTTGTCACAGCTAATCAAACTACTTTATATAGTTATAATATTTAACCTAATGTGCACTTGACATTCATTTATTAATGAAGGACATTCAGGGGGTCGATTTTCTAGGGGGGGGGGGTCAATTTCCCGCTATGTAAAACAGATCCCGGGTTCAAATTTCAGGTTGTTCAATTTGCCATATGACAATCGGTGTTGGGACCAATACAAATAGTATTGGAAAATAATTTTACACTGTATGGGCAGTTTTTTTGCAGACAATGACCATTTCAATAATATTGTATGTTTAAAGCTGGGCTGGTAAAACCCTCTGCGAAGAAACAGGGAATAAGTTACTGGGGTTCGTGTTGTTTATTCTTTAGTTTTCTATGTTGTGTCATGTTTACTATTGTTTTTCTGTTTGTCTTTTTCATTTTTAGCCATGACGTAGTCAGTTTGTTTTAGATTTATGAGTTTGACGGTCCCTTTGGTATCTTTCGTCGCTCTTCTTTTACTGCGAAAATGAGCTTAATAAATATTCCAATGAGATATTATAGGTTGCACTTCTGTATATATGAAAAATGCATTTTCCCATAGTTACTCCTTTAACGGGTTAAAACTGTGCCACTTGTACTATGACAAAATGCATGTCTGGAAGGGAAAGATGACATCTATAATACTAAAATTACGAGGTCCAATTTGTCAGCCGTCATCGGGTAAAAACGACGAATCAAAGAATTCAACTCTATATATAACTAATATAGGACAATGGTGTAGATTAAAAATTACACCACTCCAGACCCTTTTGTTTTCCACATAATTATTATTGCCAATAATTAACAAGTTCCGGGTCTAATTCGATACCGATACCAATAGTATATCCACTTGTTAGCTATTACCTTATCTGTACGTTCCGCATTTGCCAGGCGCACCACCAAACGGTGTATTTAGGATTTTGCTATATACATGGGTCATAATCAAAGGGCTGACACTACTAAATTCAATCATTGTCAAATTGTTCCCTATTGTAGCTTTATTCAGCAATCAGCAAGACTTTCTAAGATAACTAATATAGGACAATGCTGTTGATTAAAAAATACCCCATTCCTGGATAGCCTGGACCTTTTGTTTTCCAAATAATTAATATTTCCAATAATTGATAAGTTCCAGGTCGACGGGTTCAAAAAGAAAGATTTGAAAGCAGAGAAAACTGTGTATCTTATAATCGACATGACTTTATCAGATGACAATACCAATTACTAAAATAAGACTTAGGCATAGTTATATACTTTAATTCAGTCACGGACCCGCAATATCACGGGTTTGTACTTGTGCACTACTATTTTTATAAAGGTCAAAACATATGGTTGTACGGCATATTTTCAACATGTATGTGCCTTGAACATGTAAGTATTTAAACGTACACTAAAATTATGTACTACCCCTCCCTCTACTTTAAGTTTTCCTCAGAATTTAATTTGACCACTATCTAACTGCATGTATCCTGGTAAAATTCCCAAGTTGTGTCTCTATGAGATGACACATTGAGATCATATCTGGGAAAAAGTAGGTAAACAAAACAAAATATATATGGACATTACACATCTCACCAAAGAGGCGTAATTGGAGAAGCAGCTGTGTTTATAAAATGCAATATATAGTTGTTAACTCTCAGGTTGCAATGCCGCTCTATCAAATACTAGTCCTAATAGCATTACCAAACTGAAGGCAGTCATTGCTAAACAAATTCACATGTTCGTAAAACGGTATCAATATCTTTAAAAGGAAAAAACAAACAGAGTTAATTGTGAATTTTTAAACGAGGACAGTAATGTCAGTCAATTTAGTAAGCATGGTTACTTTTCTTTGCCTGTATCCATTTTAATCCATTTCCTGCAGATTCTTAGGACAATTTATTTCTACGTGGACCTTGTTTAATATCATAATGTTCCTAATGAAATTTTGCACCAAAGATATATCAATGAGCATTGTTGACGTTCTGTATTATGATACGTTGATTATGTTTTATTGTTACAAGATCCAATTTGTCCATTAACGTTCATTAAATTCCATATCTTGGTTTGGTTAGTGACATGTACGTTTTATCCTCTTTTGTCAATCTGGAAGAATTAGTAAAATAAAGATACATGAAATGGTCCTTCGGTCGTAAGACGATTTCTTTAGTTTTATACATATGATTATGAAGTAGAATTCTGTTAACATGGTTAACGAAAAGAAAGAAAAATGAATTAATAAGAACAATATCGACTTATCTCAAAGAATCGATGATGTGTACACCGTATGGGTAGTTTTTTTTAATAAAAGATAAAGATAGCAAAGAAAAGTGTTATTACCATTATAATAAAAGTGAAGTTCGTCTCTGACCTTGACATTTTTTTATGATACATCTATAGTATTGAAATATGAGAAGACCTCATTTTTGTGTGTCGCTTCTCGTCCTTCCACAATAAATTTATCATCATGCTTTTGTATCCTAAAGGTACCATGCAAAATCGCATTTGTCATCCTCGCTTATTATTATTCTGTTTTGGTTATATTGGGAGAAAAACGAAAATAAAGCCGTCCAGATATTGTTTCTTTCATCAGGCTGACTTTAAGTCATAGACAAGACTTCCGTTTAGGACTGTTTAAAATTACACATATTAAGTGCTTGGGGACAGGACAATAAATTTCGCGTTTTCTGTATACTATGAACATACATATACTATTTATACTGTGTATGTTCTTTTTAAATAAAAGTTTACTATTCACGGCGGTCATTGATATATCATATACAGAGTCTCTATCTGAGACGACTATATGCTATAGTAGACTCAGGTCTCTATATAATATATCAGTGACCGCCGTGGATAGTAAACTTGGAATTGGTATTAAATATCAAATACTTTATTTATAGTATATGTATGTTCATAGTATAAAAAAAACAAAAAAAAAAACAAAAAAAAACCCAACAAAATACTTAAAAAAATAGAAAACAAAAATAACGGATTTTAGAACAAAAGGGGGAGGGCTGGGATCTCTCGGAAGAATGCAAAAAGAAACTTGAAGTGTACTATCAGAACTTTGATAAGCACGTCCGCCCTAAATCAAACAAGATCTATTCACGATACAAATTTTAAAGCCGTGTACAAAATGACATTGACACTTTCGAAGAATACCTCACCGACCTTAAAATATTGGTAAAAGATTGTGGTTATGCAACGCCAGAAGAAATGGTCCGTGATGCCGTTGTTTTTGGAACTAAAGATCACAAAGTTCGTGAACAATGCATCACCGAAGGGTCCGAACTATCGTTAGATAAAGCTATCAATTTCGCAAGAACGTATGAACTTTCTAAAGCACAATTAAAAGCTATGGAAAGCGAAGATAAAACCATCAACATGTTGAACAAACAAGGATCAAGATCAAACAAATTAACATCAGGTAAAAAGGATGGCAAGCAATACACACCACAAAGGTGACCACCTCAAAATAACAAGGGGCAATCACCCAATTTCGCAAACAAATGTAAAAACTGTGGAGGTAAACATGAGCGTAGAAAATGTCGTGCATTTGGTAACAGTGCAACAAGTGCCATAAATATAACAACTTTGCGTCCGTATGTCTGTTATCAAACAAATCAACAAAGAAAATGAACACTTAAGATATATGCAGTGAATATAATGATGATGAAATTTTTGTTGCTACAATTGATGATTCAGAATTGAATGCCGATGTATGGACCGAAACAATCAACTTCAACGACGTACCAGTTAACTTTCAGCTAGAAACAGGTGCGAAGTGTAAAGTATTTTCCCTGCACAAACTGAAAACCATTTGTTCGCATCCTATCATCACAAAACAAGTATAACCAATCCGTTCATACTCCGGACACATCACACTGTTTGAGTATTCAATCTTAGTTGTAGCTATAAATGCCAGGAGCATGCCGTGAAATTTCATATTGTAGATCGTAATGTACAATCCGTCATAGGTGACAAAACATGCGAAGTGATGAAACTCCTAAAGCGCATACCTGTAATCACTCATACAAGCACGCCGCACGAAACGACAAAAACATTATTACCAGAAAATCTGGAACAACAATATGGAGATTTGTTCACAGGCTTAGGATGTCTACCAGGTGCACATAAGATACGTATCAACAAAACCATAGCACCAGTTTTACACGCACCGCGTAATATACCAATAGCTATCAAAGACAAAGTTAAAGCTGAACTTGACCGTATGGAGGACATTGGTGTAATCTACAAACAGCAAGTACCTACACAATAAGTAAATCAATGGCAACTGTCATTTAACCAAACGGCAAAATTCGAATTTGCATTGATCCACGTGATCTAAACAAGGCCATATTACGTGAACATTATCTGTTAAAAACGTAGAAGAAGTAATATCGCAAATGCCGAATGCTAAGGTCTTTAGTAAACTGGATGGCACCACGTGGATTTTGGCATATTCAACTAGACGAACCTAGCTCAAAGCTATGCACATTGAATACACCATTTGGACGCTATGGATTTGCTCGTTTACCTTTTGGAATAAATTCAGCATCGGGAGTAATAGAGTAACTATTCCAGTAAATTGTGTCTGAAATGGTATCCGACATAGAAGCAGCAGAAGCAATAATCTACGACATTCTTATTTGGGGATCAGACCAAAAGAATATGATATGCGTCTTAAACATGTTCTAGACAGAGCGCGATAATACAACTTGAAATTAAGTGCTGGAAAATGCGATATAAGCAAACCGGAAGTAACATACGTTGGACATCGTCTAACTAGTGAAGGCGTGAAACCAGACCCAGAAAAAATCCGTGCAGTCAATAAAATGTCAAAACCGGAGTGCGTCAAGGATCTGCTAAACCTTCATGGGTTTTATTCAATATCTTGGCAAGTTTATGCCAAATATGTCAACAGTCAGTGCACCGTTAAGAACACTCCTAGGATGGGATGAAATACAAGAAACTAGCTTTCAAAGGTAAAAAGAAATGGCAACAAATGCACCACTGCTTCAATTCTACGATCCGAACAAACCGCTTACACTCAGTGTTGATGCTAGTTTAAAAGGACTTGGAGCTGTATTGATACAAAATCAGAAACCAGTTGCGTATGCATCACGTGCTCTTACTCAAACACAACAACGATATCCACAGATCGATAAAGAAACTCTTGCAATTGTGTCTAGATGTAATAAATCCCATAAGTATGTATATGGACGCCGAGTTCAAATAGAAACAGATCATAAACCGCTCTAATCAATCTTCCTGAAACCGCTTCACCAAACACCGCCTAGATTACAGAGACTTTTAATAGCATTAGAAAAGTATGATCTTAAAGTTGATTATAAACTGGGCAAAGAGATGTATCTAGCCGATCATCTCAGTGGAAACAAAGGAAGTATTAGTACCTGACTTACACGTGAAAGACATTCATTTGATATCACACATGCCAATTGCACTTTCCGTGATGAACTTTCAGTCATCGACCGTGAAATTTGGGTCAAAAGTCTAATTTGGCTTTGAAATTAGAAAGATCATATCATAGGCAACGTGTACTAAGTTTCAAGTTGATTGGACTTCAGCAACTTCAAAAACTACCTTGACCAAAAGCTTTAACCTGAAGGGACGCAAAGACGAACGGACGAACGAACGGAGCCACAGACCAGAAAACATAATGCCCAACTACTTTCGTAGGTGGGGCATAAAAACAACATTATCTACTAGTAGTAGACTACTATTCAAAATGGCCAGAAGTTATGAAACTGGACGATGAAACTAGCAAAAACACCATTGATTATTTAAAAGGACTAATGTCAAGATTTTGATATATTGACGAGTTAGTTTCTGACAATGGTCCTCAGTTTTCTTCATTAGAATTCAAAAGATTAGCTACCGAATATGGATATAAACATGCAAAGAGCAGCCCACAATCGAATGGACAAGCAGAAAGAAGTGTTCAAACCATCAAGAAGCTAATCACGAAATCGAAGGATCCGCACAAAGCTCTTTTAGACTATCGAAACACACCGTTGGACATTGATCTTTCGCCAGCACAATTGTTCCTAAATCGGAGATTAAAAACATCACTACCTACTTCATTACCGCTATTGATGCCGCAAAACGTCAACAACCGTGAAATTATCAAAAAACTCGAAGTTCGCCAGAGGAAAGCTAAAACTAACTATGATAAACATTGTGGACCTGAATTGGAACAGCTAAAACAAGGACACTCTGTTGTAATGTACACAGATGGAAAATGGAAAGCAGGGAAAATAATTCAAAAACATCACACTCCTCGCTCACAAACATCAGATGGCAGGCGTTACAGAAGAAACCGTAGGCATATGAGACCAACAACTTACAATGAAAACACAGTTGATAAAGAACATTTCAAGACCAATCACAATTCAACCGTCCGTAAAACTTTAACTGTATGTAACACTTCACAAACATTAGACCGCAGTGAAACCGTTGCGTTCGAGGAAAATGAACGTATTGAACCATTTAAGTCACCCGTGACAAGATTCGGAAGAACAGTAAAAGTGCCAACCTGAACCAAATTAAATGACTATGTAAAATAATTTTGTTGAACTGTCGAGTAGTTGCTAGAAATCCTTTAGTTAGTTTTAGTTAGTTATCAGAAAAGCCAATATGTCGATGTGTTATTTGGTAGCGTAAATTACGTAAAATCCATACTCAAATGGCACAAAGAAAACAAACCACAACACAAAGTTTCAAATCAAATAACTATGTAATCTGTTAAATGTATATCAGTTTGACATAATAAAACAGTTGAACAATAATCCTAATTCACTATTAACACAATATTACTCTCAACACTTCTAACTAACAATCTATCTATTCTCTTACTCTTTCTATTACACTCGGATCTCTCTCGCATCCCCTTATATACATATTTACAGGCGGTACCCCGACGGTTCCAAAGATGGGGTACCGGGCGGTTCTATAGATACCGGGCGGTACCTCAACGGTTCTTAAGATTGGCTACCGGGCGGTACTCTGACAGTTTTGGACGGTACCCCGACGGTTCCAAAGATGGGGGTACCGGGCGGTTTTTAAGATACCGGGCGGTGAATTTAAATGATATAGAAACCGTTCAAATAAATGAAAATACCAGGCATTGCCCTATAGAAATGTAATTTAACCCTTATGTATTTGAAAGAAAGACATCTTACATAATAATAAATTATACAGTTAAACTAAAATCGATACAATATTATCTTTATTTAAAGAGAGTAACTCATTTGGATTAAACCAATTTTCAATAAGGCTCTCTACATACAATATCAACTACATGAATAAAACAAAATTAATCTACTATTACAGACATATAAACACTAGATGTATATAAACACAAAGATAACAACAACAACAACAACAACAACAAAACACCTATAGTATACATAGTGGCTTAAATCTTAAATTTGACACTTTTAGAAAATATTATGACTTGCAAGAGAATTTGAATGCAGATATACTTTTTGATTTTTTAATTTCACTGGACAGTGAATGCCACACTTTTGGGCCACTAAAAGAAAAACTTGATTTGTATAATTCTGTATTTGATTTAGGGACAATAAAATTATCTGATGATGAAAGTCGAGTATTGTACGATTGTTTACTATTTGTATGCACAATAAGATTGGATAAATATTTTGGTGCCAGTTCATGTTTTGATTTATACATTAATAATGACTTATGGTAAAGTATTCTCTTAGTAACGGGAATGGTTTACGAATATCGTGTTCGTTTAAAATAATTCTAGCTTCCTTTTTTTGCAATCTTTCACAGTTTCCCCATACTGAACAACAGTAATCCAAATGTGGAAGAATATACGCATTGTAAAATAGAATTCGTGCATTATGTTATAGTTATTGACCAAGCAAGCCGGTATATAGAATTTAATCTGCACAGCTCAGGTGACCCTTATTAACCCGAACGACGTAGGAGTTCGGGTTAAAGGGTCATCCTGAGCGCGTGCAGATTAAATTCTATATACCGATTTGATTGGCCAATAACTGTTTTAACACATGACGTCATTAATTTACGTGAACGTTTTAGATGTGGACGATTTTCCGCAATCCACGGATCCTAAGAAAGGGGGAAATACGACTTTCATTGGTGAGTTTTAAATTGACAACTTTTTTGGGTTTAGACTTTTTGTAAAATTGCGATTTAATGGTAGATTTTTTCTTAATGTTTCTGTTTAATCTATTCCCATTTTTTATTTAATAAGTGACGATTAAGACTTTGACAATTTGAGTACCTTCAAATCGTTATTTGAAAAAAAAATCATAACTGAAAGGGTTATTGAGTTTAGATTAATTGCTTTTGAATATCTTTCCATCAATGATGTGCTTTAATAGAGAAAGATAAACAGAGAAAGATGTTATATTACCTAAATTTTAAATGTTGAATAAACAGGAAATACGTTTCTCTTTCCAATCTCCCCCCACCCCCCTTTCCCCCAAATTTCTTTGTATCTACTGTATTAATTTTTAAGACACGTCCATCTAAATGAAGTCGGATTGATCTCCAGCTAGGAATAGATATTGCAAAAGTCGTTATATTAAATTCCATTGAGTCTAAACTAATCCAAATCAGATTTCTTTTATTCGGATATTCTTAGATACATTTCTTTTTTGGCGGAAATGACCAAACATTGTTTTAACTCTCTTTCTGACTTTAAAACACTGATTTAAGATTTATTTTGTACGCAAAATATAATAAAATTTTAATGTTCAAGCTAAGATGAAAAAAAGGAATGAGAAACCTTTCTTTTTTTCCTATTTTGAAACTACGATGTTTGTACAAAGTTAAACTTTGTCGCAATTTCAAGGCAGAAGTCGGATTCGGGGGTGGGGACGAACACGTCGTTCACCCTAAGATTGGACAAAGTATCGTGTTTTGCCTTAAAATCGTCAATATTGTTTAAGTCTCGCTACACTCGGTGATATATTTTTTTAATTTGATAGAATAACGCCCCTGTCAACATCTAGGAACCGCCCCTAAAGGTAAAAATAGTTTTGAACTGTGCAGTATATCTGAGGTAGTTAATGCACACCTTTGCTGTGCATTATCCAGATTATAGTACAGTAAGAACAAAGAGATTTTGCCCATGTCATGTGTTAAGATATTATAAGTATATGTCTTGATTCTCTTTAATAAGGTTAACGAAGAACTAACTTTTTTGATTATATGTTTAATTTGATCATACCAAAAAAGAGTGGCGTCAACAGAAATACCAAGGACTTTTTCATAGTGACTTTCATTAATTTGTTGGCCATTAATGGATATACATTGTATTTAATGTGTCATTGCACATGACGGACAGTTTTGTTTTGAACCTATACACATTGTCTTAGTTATCTTAACTAACATTTTTTTTCATCAACCCAGTGACAAATACTGTTAAGTTATAGTTATTGACCAAGCAAGTCGGTATATGGGATTTAATCTGCACAGCACGAGATGACACAATAACCCGAACGACGTAGGAGTTCGGGTTATTGGGTCATCTCGTGCTGTGCAGATTAAATTCCATATACCGATTTGATTGGCCAATAACTGTTTTAACACATGACGCAATCAATTTACGTGAACGTTTTAGAAATGTTGACGTCATTCCGCAATCCACGGATCCTAGGAAAATTTCTTGTAGGGTAAAGCAAGGCGAAAATACGACTTTGGTAAGTTTAAAATTTATAATTTTTTTCATATTTAGACTCATTCTAAAATTGGGATTTAATGGTATATTTTTTTATCGTTTCCACAGGCGCTTGGGTATATGATAAAAAAAAAATGTTTTGTTGATTAAAATATTTCCGTTAAATTTATTCCCCATTTTCATTTAATTGGTGACGATTAAGACTTTCACAAACTGTGTACTTTCGGTGTATGAATAAAAAAAAAATCATAACTGCAAGGGTTATTGAGTTTAAATCAGAATAATTGCTTTTGAATTTCTCAATGATATGCTTAGAGAGAAAAAGAAACGAGGAAGATATTATATTACCTAAATTTAAAATGTATAATAAACAGAAAACTTTCTCTTTCAAAACCTTTTACTCCCCGCAACCCCGTCCCCCCCCCCCCCCAATCTCTTTTTATCTTCTGTATTGCTTTTTAAGACACGTCAGTCTAAATGAAGTCTGATTGATCTCCAGCTAATCCCCCTGTTTTAAAACAAACTGAAATATGGTCCTCATTAAATTCGATCCAAAAATAGTTCCTTTATATTCGGATATTCAAAAAGTCGTTATAAATTCCATTGAGTCTGAAACTAATCTAAATCAGATTGATTTATTTATATTCGGATATTCTTAGATACAATTCTTTTTGGGCAGAAATTAACAAAAATTGTTTTAACTTTCTTTTTTACTTTAAAACACTGATATAGATTTACGTTGTACACAAAATATAATAAAATAGTTTATGTCCCAGCTTTAAGATAAAAAAAAATTGAAGGAATGAGAAACATTTCTTTTTCCTATTTTGAAACTACGATGTTTGCACGAAGTTTATCTTTGTCGTAATTTCAAGGCAGATGGCAGACACGGGGGTGGGGGCGAACAGGTCGTTACATGTGACCCTTGGATTTGACAAAGTATCGTGTTTTAGCTTCAAAACGTCAATATTGTCTTTAGTCTCGCTACACTCGGGGATTTTTTTTTAATTTGATAGAATAACGCCCCTTTCAAAATCCAAGAACCGCCCCTAAAGGTAAAAATAGATTTGAACTGTGGAGTTATCTGAGGTAGTTAATGCACACCTTAGCTGTGCATTATCCAGATTATACCACAGTAAGAACAAAGAGATTTTACTCTTGCCATGTGTTAATACAACATTGAGTGCCTGACTTATATACCTTTTGTCTTTTCCAATTATTTTGATCTAAAGGCACTGAATTACATTGCTTAATGATTCCGATCTTCTCTTTCCCAGGTTTTTGGTAGGGTTTGTATTGATCGGACGTAAGGTTTCTGTGTTTGTTAATCCATGTATCATTGTCATTTTGCTTATTTTTTGTTGTTGCCTATTCTGGCATCGGACTCGGACTTCTTTTAAACTGAGTTTTACTGTGCGTATTGCTATGTTTCTTTATTCGACATTGGATAGACGTATAGGGGGATTGAGGTCTCACAAAACATTTAACCCCACCGCATTTTTGCGCCTGTCCCAAGTCAGGAGCCTCTAGCCTTTGTTAGTCTTGTATGGTTTTTTTTTAATATTAGTTCATTTATATGTTTTGGAGTTTAGTGTGACGTCCATTTTAACTAAACTAGTACACAATTTTTTAAGGGGCCGGCTGAGGACCACCACCGGGTGTGGGATTTTCTCAGTGCGTTGAAGACCCACTGGTGGCCTTCGGATGTTGTCTGCTCTGTGGTCGGGTTGTTGTCTCTTTGACATATTCCCCATTTCCACTCTCAATTTTTTGCTTCTTGTTAACTGTTGTTTGTCGTTTGTCGTTTGGTCGTTTTTCAATTTTTTTTGCAAAAGTTGTGAGGTTTTATTTCGTCTTGTTTAATAACCTTTTTGGTACCTTTTGTCTCTCATTTGAGGAATTAAATATGTTTGATACTTAATTTGCAGTAACATAATAATAGATTTCATTGTAAAACTTATGTTACCAGGGGCGGATCAGCCATGTTTAAAGGGGAAAACCCAGACTAAAGGGGATTCCAACCATATGTCTCCATTCAAAAGCATTGATCGTCAAAAAGGGAGTTATAAGAGATGTCTCGTGGCATGTTGCAAGTCTAAACTACTAAAAATTATACACTCATCCTTCCAATGGTAGTCTTAATTTCCCTAACTTTATTCTTACCAAAACACTTTTTAAAAGTATTGTTAATGAGTTACAATGTAGCACTCTGACTATACATGAAATATTTGCCACTGGACGTTTAATACAATATCATTTCAATCAATGGTTTCAAATGTGTTATGAAGAACAATAAATTATTTGTTATTTCTTTCTTTTTTAATCCCAAAATCATAAAGAACTCAATCTATCTAATAAAATATTGATGAATTATTAAACAGTCACGGTATGAACTATTACAGTGAAATCAGTCACCCCTGACTCCATCGCACGCAATAGAAATCTTTATAAACATTTAATAGATAAATGCTTTCATATGCAAGTTTATATAAGGGTCATAACACACAAAAGAATTTAACTTTCAATAGTGATATTATTCCTAAAACTTAAGCATCGGTACGATGAATTCGGATAAATTCGATACTTTTCTTACGGAGCTATATACTGTGTAACGTTTAACACATTGGTACTGGTTTTACGGAGTTATACAAATGTATAGACTGTATAACGTGTGAAACATTGGTACTGTTCTTACAGAGTTATAGCATGTGTGACGTGTGAAAAAATCAGTACTGTGCCCACGGAAGTATTATAGACGAAATGCAAATCTTCATTATAATAAGTGTACTGTTAATAACAAAGAGTCAGTGTCTTCTAAGACTGCCATTTAATGATGAAATTCAATATCATGGTAAGACTGAAACACATTTTAACGGGCCTTTAAATATATTTTATAGAAATAAGACTATGTATTTAGTAAAATAATCTATTTTTGTATGCATTTATATTGCAGATTTGGTCTTATTCAACCGCCCACTTTGCGGTATCATATCATTATATATTGTTAGTTCGTCTGTATACAATATGGATGAGACATTTGCTACTGGACGTTTAAGCTATCAACTGCAATCAATCATATGTATTTGTTTACCGATTTTTTTACAGAATCTATCGTTTTAATAATTGTCAATTTGTCCTGAATATCCATGAGATATTTGCCAATAGACGTAGAGCAAACCACAATCAAGTACACTGAAGATTGAAAGGTCCTTCTTGTTATTCCTCTTTTACTCGTATAGCTTAAAACTTTTAAACTATTAATTCCACCTTAACTTTCAAATGTTTTTGTTTGAGCGTTCCTGATGAAGGTAAATCCACTATTTTTAAAGCGTTTCAGACGCATGACAATTTTAAAGTGTTGGGTTTTTTTCATTTATAAAGTTGCATCTATATATCCAATATAAAGTTTTTCAGAGAGCAACTGCCTCATTTAGATATAATAGATTGAATCGAAAAAGAAATATCTTTCACGATTAAAATTTGCTGTCTTTATTAACAGATGAAATTGATATTAAGATATCAAATGGAGAACGATCTAGAAGGTCTACAGACCGCTTAAACCTTATAGGAACATATGACCTTGACTTTGAAGTTGAAAGGTCAAATGTTAAGCTTCACCTTGTACGGAATGACAAGGTTCATACGAATGTTCCAATTCATACCATGAAGCATGGCTCAACGAAAAAAATCCATGGACATGAAAACGAGGTATAGTTCAATATTGTTTTTCTCACTTTATATTTTATTTTTCATTTGGATTATTTTTTATTTAGAGGTAGTAATCACATATTTAAAAGAAAATCCGTTACTGCATCTGCGCCTAAATTCACTGGTTTATCCAGCTGGTTATACACAATTTAGAATAAATTTCCTGCTTACAAAATGATTTTTTGATTGTTCCGTCCAAACCATAGCATGTCAATTTTACTTCACGAAAACAGTCAAATAGAAAATTATTATCTTAAAAGACATTCTTTGCCGTTTCAAATAGCAACTAAATTCAATGGATTTAAATTGTTATTTTAATAAATAGTTTCTTTTTTAGGACTCAACTTTTTATCAAGACGTAAAGAATGGTGCATCATTTGTGATTCAAAGAGATATACAAGGAAAGCAAAATATGGTAATTATGTTTTTCTAAGGCACTAAATATTAGAAATCTTAAAAAAATATTTAAAAAAATATAAAAAATAAGGAGATAACAACTGTAGGGCACTGTATGGCCTACAATAATAAGCACAACAAAAAGAAAGTGAAATTAAATTGAGAATATTGAAAATTTACAGGGAATGTGCCAAAGAGACAACAACCCAACCAAAGAGTAAAAACAGCCGAAGGCCACCAATAGGTAACCATTAGGTAACCAACACATCATGAATATCCCACATTAGAAGACAGGCGTCAGCTGGCCCCTCGTGTTAAAATCAAATAAGAATATCCATGTTCAATACTTTAAAATCCTGCAAAATATCAAAAACAAGTTATTACATGAAAGATTCAGTAAAGCATTTATAATGTACAATGTCACATCGTGTGTGACTGTAATATCTTCACCATAGACGACACAGCTGGAATATACCGTTAAGGATAGTATACATGTAATCAAAAAAACATTTTAAGATAAATTGTTTCGCTCACTTTAAATATACGGGTACAAATGTATAATATTTCTGTATGATAATTTTGCATATAAATACATTTTTTTTTGTATTCCATTTCCAATAAAAAAAATCATAGTTTGAAGTAAAAAAAAATGTGTTTAACGTACCTTTTTTTACTTCAAATAATGGTAGTTATTTACAAATTTCTTTTTCAAGGTCTTTTAATATTATAATAGTGTATTAAATTTTAAAGCTCAACAATATTAGGTTATACGATATGAATAAATTGAAAATGAAATGAAGTTACACGATTTCTAGCACGGTCGTCTATATTTTGTGGGAGTTGATGTTTACAATGCTGATTTATCAACCAAAAAAGTTTTGTGGGAAAAAATTATAAGCTCTGTCAATATTGTTAACCTTAATAAACGCACGAAGTACAAATGTAACCTTTCTCCAGACTTATAATCAAAAAAGATCCGTGGACAAGCAATTTAATTGAAATTTGATCATAAGTATACAAACCTTTTATCGTTAAAATTTTTTTTTTGTGTAGCTTATTGGGTACAGAGAATGATATCGCATTTCACTTTCTGAATTAATAAATTAAATTCAATTTGAATTTGAATTAGTTAAAAAGTCAACGACCGTGGTTGTCCTTGTTCAAGATATTCCTTTAACTTGAAAAGAAATGCGAATAAGGCATAGATTATCAAGGACAACACCTATATATAAGCGACCATAAAAAGAACAAAATCGAATAGGATACCCAAATCCCTGTGTTTCGCCTGTAATTGCTGCTGTCCATGTAGTTGACTGCCAAAAATAATATCAATTTATCAGTAACATATGGATTTTTCATTTGTGTCTACTGAAAGTTTAGTGTATCGACCAAAGCAGTAAGTCCCCATTTCAAAATCATGTACCAACTTATATACATGACTTAATATTATAAAAATATTATTATGCTCATAACTTGAACCACATATGCAATCGGATCTACCCTTCCGAACCTCCTAATATCCTCAAAGTTTTTGGTGTGGATCGTTTTGCCCAATCTTTAGTTTATTTTATGTTGTGTATGCCTTTTTCATCGTTTTTCGTTTTTAGCAATGGCTTTGCAAGTTTGTTTTCTAAATATGAATTTAACTTTGGTATATTTTGCCTCTGTCAATTTAAAGGACATAGGGGAACGACAATTTTAATTTAAAAATGGGTTATGCATGGGTTTGGTTTTTTTAAAATTATTTTGATACCGTTAGATAAAAAAATATATTGTGATCAAGCAGATGAAAAAAAAAATTATTCTGAATCCAGCTTATCTCATATACCTTTAAGTGTTGAAAAAATAACGAAAAAACCATAACCCCACCTTTAACTTAAATGGTTGCTCCCTAATTGGATTTTTTTTATGTGATTTCAGTTTGGAACGTTCAGCTTTGGAGGGGAGGAGTATATTATACAGACTTCATCACAGAGAAACTATTCCTCCTTTCATGGAAGACTTGAAAATGTTCATCTTATAAAAGAACGCAAAAGAAATGTTCAATTTGATGACGTTTATAAAATTGGTAAATATGTTCATGGTACTCTGTTTCACTTTATTGTAAACACTGTCTGTGGCTTTAGAAGCTTGAAAACTAAAACTCTTTTAAATTGAAATGCCTTTTAAATTTTAGCATATCAAGCAATTAAAAATTAGGAATATAAACAAACTGTTGTGCACAAAAATTAAAGAACGACTGTATTATTTTTTCCTGTCTTTAACAGAATATCCTAAAAATGTTGTACTAGCTGAATACCCTGCGTAGCGGTTAATTTTAAAGTGTGCACCACATTTTGGAGGATATTTTGAATAAACGGAAGAATATTACAGTTACTCCTTTGTATTTTAATTCCTTTTATTTCCAGTTTTGAGGAGAAAATCATGAAAAAAAGTTAATGACGTGAAGGTCACATGATAAAATTATGACTATGAGCTGATAGACAAAAAATTTCAGCCAATCAGCTAGAGGACGAGTTGCATCGTAAATAATCATTTCAAATGTTATTAATTTTTTTTTATATTTATCATGTCTTGTACAACTATGAGTTAACTTGTGTTACCATCATCTGCCTGGTTGCTCTTTCTAATATAAAAAAATCTTACAACTTAAATTTGTTATACACATTTTTAATTTATAGGAATAAAACCATTATTTAATGTATATAATTTATACTAATTGATTTATTTATAATATTCTGCTATTTCAAGCATTCGAAGATATTTTTCTGAAGTTAAGATAAAGTGACACACAAAAAAAGGTACTTTCGATATGAGAAACAGGCAATATCTGCCTTCCTATTTCGTTTTTTTCAAAAGAGAATTTCAGCAAGGGCTCTACAGTGATCCCAGATCCCTTTATTTAATACAAAAAAATATCTAAATAATATTTTACTTATTAACATGAAATAGCTTTGCGTATGAACTATTAACTTTCAAGTATGTACTTCTTTCTTGTATATGCTTTCAGAACGAGCACGAATTAGAGGTTTCATATCTTTACTGAGTAGTTCGTGTCTTTCGAAAGATCTCTCGGAATACAACTGTGGTTGTCTTGTCTGTTTAGTGGCTACTGAAACTGTTATAATTGTGCTTTTGTCCATTCTGTACCACAACATTGATTTACCATTTAAATTATAGGTGACAGTTTCAAAAATCAGACTAATTACCACAGACGAAAAAGAGCCACTGGAAGCCAACAAATAGAATTACTTATATTTTGTGATTATGCTATTTATAGTTAGTAAGTTTTACTAAGCTGATTATATATTATAATTTTTATTGATTTAATTTCGAAAAATTAAATTCGATAAAGACAATTTCAGTATCTAATTACACTTTGTATCACTCATCTTATCATTTTTCATCCAATTATGTTGTGTCAACCTTTTTTTAGTGCCATAGCTATTCAAAGTTGGGGCGCATGGGCGTCAAACTGCTTTCGTTTTAGGATGTATCATTGAAACACTGTTTGTGATGTGATACGATGTTCAACATGGGCTATTGTAACTTTTTTCAGTTGGTATGCGAAGAGTGATAAATCCACAATACAGGAAAAGGAAACAGACGCCTTGACAACAATTCGTCAGTATTATGCTTTTGTTCTGAACGGGGTAAGCGTTGTATAAGGTCTGTTTTGTAAATTCACATATGAATTATTATAAAGGTAAACTTAATAATATTGTTTTAACTTTCATGCTTGTTATATATATATATGATAATATAGATATTATAAATATATGGTAGCAACTCTCATCGTATTGGTTTACGCTTTTGGTAATATATTACTCAGAATTAATTAAAATCTGAAACGACAAATTACATAAGTTGAGTAAATTCTGTTTCAGTTATACACTTCTAGTAGTAATTTTGCTCTATTTATTATTTTGTTTCAGATGGACGCCATGTATAAAAATATCCAAACCTCAGCTTACACAATATCTATTTTATTTGCTGGAATTATTATTTCTCAGGTATATTGTATATTTTAAGACTTGAATACTGTCAACCAACTTATTTCTCCACCTGTTTACTTTAGCTGTTCTAGACAATTCATGCAATTATAAGTAATCGCAATTATACCATATACGGATTTTCTTCTATTTGAATACAGCAATTCAATACATTATATAATCGGGTAAAATTAGAGTCACAATATAGATCGGAAAGCTAGGGAAAAAACAAGGAATATAATCAACGAAAATTTACACCATACTATACATTTTTATAATACATAGTTTAATTCATTCCAATAATTCCATATTTAAACATTCGGTTAGTTTTGTTTGAACGTTAGATGCAATGAAAAATAAAATGAGTTACATGTGCTATATGTTAGAAACAAATGTTGTCATCGTGGTTACTCTAGTAGATCTTGGAGTGTGGATACGCATATCAGGTAATGCGTGCAAAGCAGGAAATGTTTACCCTGTCGACTCACTCACTAGCTAACTCTTTAAGCTCATGTGGTATCGTCAGTTTTTGTTTGTTATCTTAATTTTGTCTCTTTTTATAGATTTACTAGTAAAAAAAATCGGTTAACTACTTAGTTTTGCCTTCATATTCAATGTTAATAAGACGGTAACCCATCAAACATTTCATGTTAAGTTCTTTTATTTGTAGACACCAGGTGACGCTCCATGGACAGAGAATATTAAAGATGCGTCATTTACCCCCAACAGAGTGGACTCGACTGTTGGTTTAGGGAATTTCCAAACATGGGTGAAGCTACAAACCGGATTACCAGATCACGATCATGCAATGCTGTTTACCCGGTAAATATAATAAGTCTTTATTTTATAAGGATATACTGCAATTTCATTTATTAGCGGAAGCTTTTTCTAAATTCCTAACACGTAACTAATAGCTCTAAACAATGGCTCAGCCTCTTGATAAAAAAACATTGTCTTTTACCAAGCAAATATTAATTCGTAAATCAGCTGTATGTGCCAGTCAAATCGATAGACAAAATGTTATTACAAAATTTGCATCAGTTAAGGGAAGAAAGCTGAACTATTTGTTATAAATATTCTGAATTGTTATTATTTTTGTAAATATTTAAATGATAAAATTATCAATGTGACCCTATTCGATATTTTCAAGGCTATTATTCATTGATTTAAAACAAAAATCTAAGTGGTGTCGGAATCTGGGGTAAGTACAAATTCATTCAAAGTAAAAGACCGAAAAAATATAATTTTCTGTATAAAAAGGTCCCAAATTTTTTTTCGACTCGCTTCGCTCGGCGAGTTCAGGCATCCACATCCAATTTACCCTGGATAACCCCTGGGGACTCAGCCTCTTGATAAAAAAAATATTGTCTTTTACCAAGCAAATATTAATTCGTAAATCAGCTATACATGTATGTGCCAGTCAAAGATACAATCATGCATGTGGAATATATTAAAGGGACATTCACATTCATGAATCGATGACAAACTGACAAACGCTGACAAAAAAAACGAAAATCGACAATAAGACAAAACAACACAACGTAAAAACAAGACTGAGCACTAAACTCTTGAAGGTAGTTTTCTCATTGGCAATCATATCATATTCAAGCTTTTCATACTACCATAGGTCAAAATACGAGATTTTCTTTAATTCACTGGTTAGTCTGAATTAATTGTGTTTAATATGTAAAATCAAACGGCATGTGTCTCCAAAGCTGTAGTGTATCAGCAATTTATACCATCCAACAATTTCCATTTTATTTAAAGATACGATCTGACAGCATCTGGGTTAACAGGAAATGCAGGTAAGACATTTACAATATCACGTGCTAATATGTATTAGGTGGTTTTCAATATTTAATGCCATGTGCATCTTTTTAAATGCATAAGTTAAAGGGGCATTTGCTACCATTTTTTACACCACAAAAATAGAATATAATTGTCTTTGTTTCATAAATTTATGAACGCTTAGTTGTGAAATACTATTTCGTTATAAGCAGTCAGTTTGATTCAATTTCGTCAAAGCAACCTCAAAAACAACTTTTCGATGGACCTAAAAATGATACATATATTCGTTAACAAAATCTGTATATAACTTTCTGATAACATTAAAATAAGGCCATGTCCTGACAGTGACTGTTATCGAGATGGTAAAACAAACAAAAGTTGACTGTGTATCCAGCACTGTTTTTTGTAGAAATATTGGTTTGTATTGGGCATACTCTTTAAACTACAATGTATCTATAATGAGTTGTGACTCATTGTATAGGTCTAGCTTTCACTAGTGCTGTGTGTACAGAAAACAGCCAATCCATAGTTGAGGAAAGATTTGATTTCGTTGTCATAACAACAGCAGCACACGAACTAGGACACTGGTAAGCCCTATATATAGTATTTTTGTTTATGTTAGACTAAAACTGTTTTATTCATTTTTGTTTATGTTAGACTAAAACTGTTTTATTCAATACATATGCTTACAATTATTAAGGTTACCATAATACCATTCTATTAAAATTCTGCAATGCTTATAAACAAGATTTATCCGTTGAAAGTTGATATTTTCAGTTACACAGAGCGTAAACATATACACGCTGCACGTAACTGAAAATGTATAAATGCTTCATTTTTTTACATAAATAAGGCCGTTAGTTTTCTCGTTTGAATTGTTTTACATTGTCTGATCGGGGCCTATTATAGCTGACTATGTGGTATGGGCTTTGCTCATTGTTGAAGGCCGTACGGTGACCTATAGTTGTTAATGTCTGTGTCATTTTGGTCTTTTGTGGATAGTTGTCTCATTGGCAATCATACCACATCTTCTTTTTTATATATTCAATTTATAAGCGTCAAGAAAATATTTTTTTAAACAATGCTGTTTTTGCAGTTTGTTGCTTATTGTTGAAGGTCATACGATGACATATAGTTATTAGTTTCTGTGTCATTTGGTTTATTGAGACGAATTGTCTCATTGACGTCATTAGCAAGCATACATGTATCACATCTTTTTTTTCAGTTTGAGCGCCAAACATGACGGAACTAGTAACCTGTGTAGTTCATCTGACGCATATATAATGGCACCATCTAGTATGCCACAACAAGGGGCCACTGCAGCACATCCTTGGATATTCTCTTCTTGTTCTACACAATATTTTACCTCATACATCGATCAACTTGATTCGTAAGTTTTAAGTAGTATAAGTTGCGAAACAGAATGTAGAGACAGACTAGAACATCGTTAATAAATATGTCAATAAGAAACCTACCGAAAGATACAACAAAATACAAGGCATGCAAACTTAATTCATTTTGCTTTTTTGAAAAATCAAAATTTGTGATAAAACAGATGATTTATTTCCTATTGTGAATTATCCATTTTTAGATGGTGACGTTTCCTTGTCATCATCTAATGGTGTTTATATATCTCAACTTATTCGATTCGCTCGTGCATATAACAACGTGTTTGATTTTAACGAAAGAAATCTATATTATTACACAAGAGTTTTCAAAATCACAAACTATTCAAAACATTTTCTAAACTTTATCATAGGAACAAGGACTTCATTCGTAAAAAAAAACAACATACAGACATCTTATAGGTTCGGGTATTTCACATCCAATCTGTTATTGTCATATTCTTTACAAAGCAAATAAATGTCCGCATTCACTGCAAAAGCATTTAAAAACAGACTTAAATTTTTCAGAAGGGATATTGTTACGATACTGTTGTCCGGTCGTTAAAGATGGTATATTTTGGTATTAATATCAATTCACTATAAGGGTCTATAATTGTGTCACAAAACATTTACCATATGCTTTGTACGGGTTATAATTGTTTACTCCAAACAAGTGTTTCGTCTTTAAAAGACTCATGAGTCATGATCGTATCAAAAAAGTCCTTCCAAATAGGTATTCTTAAATAACAATTAATCCTTCTTTTTTCGAAAAATTCAAAGTTAAGCAAATATTTTTTTCGAAAATGTGACCATATTTAACTATTGAATAGATTAGAAAAAACAGTCACAAACAGACTTGGATCTACCATTATTATTCACTAACTTACAAACTAAACAATTGTCTTTTACATGTATACATGCTTACTTTACTGAATCTTGTTTTCCTTTGATAAAGCATAGGCCATTGACGATATTTCTTCACCTAGTTCTATTACTTTGCTAGCCTGTCTAGATCATGCCACTTGTATCCTTTTTCTACATCTTAGCTAAAATGTTTCTTCTCAAGTGTATATTGGTTTGCCCCTGATTTGTGGGTCAATTATAATCGGAATTGCTGTTATTTGCATTTGGCTTCCTCAGTGTGTGCATTATTCATTTGTTCTCTTGTTTAAACTCTTTATCAAGTGGGGATTGTATTTTCCTACGGATCTTGGTTTGATATCTTTTCATGCCATCGGATGTGCCTGCAGGTTTATTCTTGATTTACAAGTCTCACTCCACATAAGAGTACATGTATACTAGTAACAAAAAACAAAAACCACTGACGAACTGTTGTGGTCCATCTCTCCAAATAACTGTCTAACGGAAATCAAATTCAGTTAAAGTTAAATATACATATAATTGGTGTACAAATTTGATCAATAATAGATTCAGTGGTTGTCGTTTGTTTCTGTACAGTATATCTTTTTTAGATCATTGTATTATACATAAACCAGGCCGATCTTTTTCTCAATTGAATTGTTTTCAGTATTTCTTGTTTTATACATAAACAAGCCCGTTTATCGGCTTTGCTTATTTTTGATGGTTGTACGGTGACCTATTATAGGTTTTAACGTGTAGGTCATTCGTCTCTAGTGGAGAGTTGTCTCATTGGCAATCATTTCACATCCTCGTATATTCGTATGAATGCCATAACCATTTGTTTTGGTTTTTTTTTCGTTTTCTTACATCTGTGCATATAACCAATCATTTATAACGATTTATAGTGCAGAAAATTTAGGAAACTCGATACAATTGTGTTTTCTACTGACGAAAAATATGGGAAAGTATATCTAGAAAAATTGTATGATTTTCAAAATAAATATGGCGCTTTTTATATCCATAGGGTTAATAACAATTGTATGAAGACATTAAGTCCAAGTTTTGACCCGACAGCTCAATCTCCTTACGACCAGTTTCTAGCAGGACAAGTATATAATGCAGATAGTCAATGTGTACAGCTGCACGGAGATGGATCATACTTGTGCAGGGTAAATAAAATTACAGTAATATTGTAAACCAACTTATTTTCGGGGATACTTTATTTCGCGTTTAATCTTTTCATGTTCACTTCGTGGCTATTTAATATCGAGATTTTCGAATTTACTTGATGTAGTTTAATAAAAGTTTCTACATTGCATGCGTCCGAAGCGCTTTTGCAGATTTACTGAACCAGGATCGCTCAAAACAGTATATTTTCAACTGTTTTCTGTATTATACATCGTCAATAGCATAATGAATCATGTAATATGGTCGAATCAGTGTTCTTAACACATTTGGCTATATTACGACGGTCATTTTTGGATGATGGATAAAACAGGAGTACATTGAAAGAACCAATGAACTTCGGCAGGAAATCTGGTGATCATTGTCAATTGAAGTTGAAAATACTTTGTAAAAGAGGGGTTTATGACATATTGGTTTTAGTTCTCACAACCTCAGTGTTGATAAGCTAATAACCACTGAAAATGAAATGCAAATTTTGTAATACTGTCATCATAATATAAGGTAGACACCAAACTAATGTTTTATCAAATAGGCTTCAACAAAACAATGTTCTAGCTCTCAAAAAATAGGAGTAATTGTACGACTACTTATTGTTTATAGTTTGAATGGCACATAACTTTCAATGTCACGTGTGAAGCTTATTTTGGCGTTTGTAGTATGTTTTCTATTCACGTTCAGTATCGTCCGCGTTTCTTTAATAAGAACACATGCTTGGAGTCGATAAACTCTTCCATTGTTTGATTTTTTAAATAGTTAAAGTTTGGATCAAATTCAGAAAAGGGAAACAACGCTAGAAACAAATCCGATAACTATGTTGTCATATAGGTCAAAGCAGCGAAACATCTCTCATGATGACACTAATTCCTAATTTTAACGTAAATCTTACGTGTTATCAATTTCAGTCGTTCCATCCCATTATTCTATTAGAGAAGTTACAATCACTTTAAATATATACCATAGGACATTGTATATGAGATAGACCTTTATTAGAAATCTTTGCTGCTGTTATAGAATAGTTTACTGTGAATTTATTTCCATATTTTTATAATTAAAGGAACAATACAATGGCGATTTTTCGACCATATGTAATATTCTTTGGTGTTACAAACCAGACATTGCCCAATGCCAGTCAGCGGTTGCAGGGACAGGAACTCAGTGTGGCAATCAAAAGGTGAGTGAATTTAAACTCATTTGATCTTAGCTAAACCATTGTTTTCACATTATTAAGAGGCTTACATGATATTATACAGTTCTTTTATTCGTGTGATACAGAACGATAAAGACAATTGTCATGACTTCATTTGCCGTATTGCTACTAGGTTTAATATTATCAAACTTAACTGTCATAGAACTGGTGTTTTAAAACTATTCTTTTTTAAATACTTTAATAATTTTATTTTGTATACTAGTATTGCTATCGAAGGTAAACCTTCTGATATTTTCTAATAAACTTACTACACAAAATATTTGTTAAGGTTCATGATAACAAATGGACAAATATGGCCGTATTTTCACCTCAAAAACCACTCTGTGTACAGACTTACCTGTGCTGTTTGGAAAGTTTTAATGCCTAGCATCCACTAGATATATAAAAGTTAAATGCATTTTGTATTTAAGAAAGATAAAATCTTTCTTGGTTTTTGATGGGCATTTTTTTCCCTTTCTGCAGAAGGTACAAAAATAAACAAACACCTGAATTACTTTGATACTGTCCACTCACAGCTGACTCAGATACACTCTTTAACTCACCTATAGTTGTGAAGATACCTCTTGTCCATGTCAATTAAGGACAATCAAAACAATACAAACTGGTTTTTTACCTGAGGGTGCATCTCATAGTTGTACCACAACTTAGTTAATTTTCACACCTTTAGCATGAAGGAAAAAAATGCCCATCAAAATCCAAAAGAGATTTTATCTTTCTGAAACACAAAATACATTTAACTTTATTATATCTAGTGGATGCCAGGCATTAAAATTTTTCCAAGTTCACAGGTAAGTCTGTACTCAGAGTAATTTTTGGCATGTAAATACAGCCATGTTAGTCCGTTTGTTATGATGAACCTTAAGAGATTGGTGTTTTGCAATTTCATCTCTCAAAGTAATAAACTATCATTGTCTATAGAGAAAAAACAGTTCAGTGATATTCAAGAATGCGTTTATAATACAACTTGGTCAAGCAGTGTTTTATATTTCGTTAGATAACAAATTGGTTTTACCATTTTAGTGGTGTGTTTCTGGCGTGTGTACCCAGGATGTTAAAGCCCCCAAAGGGAACGGTAAGGTTAATTCCTCGAACATTAGAAGAGAAATAATGTAAGTACAGTCGTGGCTAAAGTTAGAAAAGGAACAAGTTGAAGAGATACCTGCAAAACGGTGGTAACGAATTTGTGTGGACTACACAGGGGTCTGGCGTACAAACTATAAGCCTGGATGTCTTTGATGAGAGCTAGCAATTAATTGCACGTGGAATAAAATGAAAATTTATAGTCACACTAATCCATACATGAATTAATCAGCGATGAAATTTATGAACGTATTGAATAAGTTGAACCTGGAAGCAAAAAGGGATGATCCAAATACCAAGTTATGAAAAAAAGTAAAATCACAAAAATACTGAACTCAGAGGAAAATCAATTCGAAAAGTCTATAATCACAAAATCAAGTAACAAAACGCATCAAAAACGAATGGACAAGAACTGTCATATTCCTGACTTGGTACAGGCATTTTCAAATGTAGAAAATGGTGGATTGATCCTGGTTTTATAGCTAGCTTAACCTCTCACTTGTATGACAATCGCATCAAATTCCATTATACTGTCATCGATGCGTAAACAAAAGAAACAGATGCAATACGTAAAAAGGTCAAAAAATATATATTTTACTTGAATATGTGGCAATAATGTATTACCTGTCCTAAGTTGTATTGTGTCGTTTTTAGAATACTTTTGTTATAATTTAGAGAATTTGGTTGCAGGGGAGGATAGTATCTCTTTCACAATTTTAGAGCGCGGGACGATTTAGAGCTTGGCATATTGTACTAACACCTTTCTACACTATTTTTCGCCTGGATGTATTATTAGTATTTTTTGATAGGATACTGTCTCCTTGGGGAAATAATCTACATCTCTTTGTCTTCATCGACATTAATAACAATTGCACCTATCAAATACGTTCCAAAGACTACTTTAAATATTACATATGTATATGAATGTAAGTACCTGCGTAATTTATTGTTTTTTTATAACCATTTTATCTGTCTAATTATTCACTGGTGAATATACATTACCTACTGTGATCATTCATTATAAATATTGTTATGACGAATGAAGTATCATGGTATTCATGTTTTAGTTAACCAAGAGTTGTAGTTCTAGCCTCCGTTGCTTTGACGATTGGCTTTACAAAGAAACACTTGATTTTCAAAACGTCTGAACGATTAAGACTATTACAATTCGAGAAACAAAACAGAACGCAGGCAGCAGTTCAGTGCATTCTATAAATTGGCACGTTTTATTTGTAGTATCATTTCGACTTATTAGTTTGAATGATTCTCTTGTATCTTTCGCTTCTCTTTTGTTATGTTAAATGCAATGGCAATGATGTTATAGTCGATCTAATTATGAAAAAAAAGGATTCGTTGATTTCAACTACTTGATTTTAAAAAAACAAAGACACTTACACTGTCTGTTTTGCTTTAAGTATAACACCTAGGTCCTTTACTGTTTAATTGCTATTTTTCCCCGGGAAAAAGGACAAAAATCTAAAAAAACAAAAAATACCTATTATGAATGATTACTCAACATATTTTTTATGTCTAACAAAAAAATCCAAAACTTATTAAAAACTTGCCGCTAATTTTCACATAGTTTGAAAATATATTTCATAAAAGTACACATTCTAGCTCAGTCTTTTTTTTTTTGGAATTGAGTTCCGGAAATTTTTTACTCAAACAGTTAGGGACGACATCAAAAGATCGATGTAGGATAAAAAAAAAAATTAAATCGAATAGTTTGGGGTGGGGGGTCAACGTTGCTGCAAGTTTTGTTAATCTAAAATCGATTTTACATATATCCATATAGGTAAATCAATTTTTCCCAAATTAAGTTAAGAAGGGGGTAGGGGGGTCAGCGAAAAAACTATGTGAATTAAGTTTTTTTTTTATCCTACATTGAACTAATGATGTCGTCCCTTAGTACGTTATATATTTTGAATTAGTCTGTGATTTGTCAAAACTACAACTTAGTCCAGTTTTGTTCATTGCTCATCTGAGCGGATCAGTACTGTGTCAATACATAACATTACACAATGCGATTAAAATTACTTTAAAACTTTTGTTTATAAGATATTGAATTATTAGTACTTAAACACCGAGATTTTGCAACCCCCGGAAATAGATTGCCTTCACAGTATCTTGTATAACCTTTTTGAATTTTTGGTTTATAATCAACAACTTTATATTTGATTTGCGCGTAACTGATGAGTGTCAAGTAGACAAAACGCACATCTGCATCACCATGGCGTGCCAAATTAGTAGCCTTGTATCTTTGATGTGTTCTAAATCCCAACAAACGAAGATAAACATGGATCCGAAAGTGAAATTACTATATAGTTCTAGTCATTCCCTAAATATCAATTTCAATATCTGTTATGTTGATTGTTGTTGTTTAAATTGATAAGTAAAAACTATTCTTTATGTTATAATTTTTTTTTGTCTAGAATAAATATAAATTTAGCCGGAAAGCTATAAAAATAAACCACATTTTACCAAGTACAAAACCATAGTATTTTTGTAATAAAATTAACTATTTTACAGAAAACTGTTTGTATGGTGACAGGAAAGGTATTATATTTAGTAACCTTGGTTGGACATGCGCGGATGCGTATGCTAACAATCCAGGCCTATGTACTTCTCAACCTGTTGTGTCTCAATTTTGTTGTGGTTCATGTTTCCCTGAAACAACGACATTGCCTATTTCAACACAACATTATGTCACTAGTACAGAACATTTTACAACAGAGGGCTCGGATACAACTACGCCGTTAAAAAACAACTCCTACGGAACCAGAAACCACTTCCGAAACTATAACAACAATGGAAAAATCTACTGAATCAAAAACTACAACTCCCGCAATTCATACAACAATTGCAGATACTACAACACCTCAAGTAATGACGACCAACCCTTCAACAACTTCAAGTGTTGCAACAACACCTAAATCATCATCGACGGAACAGGTAGAAACTACATCAGCTACCACTACAAAACCGAAAAGTTCAACTAAAGGTGCGACTACAACAACAGAATTAACAACGAAACTTGAAGAAACGTCAAAATCAACAACAGAACATGTTAAAACTACCACAACTGTTCTAACCTCAACGGCCCAAAAAGTTGGTACAACCAAAACTATAACAGAATCAACACCCACACAGAAAGTAACATTAGTGTCGACAGTCACAACTCAGCAGTCAGAGACATCTTCTGTCAATGTAACTGATGTTATAGATAATATTTACGGTATTATAGGTAGGTTAACACTGTAAACATCAATTCAATTAATAATTAAAAAGACATTTAAATCTTTAATTATCAGAATTCTGATACTAGATGTTTTACTTGATTTTTATATTTGTAAGAAGAGGAACACCGCTGAGGTCGTTTTTGGTTTTCTGTATTGAGTGGCTACTTATCTTTCCCGTCAAAGCAAAGCGTGGAACCTCTCATGCTCTCTTTCGCTCTCTTATCGATTACTTTTTTGCTTCTCTAATGGAAAGCTCTGTATCCTTGTCGGGTTTGTATCCTTGTTCGGGTTTGGCTTTACG
Source organism: Mytilus edulis (assembly GCA_019925275.1). NCBI lineage: Eukaryota > Metazoa > Mollusca > Bivalvia > Mytilida > Mytilidae > Mytilus > Mytilus edulis. The sequence goes on from CM034358.1 coordinate 49,959,342, forward strand.
GTTGGTAACGTTATTTTAAGGTTTGAATTACAAATATTGTTGTATCGAGCATCACGGAAAAGTCAGAGCAATGTGAATCTTATGCAGTAATATTTAAACAGTAAATTGTATTCTTACAACTTTTACTACTTATCTCCCTTTTTATATTATACATACAACTAAATTAAATTTAATGAATAAACAAATTACAATAAATACGCTTTTTATTCATATTGTAGACCCAGTTGTGATAGGAGTAGGAATTGCTGTGTTTGCTTTAACAATCCTTGGCGTTGTTATAGTTTGTCTAACAGTGTACTATAGAAGACGTGGAAAACCATCGAATTACCACAGTCGGAGTAAAAAGGAGTTTAAGAAGTCTTCAGAGGTATGACTTAGATTCATCATTTACAGATGCACGACTTTTGTCACATTTGAAATGATTAACTCGTTGGTATTCTTCGAACAACATCCTATGTTTTATGTTTTTGTTTTGCATTGAACATTGTGATGTCAAATATTATCCGATACCAACATCTTGTTAACCACCAAAAACCGTTGATTTAACTATATGTTGCTTAAAAACTCTTTCAGAATAAGGGTCTTAAATGCTCTTCAACTTCGAACTTGATTCAATTTTTTAACTTATTTGAAAACCGATAAACTTTTTTCTTTGCTTTCTCCCTACAAACGTTGACCTAGTCATTGACTAAAAGAAGCTAAAGTATATACAAACGTACAAACATTCGTACATGCATACATATGAATTTCAGACAACCGAACGTGTCATGTTCATCGTTTTGTTTCAACGAGAAACAAGTTTGACAGAACTTGTCACTGCAAGCATATCGAAGAAACCCGGCAAACAAATCTGGATACAAACAAAAACAATGACGTCATTGTAATCACTTTTGATATTACTTTACACTAACCTGATGAATGTCTTTTGTTTCAGCCCGATTATTTTGCATACGACAACCTCTCAACTCCAGTAATGGTAAATGGTACAACATCAGGAAGATGGCCGCGGAGGGTTTTGTACGGAGAACACTATTCACCACATGATATATACGATAACCAGTCGACAATCTCAAAAGGAGTAATAAGACCTGTCTGGAATGCACAGTATCATTATCAAGATCCTAATTCAAAAATGGACGCTTATAATTATGTAGACCTATATTAAATGTTTAAAACGAATTGCATTTTATTATTTGTACAAATTCATTCAAATACACATATTATGAAACACTACAGACTGTTTACAAATATAGACATACAATTGAGAATTGAAATGGGGAATGTGGCAAAGAGACAATAATCCGGCCGATGGGCAGAATACAACAGAAGGCCACCAATGGGTCTTCAACGTAGCGAGAAAATCCCACACCCAGAGGCGGGCTTCAACTGGCACCTAAACGAGTTGTCTGCCAGTTAAAATAAAATTAACATCACTCTAAACTCCAAAACATATAAATGAACTAAATATAAAAAAAACCATACAAGACTAACAGAAGCTAAAGGCTCCCTGACTTGGAACAGGCGCAAAAATATGTACTACTGCGTATACATTTTAGCGCATAACATATCATCGTATGATATTCCTTGTCAACAGCAAGCTAGTAAAAATGTACCGAGCGCATGGGAGAGAAGAAAAAAAAGACATAAAATTTAAAGTTCAAATATAGGACGATTTTGTATAATTGCCAAAACAACAACTATCTACCAAAGACCAAATGACGTAGAAGTAAGCAATTATCTATATAATTTCGTATGGTGTTATTTCATGTTAAGAGATTGGCATTCTGCACATTCTTTAACAAAATTTAGAAAAAAAACAGAATCTTTCTTTTTTTTATTGTCATTTGCCTCGATCGTGTTCAGAGGTAATTATATCATGCAGATTCTAGACAAGAATATTGTATCAATTATAAATCTCAGTAATGGGTAAGTTTTGAAAAGTGAAGGCACAAGCTAAAGGGAGAGAAATTTGTGCTGCCATTGTAAAAGAAGGTTGGTCCCCTTTCCCCCGGCGGGTATCTATCTTAAACAGTATTATAGTTGATTTAAAGGGAGAGAACTGTGTGCTGCCACTGTAAAAGAAGGTTGGTCCCCTTTCCCCCGGCGGGTATCTATCTTAAACAATACATTTGCTTTGCAGCAAACAAAGAACTCGTGCAAGTTTTCTCAAATTTAACACTTTCATTTCAAACGGATGTGGATGCGTCTCTATGCATACTACACAATCAAACTATGCCAGAACGTACCGCCTAAGCAAGGATTGTGTTGCAGGATGCTAGAAGCCCAGATGACAAGTATTCTACACACAGTCAAATATGCTAATCAATTAATTATAAAAAATAATGCCAAGAAATGATTCTTTGTGTGGTCTAAGACAATCACAAATATACCTGGTATCTTCATATTATATAGTAGCTGTCTTGCTTATCTGAATTTTTCAAGAAAATTAATGTAGCACTCGTATAATGTAGTTGTTCATGTACATGCATTGAAAAAGATGCTTCTCATTTTGACGAAGTTGGTCTCGTTCCGGTTTTGTACGATTTCAACTATTTCAGGGCTGTACAACATGTATATATACTTAGCACAAACGGGTGCTATATGAATAGAAATCAATATACTGCTATCTTTGTATGAAATAAAGTCATTATAGGAGTTTGACATTAAAAAAAAAGGAATGACGAAATGTCTTTCGTTTAAAATGTTCTTAGTTTGAATACCACATGTTTGCCATATATTAAATGTGAAAACATGCTAAATAATGTTTTAAACTATTTTTGTCATGTAAACGTTTTCCTTGTCATATAAAACAAATATCTTCTGTCAGTAAGTTCATTTTGAAAATTATTGTTAATGTTATTTGTCCTTTTCAAACAAATGGATATAACTAGCTTTTCCAGGAAGCAAAGGTGTTAAGTGTCAAGTTAATTTTTTAAAACCTAACTGACAGTCAGTCAGAAAACCACACATATAAATACACAGCGGACCCATAAATAACATTCTAATAATAGTGTTGTTCAGCGGTTGTCGTTTGTTGATGTGGTTCAGAAGTAATTCTCGGTGGGTTTTTTTAAGATTAGACCGTTGGTTTTCCTGTTTGAAGGGTTTTACACTAGTCATTGTGGGGCTCTTTATAGCTTGCTTTTCGATGTGAGACAAGGTTTCTTGTTGAAGGCCGTACTTTGACCTACAATAATTTATTTTTTACAAATTATGACTTCGATAGAGAGTGGTCTCATTGGCATTCATAACACATCTTCTTATATCTATGCCATTTATTTTCATCGTTGAAATTCTTCATTCTTTAATTAACAGTTGTATTTAGCAGCTACTTATTTCTATTGAAAATCCTACGTGTACTGTTTACTTTCACAAGATTTCGAACAGAGTATATACCATTGTACGATCTAGATTCATTTCAAAAGAAAATACGAACTGACAGGACCTAACTTTTTCTTCTACTAGATCATTTGTTTTCATTTCCTGGTTTTGTCCTTGACCTTCGTTGGGTTTGTCACTACCTATAGTGTCATCCTACCCGTACACATTATTTTGATTCAAGGCAACTTTTCTTCGCTCTTGTTATCCTAATACCGCTTGTTTTTTGTGGGTTCGTGTTGCTCAGTCTTTAGTTTTTTATGTTGTGTTTTGTTTATTTGTTTACTATTGATTGTCTGTTGGTCTTTTTTTCTATTTAAACATGGCGTTGTCCGGTTTTTTCTTGGGTTTTTTTTTTGACATATGAGTTTCAATGTACCTCTTTCGCCTCTTTTTTTTTATAGTGAGACAGGATTTGTTTCGAAAGACGAAAAGACCTTTAACTTGATGAAATATTCCTTTTTATTGATATTTTTACAAACAGAATCTTAATTGCGCTTTTTATTTTAATTTCCAACCAAAAGTCAATCATCAAAAACCAGGAATGGCAATCGCATGATGATGAGATGTTGAATTTAGGGCAGCCAATCTCTATATAAAGTGGTATATTTGAGATACACAACTACCAACAAATATCTGTGTCCTAAATTTGAAACCTAACGTAATGATTGTTTTTGGGGTGGTTTTTTTTTTCGTGCTTTTAATAGATTTGCGTTAAGTTTAGTTCTTTGGTCGACTGTTTTGAATTTGTTTTAAGCATGGTTTTTTCCCAAAGCTAAATAGATGTGAATATACCCTTTATCTTGAGATCCTTTTGTTTACATTTAAAGATTTCCAATTAAATATTCATTCTTTTTTCAAATTAAAGATACCTTTTTGAAGAAGCGTGATTTCCAAATTTTGCTATTAGTAGGTTAATTATATTTGTCAAGGCAAAGCCAACAAGCTTTCTGTTCGTTACCAATACATTTATTACCAGATTCGTTGGATGGGGAATGCGGTCCTCTGTCCTAAAAGGGGCAGTTTTCGAGTCCCTTTAATCTTAATGTAGTGTTTCCATTCAGGTCTGTCTCAAGTTACGTCTCGTTTCCTTCAAGCTACTCATTTCAATGACTCACTGAATTTACTGCTATATTTGTTGGGTGGAGGGCGGCTACCCGTATCCTCCACCAGCGCTAAAAGATGGCGGATTCAGACTGTGGCGTGACGGGCGTACATACAACCTTAAAGGAGTAGGTTCAGTAAGACCCCTTTTTGGCCCCAAAATATAGTAGTTTTAGAAAACTGTGAAAATGTAATCTTTAAGCTATATTTTGGAAAGTAAAATGCTTCTGCTACATAAATATGAGCTGTTTTTGACAATGCAATGCACAAATATCGCGTTCTAGCATCATTAAGTCATGCTTAATTACTGAAATCTTAAAATTTTAGCATTTTGGTTAATTTTTAGACGGTTTCCGTCTAAAATGAAAGTGGCCGCATTCGTGTTCATTCATAATATTGAATGTAAGTTGTATTTGATGATAATACAAAACATATATAAAGGTTGAGGATGAACACGGATGCGGCCACTTTCATTTAGACAAAAACCATCTGAAAAGTGGCGTTTTTTTGCATATTTGATAGATTTTTTCATATTTAAGCTTGAATCAAAGCGTTTTTAATGACTAACTCAGTTAAAATCTTTCACATAAACTAATCGAATTCATTGAAATAGACACTTAAGTGTTTAAAAAGTGTACACAAACTTTCGTTAGACGAACCTGAAATTTAAGGCCAAAATCGGTCCTTACCGGACCTACTCCTTTACAAAGCATAGGTTGTCTTCCGCTTAATTTAGATAGTTTTCTTTCAAAATAGTTGAAGTTTGTGCCTGCCTCCCCCTCCCCCCCCCCCCCCCCCTCAAATCCTGGATCCGTCCCTAGACGCGATATTAGCGACCCTCATCAATATGACTGAAGATTGACCATTGTAATAAATTTTATCTGTTGTCACACCTTTTTATTTATCGTTTTTTTTTGTAACGTAAAGTTATGAAAAATAAAGCACGAAAAGGTATACATGTATACCAAACATTCATCGTTGGATGGAGGACGATTACCCATATCCCTCCCCACCCGTTTCTCCCAATGAAGTGCCTCCACTTATTTCTGTGTTAAGTTACGTATCTAGGTGTCCCTCATCAACATGACTCAAAATTGACCACTGTAATAAATCGTATTTTATCTCTTCTCACACCTTTTTATTTATCGTGTTGTGTAATGTTAAGCGATGAAATAAAGTCGAACGAATAGATACCAAACATTCATCGTTGAATGGGAGGTAAATACTCGTATCCCTCCCCATCCCTAATAGTGGCGGTACCCGCGACCCTTCAATTCCAATGTAGTATCTCCACTAATTTCCGTGTCTTGTTACGTCTGTAGGTGTCCCTCATCAATATGACTCAAGATTGACCAGTGTAATAAATCGTATTTTATTTCTTGTCACACCTTTTTTATTTATCGTTTTGTGTAAACGTAAAGTGACGAAATAAAGAACAACTTAATATAACATGACATAAAATTCTGTATTCTAAACAATTACGCTTTTGACATACATACATCCATTGATGCATTGCCATCTTATGGTTGTCATATGTTAGAGTGACAGGGAGGACTATTAAGATATATTTTTTTCGTCAGTTGGAATTTTGTTTGTTTTGAAAAAGAGGCTTTGAACAGAATCGCGGAAACAGGTACGAATTTCAACATCTTATTTAATTGTGTTCGGATAGTTAAAGGGAAACTTCGCAAAAAAATCAAAAATTGATATTATGTCCATTCTGTATAAAAATGCTCAAATTTATAGATATTAAAGTTTTATTCCGCTAAATAAGAGATCACCATCGATTTTAAATTTTGAGTATCAGTTCTCTGCTCTCCGCCATCTTGTCACCTTCTCCGATGAAAAATCCCGATATGTCTATAAACCACAAAGGAACAAAACTACAGTAAACGATGTAGTCGTAATTGCGTGTCGATATCTTGTCAATTGTACGGTTGTTTTATCTGACTGAATAACTTGATACGGAAAATGGTCTTATATTTTTAAATAACCATATAGTCTGTTATTTTTAAACTGATAATATTGTAATTAGTTAAAAAGTCAAAGTTCAAATCATAAATAAGTGTTCCGTGGAAATTGTTTTCGAAAATCTAATTCGTTCATAATTCTTTCAAGTAATAAACTTTATTTAAATAAATTCGGATCTTCCCTCATCTGATCACCAGCATGGCTAAAGGTATTACTCCCAAAGGTATTGGAAGGGGTGTAAGGTGACACGTCCAGGTATTCAATCGATTTCCTGTCCAGCTGGCTTGCAAGTTCATGCATCGTTTCACTTCTGTAGGTATTGATCAGTGTACACGACCGTTACTTATAACTTTCCATTTTGAACTATCAGGTGCATGTATAATATACATTTTTGTCTTGCGTGTCCGAAAGTGATATTTATACTAGTCATTACTGAACTCATACGCTTGTTTATAAATAACATTTCTGGTGTAAAGAATATTATCTATAAAAAAAAATTAATACAAAAAAAAAATTGAAGAAATACAAATCTATTTACATATTTTTCCAAGGGTTAATTTGGGAAAATGTAATATATACTCATTGTCAATAGTTTAGGACAGATTGGAACATACCAGAATTATTGATTTAAAAAAATGTGCGCACTTGTCGACGATTCGTGTATACATACGCCTGGGTAGAAAGTTACGGAACTATAGTCAGTAGCGCAATTTAAAATATGTATACATGTATACATTGAACATAAGAAAGAAACATACATTTTGTGTAAATTGTGGTAAAAGTTTTGTAAATTATTATAGACTAGTCCACGTATGCCAACAGTATGTAATCAACGAATTCGATAGACTATTGTATACCAAAAGAAGAAGAAGAAAAAAAAGAAACAATTTGATTTAAATACAGGTCAATTTATAACTTGCTTTGGTTCATCGAAGTTAAGAACATAGTAAACTCACAGATTTATATATCAATTAGATTGTTCTCGAATAAAGGACGAAATTTGTCATCATCACAATTGTTCCAACATTCATGTAAAATATATGCAACTGGACGTACACTAATAATCCCCAAGGGATGTGAATATTTTCTAGGAAAACTATTGAGTATCAATTTCGGGATTTATTTTCTTTCTTGATATTCAATGACAGCAATTTAAAGAATAAACTGCTTGTCGGATATTTGTCTGCTTTAGGGGTATTCTTGCAAGTTGAACAGACTTATAATAACATTCAAAAATAGGGAATGATAACATTAAATTCGTTGTCTTTTAATTTTAAACATCGTTGGTCAAATAGTTATTTAAGTATATATATACGTTGGGAGACGACGATTATTATAGTAGTCTCAGATTTTAATAAGGACGTTCCCGATTATGAATAAATTTGGTTGACGTTTTTCACACTTGAAAAGAATATCTATTCGTAATTTTTCGATTCCATTCCAATACAAAAGTATTTTTTCTTTATTCGTACATATTATATTCCGCTTCGGTAGAGTTATCTTCAGATAGTTTCATATATTAATTAATACATGGCTTTCAAAAGTCTAAATGTAAGTGTTCTCGTACATTTTTTCGCCCAATAAAGACAAATAAAAATGATTTAGTAAAGCTATTTCTAATTTCTAAGTCCACTTTTTTATGAGACATAAATCAAGGACAAGACTTGTATATCATTTCATTCTGACATATGAATTAAGTTTCCCGTCTTTAACCGAAAATTGTGTATTTCTTAGTAAATTAACTTATTTGAATTCAAATAAATAATAGCACCAAATATAATTAAATAATTCATTAAATAATTCCACGGCGACCAATTTTTATTTGTCACCAACTTGAATATGTATTTGTAATGTGTGTATTAAATGCTCCCACTGATCCGAATAGACAGTCACACCTGGCAAGGTGTGCCCTAGAGGCGTGGTTAAATACCGAAGTGCAAATAACAATTTACCTTTCAACAAGCCATCTACGAGTATTGCCACAGAACCGTGAATACACACATCGTATAAACCTAGTCATAGCAGAGATAGTAAAAGGTCAATAATCATGAGTACACCAACATATTGTCTTTATAGATTATTGTACTTTAATTTGTTCACCTTATCAGTCCGAAAATGCATTTATTAAAAATAAATTTATAACTTTTTGTGTTGTCTACAAACATAATTCGAATATATACGTTTAACATAGATAATTTATCTCACGAATGAGTACAATTGAACGTCTGTGCGTTTTATCTTCTTATTATCGGATGGTTATTAGATAAAGCATAAGTCATCGGCGCGCTTACGATTACGTTAAAATATGATTAAAAACCAAGACTTTTAATGATTGTATTTTAAATCCCGGCATGCAAAAATCAGGAGAAAACGTCACGACCTACAGGAAGTAGTTGATATTTTTTCATTAATTATTGAATTTCTCCTTTATTACTGCACATATAGCGATAAAACTTTGTGAATATATATATTATGTCATAATGAACATATTTAAACCATAAGTAAAAAATCGTGAATTTTCCCTTTAAATCAGCACTAATCGAATTTAGATATTTTATTTAATTGTGTGTTGGAACTGTGTTAGTTTTGAAAAAAGAGGCATCGAAATTGCGGAAATAGGTACAATTTTTAAAAATATTATTTGTTTTGAAAAAAGGAGGTAATAGTATTGTAGAATGATATACTAATTCAAATATTTTATTTTGTGTATATATGTTACTGTTTGCATAACATTACATATATATAGTACTGCAACCAATAGTATATCCCATACACATGTACATCTTTTAGTATGTTTTTTCACGGTGATACAGGTGCGCTTAATTAGTGCAGTCACCACTAGACACTAGTTCTAAGCAAAAATCTAAGTACATGCTTATGAACATTTTTATTCGATTGCAATGCAAGCTTTCAATACAGTTATATTTTGTTGATGAACAGTTTCCGATGATAAAAATAACCTAGGAAAATATAAAAATTTTAAGATTGACACAAAAAACAAAAATTTTGAAAACATCTATGAATTTATTAGACCACAAACGTGACAGATAAATACATTAAGGTCTCACCAACACAATACAATAAGAACATCGGACAATATCTAACCCGTTTTTAAAGAGTATGTTTTCAAATATTTGTGGAAACTGTCGAATGAAGCATACATGTACTCTATTGGCTGCTATGTTATTTCTTTCTTAAATCTTTTTTTTATTCAGGTGTAATGTTTTATTGTAATTGTAATGAATCAGCTTCTATCTTACCAGTGAATAAGTCAAATAAATTTTATCTATTATGCACATGTTTGTCAAAAACTCAATTTTTCAAACATTTTTCTATTTTGTAAGTAAACCAAACCTGTTATCGTACGTTTGGTAGCGGTGGGACCGGGATTTTTAAAAGAGGGTCAGTCAGGACTCACAGAAATATGATGTAGACAACTGTCAAAAGTAAAAAAAAACTGTCATAAAAAGGGGGACCGAACCCAATATTCTCGCACCCATCCTTTACAAAACATTTGGTTTGAGAACATCCCATGATGCAGTATACTTAGGAATTGGAAACAAGCACACAGACCTCTTATTTTTTTTTGCATTTTCACTTCCTTTATCTGTATGCAATAATTCTAAAACAGTTTTTCATAAGACTTATTATTTTTTGTCATAGAAATAGAAATAATACCCAAACTGAGACGATGTAATAAAGGCTGGCACGTAGATGACATTTATGACATTTGTCCATAAATGGTTGATAGATATGTTACAACTATTCTTGTCTCGTTTTTCACTTATCCGACACAAAACATCATAAATTTGTTAGGCCAGGACATTATTTTTACCACTTGTCAAATTAATACGTCATACCGGGGGACATCACATCCATGTTTTTATTTTATTTCTTAATTTTTCCTAAAAATGGAAACCACTCCCGTTGTTAATGGTTTCCTTAATTCGTTCTTATCCTTTTCTCGTTTGGTTTCTTTCTAATTTCATTAAACTTCATATATGTGGTACTCCTTTAACTATTTTATTTTGTATGCATGTTTCTCTCTTCGAGTATCTTACTATTTGCTGTCATTACATTGTACATACAATGTAGCTTGTTTACAAATGACATGTTGGTTCAATTTTAAGTCAAAGTTGACAGTTCCTTTTTAATGCAGTCATTTCAAAATTGACAGTTACAAGTTCGGAGCTTACATTGGGGGTCTCATTGGGGGGTTCTGATCCCGGATCCCGCTTACTGTTTTGTTAGATTCCCGTATCCCGCTTACACTATGTACCTAGGCAATTATCATTTTTTTTGTATTTTCCCGTGTCCCGCTAGACTTCATTTCCCGTTTTCACGGCACAATATTTTGACATTCACGTGTCACGCTTATAAAAAATAGGCAATCCCGCGTCACGCTTAGACCCCAATGAGACCCACTACATTTCTAGCATCCAAGTTGGAAACTTAGAAACGAGAAATTTCGAACAGAGAATGTCCCCAATAGTATATTGATTACAAATGTAAATTAGGATAGCGTCAACAGCTACAATTAAAATTGCCAATACATATATATATACCATTAAAGAGAACAACAGCGTCAGCTAAAGGAGACTAAATGTTGGACCTTTGCACGTGTTATCTATGTTAATTAAACATGTTTTATTGTTCATCCTATCCACACCCTATTGCCTGTTATCGGTACGACAGCACGGGTCAAAATCTGCTATACAAGATTGCTAAAACATTTTTAATAGCAACCAGGAATACTGGTTCTGTTGTGTCTGACGTACCAGGCGTGTTTTTTGTTTCAGAAATTATCTAACTCTATAGACTATCAAATGAAATGTGTGTAGAAAAAAGAAAGAAGAATTGCTTTATATGTTTAAAATCGATCTATAAAATGTTACTCATTATCATCTGAAATAAACTACCTTTAGAAGACATATAATTTAATGAAAATGACAAAAGAAGTTTATAAAAACGGAAAATGAGCTAGTTCTGTTTGGACTTATAGAGAAAACTTTGACATAGTAAATATCTTGTACTGATAAATGTTTTTGTCTCCATGCCTTTTCCTCTTTCCTCTTTTTGATTACCCATTACGAGTTTTTGCAACTTTTTAACCAAAAAAAAATATCTAGAGGAAACAGGTTTATATAAGTAGATTTAACAATTCTTCCTAAGAATTTACATCATTAACAATTAACAAAACACACACCAAAAGGCATGTTGTGGTCATTCTATACATAGTCATTGTGTACCATCAAATGAAGGAGGTCTAAAAGTCACGTGTAATTTTAATGTCACTTCATGCCATCGTGCCTTAGGACAGTAAATGTTGTAGTGTTTTAACCTTGTAAGAGACAAAAACTACAGATAATTAATATTTTAAACATGCATTATTAACGAAAAGATATGTTACATAAGTAATTATATTGACTTTTACAACTTTATAATTTTCATTAATAAAACTTACTAAAAAATCCCTGTATCTCCGACCTCGGTAATCTGTAATATTATGTTATTTGATCAGAATGCGTTGTTTAATTATTTGTAACAATTTTTGTACAGCATTCTAGTGGTTAAATTATTTAAATCAGGAAATACCACAGGCATTCAAAACTTGGTACATGTATATTTTGACCTACTATGTGTTTTTTTAAAAACTATATCCAAATTTAGTCAGAATGAGATTAATTGCTACCTCTTGGTGTCATTCGTTTTTTTCTACATCTTTTTGTTGTTGTATTGCTGCTGTCTCATTGACTTTATCCCCTTAATCTGTGTGCGCGCGACACAAATCAAAGTACTGTTCTTTGATGAGGTCGTTAATGTGTGCACTTATAAGGGATCTGAAAATATATATTTTCGAAATCAAATTACCCAAAATTTAAAAACAAACTAGTTTTTTTTTTGAGTCAACTGATATTAATTTTATTTAAACAGGTTCAGATAACAGAATTTATCCCGAAGAAAGTAAATTCACTAATATCAATAGACCAAGGTTGTCTCACTCAGACGCCATTATAATATTTTCTTTTTCGATAGAAAAGAAAGAATACAGGGTTTATCCATCCGTGACACACAAATCAATACATACACAGCAAAACACAGACAACTCAAGGGAACAGTGCTTGTATTGCCAGGCATAGATTACCGCAGCCGTATTTGGCACAACTTTTTAGAACTTTGGGTCCTCATTGCTATTCAAATTTTTACTTGTTTGGTTTTATAACTATTTTGACCTGAGTGTAACTGATGATTCTTATGTAGACGAAACGGGCGTCTAGCCTATCAAATTATAAGCCTGTTACATTTGATATTATTGCGGTTATTCATCTCAAAGTCTTATTGACAACATGGAACAAAAACTTAAAAAAAAAGTTTATGTGGCTTAGTTTAAAAAAGGGGGGATGAAGGAGAAAATACAAAGAAGGGTATCACAAACTATATGATGAAAAAAGACGACTTGGCCAAAAGAAAAAAACGCGAACAGACACAATTACCAGTTCACAAACACCTAACAGAAATATAAATGTTTAGCAAAAATATCTTTAAAAAATACTGCAAGTGAAACCAGGTCTTCCGAAAGTGAAAGTAATTCCAGCTCCGCTTGTGGCACCCGTCAGAAATTAAATCAAATTTAAATAAACATAAACTACTGGATAATCATAAGTATCATGCATGTTATATGTTACATTACTTGAACTGTTTAAAGTTTAGTATGTTGACCCGTATAAACTTTTATCCAATATTAAGGTGAACATCAAATTTGGACGTACGTACTAATCGAGGATAATAAACCTTATCAGGTCAAGCAAGATTTTTTTTTTCTCATTGGAGAAAGAAAAATGTTAATTTTAAAAGAAAAGGTTTAAGGAATAAAACTTGCAAGGTGTTACAATGGGTAAGTTAGTTGTATATCTCAAAGTTAAATTGATGAAATTAGAATTTGTTTTGCAGACTAAACACATTTTTATAAAACTCGGATACATAGTGTCGAACTTTTTTTTTTATTTAAAAAGGGTGGTTATGATTTAAAAAGATGTCTGTCCAAATTCGGGAGCCTAGTTCAGTAATTGTCGAAGGTTCATGTTTGTCATATTTTATTTTTTTGTAAATTGGTTTGACAAATTGTAAAATAAATATGCACAATAGGCTGTTAGTTTTCAATTCATTTATTTCATATTTTCCCTGCATTTTATAGGCGACTATAAGATATGTTTTCTTTATTATTGAAGGGCGTACGGTTTCCTATAATTGCTTACATCCACTTCATTTGAACTTTTGTGGATAGTTGTCTATTAATTTTGCAATCATACCAAATCTTCTTAGTTTTATATTAATCAGAAATTAATTTAGAAAATCGTCGATAAATACTTGCGTCCAAATACTTCCAATGGTCTGTAATTTAAGGGAGATAACTCTGTGAAGTCAGCTAAACGTTTTAATTACGTTGTGTTGTTAAGGGAATATTAAGCTTCTTTATGATCAAAATTAGTGTTTATTAAACTGCTATATAACCTGTGTAATTTTTCTGACAAAACGGTTGGTTCAAAATTTTTGAAATTTTTATATTTTTGTTAAAGGGTCAAAGTAAATACTTTGTCAAAATTTTATGAAAATTAAACGAGCCAAATTAATTTTAGTGAAAGTGTTGGTTGGGTACCATCTTAAAGACACCATGATAAATGATGTCCGAGAAACCACACTAGATCATTAGTTCGAAATTGTGTAATATTGATTAAGAGAAACTTGAAAGGACTAAGTTCGACATTTATTGTACATAAAAGAAGAAAACTAACTAAGTCAGACGGAAAGCTGAAAAGAATTCTAGATAAATACAAGTTGGAGTATTTTCCCACAGAGGTGAATTTCATTTCGTTTGCTTACATAGTTTCTTTTACAAAATAAAAATTCTCCAGAATTTGGCGCAATAGGTTTCTATGTATTTCAAAACTAATCGCGCAGACATATTATTTGCGCAATAAGGTGTGGTCATAAAGGACGCACAAGACTATGACAAAATTAAACCAGTGCGCTTTATTACGGAAGCCCATAGGGGACCTAAAAAAATAAAAAAAATATTTAAGTCCGTTTCTCAAATACTAAAAGCAGTAGGTCAACCATATTTGGTGTATGGAATGATTGTAACGGGTACATGTCAGTCTGGCAGGTTTCATCTGACCTAAAAATAACGATTTAATTATATCGAAATAACGATATTTATATTGAGAAATAATTTTTTTTTTAGGTCCCCTATGGGCTTCCGTACTTTATCTTTTGTATGTGTTGACATTATAATAAAAGCATATGTTTAACAAACAACAATATGCCTCGAGGTATATTTTCATTGTACAGGTCATACACTTATGTTTTTGAAAAAAAATTCAAGCATTCATTGTATATGAATACTATGTTTTTAGTGATTGACGGTCGGCGATATACTATAAATAATGTCAATACCCCCAAAAACATTAAATTATAACGTCACACAGAAATTCGGGGGATTTTTAATTTTTCCACAATGAGGTCTTCAAAAGGTTGACATTTGACCAATACTTGTTAACTAATTCGTCCAGTCCGTGTGTGAGTGACAAGGTAGCAAGTGACCGATATTTGTTATCAAATTGGTCCAAACCGATTAAGATTTGGTATTGACCGACACAAGTTAACATATTGATCCAGTCCGTTATAGATTGACAAGTGACCAATTATACTTGTTAACAATTGGTTTTACATAAAATTTTATAAAATATTTTTCTATTTCTTTGATGTTTAAAATAAAATTTCAACGAATTATGAAAGATTACCATTTCTGTCAAAACAAAGTTCCAAATTAGAGGACACATGAAAGACTCCTATCGAGCAACAAATAGTTGTTTCCTCAATACGTTCCATCAGAGACATATACTATTATACATTACACATATGTCTCTATTAGTTAATATACATTAAAAGATACCTATCTTACTAAAATGACTAAAATTAAAACATACTGTGGTTGTACAATTTAAAAATAACATATGATGATGACTTCTAGTTTTATATTGTTTTCGTCTGTTTATGTCAAAAACGAATACCCATACATGTCATATGATGTTAAAGTCTGGATATGGACTACGGAATAGGGAATACTATTTGCAAAACGTGCAGAGTATAGGGTGACCAAAATAAAGAATTGAGGAAAATGGGAAACAAATGAAGAATAGAGAATAAAAGTTCCCTGAAATATAAAGACAGGTCAAAATGAATAAAGAATAGAGAAAAATGATAAAAAAAAAGTTATAGAATAAATAAATAAATAAATGAAGGAATCCCTATCCAGTTCCTCATGTGTAATTTCTCATACTCATAAATATATACATGTATATGCAAATACAGCGTATGACTGAAATATGATCTATATCCATATATTTGTTTTCCAGAACTTATTGCAATAAAAATGAATGGAAAATCTGAAATACGTCAACGTGACATCAACCATGGGGCCGGAAACGGAAACGGAAAGATTCCAAACGGACATAAAGATGAAGATGTAGATACCAAAAAAGACCAAGAATCAAAGAAAACACCGAGTAGAATAGATCAGATACAAGATACTTGTACCACATGTTGTATACCTTGTCTTACAAGTCATAACCCCCTTCCGGAGTATCCATCACGAATACAGCGGCTCGGGCATGCCTTCATGTTGCCTCTTCACGGAAACGTGGCCACCTACCTCCAGTTTACTGTCGTCTGCGTCCAGTTGTGGATTATTATATATTCGTTAACTCACGGACAAGCACTTCCGGGAGGAAATTTGTTTTCTTTACTGATACTGTTTATTGGTTGTGCTATTGGAGGCTATCTGATTTCTCTTATTCGACTACCTCCCTTATTAGGTGAGATAATTTTAAAAAAAGAGAATTTTTCATATAAATATTATTTATATTCATTTATTTCATTTAAATTATTTCACACTGATAAAATTTTGTATTTGATATACTTATAAAAATGGCATATTGTGTATAAATTAAACAAAAATGATAAATGTCAGAGAAACAAACATGGTAACATGTTATTGGTACATAGACATAACAAGAACTATCTTTAAAAATATATCCGACGTATTTAAATTTGAGTATATGGTTAAAACTATCTTCCGATTATATTTAAATAAGTGATTTACCATTTAAATAACGTTTTCTCTGTTTGGGTTCAGTATTCTCGGTCCTCGTATCTTTCTGTTTACATTCACCAAAACCCCGCGGAAATCTCACATGCGTAGGTGCGTTCTAAAAGTCATGTACGTTCGTACAACAAAGTTTACATTAAAAACTATATAATTGTCCCGAATAAACAGCTGTCATGGATGCAAAGAGTTATTGGAGAAACAATTATTTTTATAAAAAATATAAATCTTTGGAAGATCTAGTTCAAATATTTATAGTTTTTCACTTGCTTTCCATCACGATATAATTAACGAGACGTTTTTTCAAACACAACCAAATCACCCACCATGACAGCATTTTGTCCAATCACAGAAAGGATTTTCGAGCATGCGTATTCTGTTGCCATAGTTAAGCGTCCTTAAGTTCAAAGGGCACAGACCGAAATTATACCGACTACATCGGAAAAAGGTATTTTTAAAAATGAAACTAGACAATCAAAGACGAAATATGATGTACAGAGTATCTAAAGAAATATTTGCCCGAACCAGTTAAAGGAGTAATGGTTGTTGCGCTTTACACTTCAGCACAGAAGAAAATCAATGTCAACACCAAATAAAATGTATCAAAAAAGTATATTAAGCAAACTGTTTGTGGAAGAAAACACTATATCCTTCATTCATCGTATATACTTGTTACTTCGCATCACGGTGCGGAGCTATTAGTTTCAGTCGAAATACACGCCATCTTGAATAAATTACTTATCACGTATAGATTCTGATTGGTTGCATTATAATGAGGCTGAGATACAGCAACAGCTATTGGCTTAAATGAGATAAATAATTACAGACTTTTCTCGTCCAGGATAAGACATCAAATGCCGGATAATTAACTATGTGTATTTCAGTTTCGATCAACTGTCATTAATTCGTATTATTATGCATACATTTCACAGATGAATTCAATATTGAAATATCAATTATTAATATGTGTTTAATTGCTTTGGTACTCTGCAATTTGCACGATTTGCTTTGCTAAACAATGTAACTATACAATGTTTACAAACATACTTTATCTGTATTTTATAACTTCTGACAATATAGGCACACCTCCAGAAAGGCACACCTAAAGAGTCGTGTCTAAATTTCTAAATTTATAATTGTTTTAATTTTCAACAAGAAATTTAATTTTTTTTAAAAGCATGGGTGTATAACGCACACTCTTAAAGTACATCCATTTTATATAAATCAATATCTAAATATACCACATTTCCAATACTAATTTAACAACCACATACACACATATAACCTTAAATTAGTGTAGAGCGAAGAAGTCCATAGCTTTTTGAAAGCTAAAACTTGTAGTACTTATAGTTATGCTGATAATGAGTTTATTGCATTGTATATTTAGGGATGTTGATTGTTGGAGTATTACTTAGAAATATACCTGGTGTCAACACAGTTGGTGAAAGTATTGACTCTAAATGGTCAGGTGCACTCAGGCAAGTTTTAATAAATAAAAAAGGGTATTGGCGGTATGAATTGACATTTATTTTTATTGATACATGAACCTTTATTTGTACGTGTTCATATAAACATGCTTCTTTAAAATTCGTGTACTCGTAACATTATATTTTAAAGGACAATTACTTGCATATACTTACACCATCTATTTACAGTTATTTTAGGGTTTAGTGCTTTCCTGGTTTTTATTGTATGTGTTTTTGTGTATGCATATTTGCCTTGATTTACGACAACAATGAGCTTGTCTAGTTACTTACATACTTAAAAAAAAATATTTCAATAGCATCGTTTTCATTCGTAAGTCCTAACGTATTTTTAATGTTTTACTTATATCTTTGCAGGAAAATAGCCCTAACTGTCATACTAACCAGGGCAGGACTTGGTTTGGATATTGTGAAGTTACGGAAGTTATCATGGGCTGTTCTACGATTGGCATTATTACCTTGTACTTGTGAGATTATAACAGTGGGCGTAGCATCACACTTTATACTCGGGTTTCCATGGATATGGAGTCTCATGTTAGGGTAAGTCAAAATGAATAGATTTGTTTCGCATCAAACTCCGGCTCTGTAGCAGAAAAATAAAGCTACCACTGTTTTGGATTTGCATTCGAATATCTAGAAGTATTTCTATGGTAACTTCATTTCAACTTATGATGGTTTAAATGAGGTTTACACAATAGAATAGAGAAAAGTATTCAAAATAGAGAATAGCAGGCAGATCGAAGAATAATGGTAGGAACAAGAAAAGAATAGAAAAATAAGCATAGATAACAATGCTAATGGGATGTTGTAATATGAATAATTGACACACAAAAAAGAAGGAATATAGAAAAATCGCCTGTAAATTAAAAAAATATGAATTAAAGCAAAACTCCTACATAAAAATCCTTATTTATACTTTTGGAATGTTCCCTAATATGTCATCTTACTATCCTAAAGTGTAAACTCATTTCTAAAACAGGTAAAACCCGTCAATGTTACGTTTAACGGTTTATTTAATAGTCTACTGTTCTACCACCAAGGCAATACAAGTACTGCTCGAATGATATATTTATTTCGTACCTTGTCTTTAATGATAAAAAAAAAGATTCAATTTTGGTATTCTAAAAAATATGTTGTATTTCAATTAAAGATGCATTCTGGGAGCTTTGTCGCCGGCCGTAACAGTACCCTCCCTCGTGAATTTACAAGATCGTCAGTACGGAGTGGAAAAGGGAATTCCAACAATGTTATTGGCTGCTGGAGGACTTGACAATGTTTTGTGTGTCACGGGATTTTCTGTCTTCATGGGAATCATATTTTCTGAAGGTATGAACTACATCAGTCAAAGTAATAAGTTTATGATTATTAGAATGTATATAATCAGTGATGGTTTTTTTTTTCATTCTAAATCGTTGGAAACATTTAAGATCATTAAATGCTACATGTATTCATATGTAAAAGTAAACACGTTTCGTATAGGTCTGGCAAAGGTTATATGTAAAGCAAATAAAAGTTTGCAAAACCAGATACAGTAACAGTTCATTTAGATTCTTTTCTAGCTATGGTTGAACTGTAGTCTGTTTTGGGGATACTAAAGGAAAGACAGCATTTCGACTATTCGATTGCGACGTCCGTCTTCTCGACAGCCGAATTTATAAGGTTTTGAACGAATGCGAATGTAAATTTTTCAAATGCGATACTGTCATATGCAACAAGAGCCGACAGAACATTCCAACAATCATATTAAGAAGTAACTAGACTAGTCGGATGTCTTTCTTGATCATACGTAGTAGAAATAAAGGAGACAAGGGGTATACATTTATAAGATAGCAACCCAACAACTTAAATTTATAACCAAAAGATATCTAGGTGAAAACACATTCTAAAACGACAAAACATGTATTTCTTCTTTTTTGTCTCCTAGGTGATCTAGCTGTGACTATTGTGAAGGGTCCTTTAGGGGTATTTGTAGGCATAGTCTATGGATTTGTAGCAGGGATATTTCTATGGTACATTCCTTCAAAAGACAGCGTAAGTAATGATTACTAGTATTCAAGATGCATGTTAAGCTATAGAAATATAACACGTTACATGTGTGCTTGACAGTGGCACACATTGTTTCGCGGAACATGGCCAATTGCAGGATACCAACCCCAAAAATAATTTCTTCAGGAAAGTCACAAACAAACAGATCGTCAACGATAATAGAACAATACTGTATTTCAGAAGTTTATGAGTGGTTTTATCATTGCGATTGCTGAACTACGAAGCTATTTCTGAAAATGCTGCCGACAAAAACGTATCAGAATTACAAATGCAAATTTTGCGAAACCTATACCACCACAATAGTACAATCATCGCATGCATGCATTCGTTTCCGAGTTTACATTAGATAGGACAATAAGAAGTTACGGTTTATACGTAGTCAACAGATGAAATGGGGTCATGTTTATTTGATGTACTTATTGTTATCTAAACATACGTACTAGAGTTACGGTTAATACGTAGTCGAAAGATGAAGAGGGGTCATGTTTATTTGTATGTACTTATTAATATCTGAAAATACTAGACAAAACTAAATTTGTAAGAATCACAAAACTAGATTCAACTGGATACCAGTAAAATTTCTGTATCAATTTATCTTTGTAATGTTTACAAACATGTTTGATTAAAAGTTCTAATCAGCATTTTATATTTGTAGGCAAATAAAGTGTTTTATCGTTCTTTGTTATTATTTGGATTCGGGATGATAGCCATATTTGGTAGTTCAGAAATTGGACTATCAGGAGCTGGTCCCCTTGGGTGTCTAACAACTGCAACTGTTGCAGGCTACAAATGGCGCCTACGACGTAAACCAGGTGAACAGGTAAAACAACTACCATGGTGCGAGGGTGTGAATGACAGGAGTCTTAAATTATTGTTGCAAATTTTCTCCATTCCGTTCTCTATTTATTTTGCCCATTATTCTCTTCTTTTTTAAATAAAGCTTTCTATTATTCTCTTTTTTTATATTTTGACCTATTTTTTCGAAAAAATTTAGTAGTATACTTTTTCTTTAAATTTTTGGTACATTAATTACTTTTCTGGTATTTGTTAATGGCCGAATACTATTGGGACCTCCTTCCCAAACTACCTAACGGATACAAAACAACATGACTAGTCACTTTCTTAGAAGATAAAAATGTTACAAAATAGGTTCACACATGTGTACCGTGTTACAATGTATTAACCTATATTTCAATAAAATTTCAACAACTTCAACACGTAAAGTAATTTTTCCTTTTTATAGCGGCAATTTTTTTTAAATGTAGAATATTTATTTACATTTTCTAACATTTAGGACGAAGTATCCGGTGTGATGGCTTTGGTATGGTTGATTGCTCAACATTTTCTGTTCGGATTGATTGGTGCAGCAGTTGATATTGGGAAAATACAGTCAAGTACAGCTGGTGGGTACTAATATGACATGATCAGTCAATACTATTGTAAACTTGAATGCTCTAATTGACCATCTATGTCGGCTTTTGAATGTCTTGGAATTTTATATTTATTTTATTTCCAAAAATAGACGGAATCGTGTTTGTTGTATTTAAGACAACACACTTATTTGTTTTCATTTTGTTCAATCTTTTGTTGCCTTTTGCCTTCACATCATTTCTCGAGAGTTTCTTGCTGTTCGTCAAAATGGAGGGGAAATGCATTTAACGTAACGAAGCAGTACATTGAATGAAAACAACTCGAATAAAACAGCATATTGTTTGTATAGCAACAAGAGTCCACATGTGCCATTTAACTCGCATGAATTATCCAACCTTCTATGGAGATCATCTCAATTACAAAAAAAAATCCTTCGTGTCGGGTTATCCCCTTTGTGTCCCTTTGCAGTCATGTATACATTGGTTAGAGGTATAGGAGGAGGGTTGAGATCTCACAAACATGTTTAACCCTGCCGCATTTTTGCGCCTGTCTCAAGTCAGGAGCCTCTGGCCTTTGTTAGTCTTGTATTATTTTTATATTAGTTTCTTGTGTACAATTTGGAAATTAGTATGGCGTTCATTATCACTGAACTAGTATATATTTGTTTAGGGGCCAGCTGAAGGACGCCTCCGGGTGCGGGAATTTCTCGCTACATTGAAGACCTGTTGGTGACCTTCTGCTGTTGTTTTTTATTTGGTCGGGTTGTTGTCTCTTTGACACATTCCCCATTTCCATTCTCAATTTTATGTATATTCATTTCTAATGTCAGTTTAAAGGACATCTCTTTTATAATATATATTTTCCCTGTTACAAAAGATTACCTTTATAAACAGGTTTAGAAAGATGTGGTATGAGTGTCAATGAGACAACTCTCCATCCAAGTCACAATGTGTAAAAAGTAAACCATTATAGGTCAAAGTATAACCTTCAGCACGGAGCCTGGGGTCACACCGAACAGCACGCTACAAAGGGCACACACAATGACAAGCGTAAAACCATCATCACTTATGAACCACATCAATAAGCGGATATCATTGAAGATCAGGTTTCTGACTAAGGACACTCAGATGCAAACAAATTCATGACTGTATTTGTTTCCCTTGTGTTGATATTTCATTAAACTTGTTTTTATTATTACAGGTTTAGGAATCCTTACACTAGCTATCGGTCTAGTAGTGAGAAGTGGTGTAGATTTTACAGTTACACTTCGTACTGGATTTAATATAAAAGAAAGAATTTTTATAACTCTAACCTGGTTGTCCAAAGCTACTGTGCAGGTAATATCAAAACGCTCCAATAAGATGTAACTTTATCTAACCCTTTTTCATTTAACCACTGAACGTTAAGCAACCAACAATCGGTCAATCCGTCTTAAGTAAACTGCATTGATACAAAATGACTTACATCAAACGTCTTGTAGACAAATGATTGTCCATCTTTTATTCATTTTACTCTGAAAAAGCAGTAAATATTATGTAAAGTTTAAACAAGCAAGATACTGTTTCGGGGACGACATTTTTTTCATAGTTCTGAAGTAGAACAACTGTTTGACAAGTATGGAGTCTTTGATTTATTGAAGAAGTTTTGATAACAATGTTACAAGTCACAAGTTATAACGTGGCCCCTCGGATAATATACTCAAAGGGAACCTTTACAAGACTTAGTGTTATTAGAAGAATTAGAAAGAAAGAAAACTCATCATAGATACCATGATTAAATTTTGTACATCAAACGCGCGTTTAGTTTACAAAAGACTCATTATCATTATGTGACGCTCGAATCAATAAAGTTAAAAAGACCGAATAAATCACGAAGTTGAAGAGCAGGTCCAAAATTCCGAAAGGTTTCGCCAAATAATTGAAGTAGTCAAGTTGGAGATCATGCAACGATTGTTTGCAAATGCATAACGCACCTTCTTCACTAAGGCCAAAACAATGTTTTCAATCTCATAACATGTTTTTTGTAATATTTTCACTATTGAGAAGGGAGGAGCGTGTTAAGGTTTACAAAATTAAAATCGAATTTCATTATTTTGTTATTTTTAGGCTGCTATTGGAGGACTTGCATTAGATAAAGTAAGAGAAATGTCAAATCCGGACCAAGAAATGTTGAATTATGCCACAGATATTTTAACGTTGTCTGTCCTTGCAATTATAATATGTGCACCAATTGGAGCAACACTTATGGCAGTTTTAGGTCCGAAATTTCTCCAAAAAGGTAATTAAATTATTTATAAGATGCAAAAACTGTTCTGAAAATAACTAGACAAGTATAGATTATCGAACGTATTGAATTATATTTTTTTTAATAGAAAGGAGAACTTTCGGGGTTTGTTGCTCGTGCCGTTTTGATCTTGTAGAAGTTGCCTTGTCTTGTGGTGTATGCCTTTTATTTTCCAATTATTTGGGGTATTTTTACTGTTATGGAAGGTTGCTATACGATATTGGTGTTGATCTTTAATTGAAGGCAGTCATGTTATCTATCTGTAACTGCTTATATATTGTTTTGTCTTAGGCAATCCTATCGCATTTCCGTTTATTTGTATATGAAAGGCGAGTAAAAAAAGTCCTGCGATTATAGTGTTATTATATGACTATGCTTCACTAAATTCAAATTGTCATTATTTCGCTCAAAATAACAAAATTATCATTGAAAAATAGGTTATAAAGTTATCGCACGTGCAACAAGTTTGTTATGAGAATAAGCCTAAATAGAGTAGCCAAAATTGTCTGAATTCACCTTTCTTAGACGGAAATATTAATATTTTGAAAGCACACGGATTAATTGTATTTTCTTGACGAAACACATCGATGAATTAGCTCTTTGCCAATACATACTTATCCTACAAATGCCTAACTCTACGTTTAAGATTTCCTAATACATTATTTTTTTTTATATGATCATGATGTTAAACGATCCACATATGTCCAACATTGAAGCTCTATTATAAAAACATGTTTCTTTCGCAGGATACTTAGACGAAGAAGTCATCGAAGTTTGCACAACCACCCCGGATGCTGATAATAAACATATTCAGATGATAGATATGACAAAAGTGCAGGATGAACCAATTGAGTTAAATGAAAAGCCTGATATGACAGAAATTGTAATAGAACCACTTGAAAACACAAATCTGGAGATTTCAAAACCCTCACATGATACCAAAGATACAACAACAGAAGCCGAATCACAAAAACCATCGCATGATGCCAAAGATAAAACGACAGTGACAGACACCGAATTTCAGAAAGGCTCGGATGTAATTGAAGTTCCTGTGCATAATGAAGAAACATTGAGTCAAGTTAATGAGAAAAATATACCTTTAGAATCAGGTATGTAAGCAAAGCTTTTTTTTAATTTGCTATGAACTTATTGTAGGAAGAAAAAGATGCGTGTGGGAAAATGGTCATAACAGCATATCTTTGAACAAATAGAAAATATATATTGCTTTATATAAATGTTTATACAGGAATATAGGGTATTGCATTTGAAATTGTCTTCATTTTAGTATATAATTTTATATATCAATTTGTTTTTCTATTTATCCTTATGCTTTTAGTATCATGTGAATAAATTTTGTCTGCGTTTATTTGGCAAACGTTAGAATAGTTGAAGAGTGCGTCTTGTATATTTATATGAATGCAGGAGATACAAATAGGGAATTCAAAACTCATAAGCCCAGGATAAAAACCGACAATATCATGGCAAAAAAAGAACATGGAAAAAGTATACGAACACTTATAAAAAAAATTAGCAACACAAATCCCCTAAAAAAACTTTTGATGCTACAGAAGGTTTTCAGATGCTGATCATCATGTGGCATTCGTCGTGTTACATCTATTACATCAAATGATTTCGCAATAATGGACCTGTAATTTACTCTTATCTTACCCTTAATTGTCACAGAATTAGTAAACCATTGGTCAACCCCCTTAAACTGATTGTTGTTTTGTTTTGCAGATGACTTTGACGATACGATAGACATAAATCATCCAGACTACCCAGAAGTCTACAAATCTCATTTGAAAGTGACTCTGTCAGATTCTAAAGTGAAAGACACAGTATCAATAGTTCAAGTTGAAAATCCGAAAGTCAAAGACACTGATTCAATAGTCCAAGCCGAAGACCCAAAAGTAAAAGATACTGATTCAATAGTGCAAGATGAAGACCTAAACGTAAAAGACACTGAATCAATAGTGCAAGCTGTAGACCTAAAAATAAAAGACACTGAATCAATTGTTCACGCTGAAGACGAAACAAACATAAATGAACACAAAGGGTTGGATAACCCAGGTTTTCAAAATACAGACAGTGGAGACGAATCTTTGGACAAGAACATTGATGAAAAAAAAATACACACTTGAAAATTGAGCTGGTGTGCTAGCATTGGCTAACAAAGATATAAACACAGAAGGATGTTTGCTCCATCCCGGACGTCGGGCGCGAACACGATTATCCTAGGTGTAGTATCAGGTGTGTGTGTAAACTGAAAAGGATTAATATGACCAGATTGACATTCAAAGTCTGTTGTGTATGCAATTTGTACTATACTGAAGTCTTTTTTCTGTTAATTGTTATTGTATTGTTTTTACATCATTAATAATAAAACATTTTGTATATTCATAATTTTGCTGTTTTATGCGCATTCTATTATATCTGAGATCTGAGACGAATTCAAGAGTAACTTATACATGTTATATTTTATGAGAAAAGCAGTCAAAAAGGCAAATGAGGTATGACATTTCAATTCACCTGCATTGTCTTGAAATACCCTTTAAATACAGGAATTTGATTTAAAAAAAGGGCGATGAGGGGATACATGTAACAAGTCACCGACCAACTGATGTTGTGGCTAGTAAGTTGTATTAGGTGGTAAATAGCTTTTTAATGATCTAAATTTGAAAATATAACCAATTAAAAATCTGTTCGACTAGTGGTGTACATGATTCACTCGACGTGTGATTTAAGCCTTTGTCAAATATTACTGAAACAATCATGAAATTTTTTTTAATCAAAGGACCGTTTTACTAAATACATAATTGCAATCCTGGTGTCTATGATGAGTGTTTTTACCGATATCTGAATGTCTAAGATTGCAACAAACATTTCTCATGAAAGTTGAGACAGAGACCCATCGTATACATCGCCCAATTGATAGTGAAGACTGAAGAACTTGTGAAATATATATTTCAGTCGATTTTCCTCATAATGCTGATTGCCAGATTTTATTGTTTATGCAGCACAATTTGTCAATATTTCAATAAAATGTCAAGTCCTAACGTTTCAAATATTTACCCCATGCGGTAACCATACGTTCGGACGTTTACAAGTTAGTTGTTTTAAAACTTAGTTGGCGATGAAGAACGAATTCCCCTATACCAGGAAACTCTAACAACCAAATTTGCGTAAATCATTTGGAACTTAATTTAATACAAGAGACTCCCAGTACCTTCTTCTCAGTCTTTCACAAAGTCAAAATTATTTAAAATCATATAGTAAAGAATACGTATGCAATATTTAGATGTCATGAGCCAGTCGTTCGATCAGTGGTTGTCGTTTATTAATGTAGTTTATGTTTCTCGTTTCTGGTTTTTAATTTATATTATTCTGGTGGGTTTCCTGTTTCAATTGTTTTACACAAGTCATTTTGGCTTGCTGTTTAGTGTAATACAGGCTCCGTGTTGAAGTCCGTTCTCTGACCAATAATTTTTAACTTTTCATACATTGTGACTTCAAGGGAGAGTTGTGTCATTTCAACATATACTATATCTTCTAGTTTATTTTTGAAAAGAATTTATGAAGTAAGATTATGGTAACTTTTGTACAATCACTTTATTCGCGGAACTCAGTCGATGTAGGTTTCTCTAAACAAATTTGTTATTTAATTTTGATTACACGAGAAGATACGACGGCGCAGACAATAGCAGCACCAAATAGAAAAATGATGAAAATAATCAAAACCACTACATAGAAATTGATTGATTGGGCAATATGATCTCCACCAAAAACCGGTTGTAAATCAAGTGTTTTATAGAGATTAATACATGAACTTTTCCATATCAGTCTGGGTATCATCCCGAGACCCTCATATCAGCCCGAGACGGACAATAGTTTTATGTAAGGCAAATAAACAAATGCAATAACTAAAACAGCCAAAAACTTTATAAAGAAGTTAAATTATGTATCAAATATACTATAATTGTCCAACAAAAGCATCCCTACCTTCATATATAATTATGGTAGCATTTCCTAAAGAGGCATTTTGAAACATTGAAAATTTGGAAGAGTTTTATGATCATTATTACTCCATGTGTGTTGTACTATAAAATGATTCATAAGGTAGCAATAAACAGTTAGGAGTTTATTTTCGCATTTTGGCCCCGGTGGATTTTTCAAATAGGAAAGTTATTGTGTAATAAAATTTCTTTTTTAGACAGCTTAGTGCCAATTTAGCCTTCAAAGATGGTTTATAAGAGCATCAAGATGATTTTTTACATGTTTTATGGGCTATGTTTTGTTTGGCAATCCGTATTTCATAGCTAGACCGGCTATCGATCCAGAAATTAATGTAATGTTTACAAACACTTTTTTTCTGCACGAAGTTTTTGACACAATTTTACAAAAAAATGAGACGAAAGACATATGATTTTCATTGGATTTGCTGAACGATATATGTACACAGTTTTAGAAAAGGTATTACTTCAAGCGTTTGAAATTCTACTTTTAGCCAAATTTTGCGGAAATATGTGACATCGTTTCCCCCTTTTTTGCAATATTTTATAACAAATAAATGCAGATTGTTGCCATGGATACACCCAAAAGAAATTATATTTTACCATTTTATATACTGGATATAAAACCTATGGAAGATTTTGATTACATACATATTCACATATATGACTCAAACAGTAAGCTTGATATTGCAAGAAAGCAATGAAAAGGGGGTGGTAAAATCTATAAGGGCATTTTTTTATATTTTTTCCTAACTGTTTACTGCTACCTTATGGCATACTTACCAAGCTCAGAATGTATAAATTAAGACTTTTTATGCCACAAATCTTTTGATATTTAGATTCTAAATTAATCAATTTCTGAGGAAATTAAGTGTTTATTGTTACCTAATTGTCAATGGCATTTGTTATCAAGTACTAAACTATCCCCACAAAAGTTCCCGTTATTCTTGACGTCGTCATACAAAATATCTGACGTCACAATGGAAAAGTAAACAACCGATACCGGAAACACCGGAAGTAACTTGCACGAGAGGCACTATTATGGGTTTTGTGCACGAGATGCACCTGATATGGGTTATCAGCCCGGGTGGGAAATTATGGCTTATGTACTTCCGATCATTACACAATATAAAAGCTATCATATCAATGCTAAGTATATGACAAATAAGGATAAACACATGATATCCCACTTTTGGGATCGTGCTGTGAATCAAAGTGTGTATATTTTCGGCTGTACATCAAACGAGGTGAAGAGAGTGGCAATTTTCTAGCCTCCACACGTATACCCAACTTTTAATTAAGGCCGGTGTAAAAGTTTTCTAATTGGTATGTATGAGAAAACATACGTCACTTCCTTATTTCAGTCTGCATATAGAGCAGGTGTCCATAGAAATAGTGTAATGTAGTGTCCACCACTTGTTTATTTGGCTTAAGGGAAAGGACGTCGCTTATCTTGTGCAATTCAATTTGATACTTTAGCAAATAAAATATGTTGAGATATTAAGCTGTTGTATTAAGTTAGTTAGAAGTTTTATATCTATGATTGTGTTTGTACATTAGAAATTAAAAAGAGATCCAATAATAATAATAATTGAACAAAAATGTCACGTGTATATGTCGGTTTTATAGATTTTTTTCATCCCAGGCATAGATTACATTAGACGTATTTGGCACAACTTTTTGGAATTTTGGATCCTTAACGCTCTTCAATAACATTAACGGTACCAATTTTCTTGCACCAGATGCGCATTTCGACAATACATGTCTCTTCAGTGATGCTCGTGACCAAAATATTTGAAATCCAAAGCTTATATAAAAGATGAAGAGCTATAATCCAAAAGGTCCAAAAAGTATAGCCAAATTCGTGAAAGGAATCAGAGCTTTGCATGAGGGAGATACATTCCTTAATTTATAATAATTTCTAATATTTTGTAACAGCAAATATTAATAACACAAAAAATCCGTATTTTCATGCCAGTACCGAAGTACTGGCTACTGGGCTGGTGATACCCTCGGGGACTAATAGTCCACCAGCAGAGGCATCGACCCAGTGGTAGTAATAACATTAACGGTACCAATTTTCTTGCACCAGATGCGCATTTCGACAATACATGTCTCTTCAGTGATGCTCGTGACCAAAATATTTGAAATCCAAAGCTTATATTAAAGATGAAGAGCTATAATCCACAAGGTCCAAAAAGTATAGCCAAATTCGTGAAAGGAATCAGAGCTTTGCATGAGGGAGATACATTCCTTAATCTATAATAATTTCTAATATTTTGTAACAGCAAATATTAATAAACACAAAAAAATCCATATTTTCATGCCAGTACCGAAGTACTGGCTACTGGTCTGGTGATACCCTCGGGGACTAATAGTCCACCAGCAGAGGCATCGACCCAGTGGTAGTAATAACATTAACGGTACCAATTTTCTTGCACCAGATGCGCATTTCGACAATACATGTCTCTTCAGTGATGCTCGTGACCAAAATATTTGAAATCCAAAGCTTATATAAAAGATGAAGAGCTATAATCCAAAAGGTCCAAAAAGTATAGCCAAATTCGTGAAAGGAATCAGAGCTTTGCATGAGGGAGATACATTCCTTAATTTATAATAATTTCTAATATTTTGTAACAGCAAATATTAATAACACAAAAAATCCGTATTTTCATGCCAGTACCGAAGTACTGGCTACTGGGCTGGTGATACCCTCGGGGACTAATAGTCCACCAGCAGAGGCATCGACCCAGTGGTAGTAATAACATTAACGGTACCAATTTTCTTGCACCAGATGCGCATTTCGACAATACATGTCTCTTCAGTGATGCTCGTGACCAAAATATTTGAAATCCAAAGCTTATATTAAAGATGAAGAGCTATAATCCACAAGGTCCAAAAAGTATAGCCAAATTCGTGAAAGGAATCAGAGCTTTGCATGAGGGAGATACATTCCTTAATCTATAATAATTTCTAATATTTTGTAACAGCAAATATTAAAAACACAAAAAAATCCATATTTTCATGCCAGTACCGAAGTACTGGCTACTGGGCTGGTGATACCCTCGGGGACTAATAGTCCACCAGCAGAGGCATCGACCCAGTGGTAGTAATAACATTAACGGTACCAATTTTCTTGCACCAGATGCGCATTTCGACAATACATGTCTCTTCAGTGATGCTCGTGACCAAAATATTTGAAATCCAAAGCTTATATAAAAGATGAAGAGCTATAATCCAAAAGGTCCAAAAAGTATAGCCAAATTCGTGAAAGGAATCAGAGCTTTGCATGAGGGAGATACATTCCTTAATTAATTTATAATAATTTCTAATATTTTGTAACAGCAAATATTAATAACACAAAAAATCCGTATTTTCATGCCAGTACCGAAGTACTGGCTACTGGGCTGGTGATACCCTCGGGGACTAATAGTCCACCAGCAGAGGCATCGACCCAGTGGTAGTAATAACATTAACGGTACCAATTTTCTTGCACCAGATGCGCATTTCGACAATACATGTCTCTTCGGTGATGCTCGTGACCAAAATATTTGAAATCCAAAGCTTATATAAAAGATGAAGAGCTTTAATTCAAAAGGTCCAAAAAGTATAGCCAAATTCGTGAAAGGAATCAGAGCTTTGCATGAGGGAGATACATTCCTTAATTTATAATAATTTCTAATACTTTGTAACAGCAAATATTAATAACACAAAAAATCCGTATTTTCATGCCAGTACCGAAGAACTGGCTACTGGGCTGGTGATACCCTCGGGGACTAATAGTCCACCAGCAGAGGCATCGACCCAGTTGTAGTAATAACATTCAACTTTGTACTTGTTTGGCTTTATAAATATTTTGATGTGAGCGTCACTGATGAGTCTTATGTAGACGAAACGCGCGTCTGGCGTACTAAATTATAATCCTGGTACCTTTGATAACTATTTACTCCTTGGTTTCGATTGTTATTGTCTTTAGCAGTTTCACTTTCTGTTTACATTTATTGAATCCAAATGTATAAGGCTTTAATTTTTTAATCATGTGAACATAATCGAAGGTGAATACCTCTAATTTCGTTATTAAATATATGTAATATGACTATAATAGATAATTTTGGCCATATTAATAAAGACTTAAGAAGTATACCGCTGTTCACATATAAAAGAGTTGAGAAAGATATCAAAGGGACATTCAAACTCATATGAGTAAAAAAAGAAACTGGTAACGCCATGGCTAAACAAAAGGAAAAAACTCACAGACACACAACAGTACACAAAACACAACATATACTACTAAAGACTGAGCAACACGAGCACCACTAAGAACTATGAGTGATCTTAGGTTATCCGGACGGGTAAGCAGATTCTGTTAAGCATGTTGTCAACCGATGCGTACATGATGGCGTCTGTAAATTTACGAAGGGTATGAACAATACATGTAAATCTATATCAGATCTTGACCTTTATTTAATAACTGCTATGAGAATTGGTTGACAACTTATCTTTACGACAAAGAAAAATGATTCCAGCTTCCAAACAATGAACTCTCCATATCTGAGTGGCAACATTAAACATGTTAAAGTCACGCATTCATATTTCTCTCTGAGTTTATACAATATTCCAGATCTTGCGTTTCCATACATGATTTGATTGACAGAGGGTTGGTGTTTACAAGGAAGCTAATTTTTAAAGGAACCACGAGTACCCAGTGGTCATCCATTCGAAAGTTTGAGGAATTAGTCGTGAGTATGGTTAACAGCATTTCTCGTTTATTTTAATTTAGATTGGACCGTTGGTTTTCCCATTTGAATGGTGTTACACTAGTAATTTGTATGGTCCTTTATATCTTGTTTTTCGGTGTTAGCCTAGGCATCGTCTGTGTTGAAGACCGTACCTTGACCAATAATGGTTTACTTTTATGAATTATGACTTGGGTGGAGAGTTGTTTCATTGGCACTCATATCACATCTTCCTTTATCTATGGGATATCTTTGTCGATTGCAGATGACCAATGATACTTTTAAAACTTTCATAACCGAAATTCTTGTATCGTTCCCTCCATCGAGACATCGTCAAATAAGTGTACATGTCTTTGGCATGACACGAGTTATGTTCTCGTATATTTCAGGATGGTTTAATACTAAACCCCTAACGGAAGGGATTGTGCCAGATATTCATATGACGAAGACATAATTTTTTAATCAGTTTAATTGAAGTCTGGAACTGGCATGTTAGTCACTGTTAGTAGTCTGTTGTTATGTATGTATCATTGTCATTTTGTTTATTTTCTTTTGTTTCATTTTCTGACATTGGACTCGGTCTTCTATTAAACTAAACTGTTGTGCGTTGTTTTCTACATTGGCTAGAAGTATAGGGAAGGTTTGAGATTTTAAAAACAAACCTGTTTAACCCCGACGTAATTGTGCACCTGTCCAAAGTCAGGAGCCTTTAGCCTTTGTTAGTCTGCTATGATTTTTAATTTTATTTTCTTGTGTATCATTCGAAGTTTAGTATGACGTTCATTATCACTGAACTAGTATGCAAACTTGTTTAGGCGCCAGCTGAAGGACGCCTCCGGGTGCGGGAGTTTCTCGCTACATTGAAGACCCATTGGAGGGTGGTCTGAGGCTGTTGTCTGCTCTATGGTCGGGTTGTTGTCGCTTTGACACATTTCCCATTTCCATTCTTAATTTTATTGTTCTTACCATAAGCGACATGAAGAGAGTTGCAAGTGGAAAAATATCTGTCTATTCGTCCGGAGTATATAACATTTTTTATTATGTTCGTGTTGTTTAATCTAGACTATGATAAAAATGTGAAACCTAATATTTACAATAACTTCAAACCTAATCTTAAATTACATCATTCTTTTTAGAAATATACCTGTGACGTCACTTTTGCGGCGTCGATCCAGTCGTGTGACAGACAACGCATGGTTCTGTTTTACGTGTTCGTATTAATTATGTGGTATGTTAACACTTCGTTGTTGACGTGGATATCAATTATTTGGTCATTTTATTTAATAAATTTACTGTTTGCAAAAGTATGAATCATTCTAAATACTTACTAAATAAAGGCAACAGTAGTATACCGCTGTTCAAAACTCATAAATCCATGGACAAAAAACAAAATCGGGGTAACAAACCAAAACCGAGCGAAACGCATTAAATATAAGAGGAGAACAACGACACAACACCGAAACGCAACACACACAGAAACGGACCAAGCATGAGACAAAACACCACGAGAATAACAAATATAACATGAAAACCAAATACATGAATTTGGGATAGACAAGTACCGTGCCACGTCTTATCTCAATATCTTAAAAATAAGAGAAAACACAAACGACTCAACGTTAAAATGCAACACACAGAGAAAGGAACAATAATATAACAATGACCATCTTCCGGACTTGGTACAGGACACTTTTAAAGGGGAATAAAAGTGGTGGGTTGAACCTGGTTTTATGGCATGCCAAACCTCGCACTTTAATGGCAAAGTTAAATATAACATTGAAATGACAACATAATATTACAGGACTACAATACAAATAAATAGGAGAACATATAAGACAAAGAAAAACATGATTAATAGATAACAAAAAGCATCAGGTTTAAAATTCAATACGCCAAAAACGCGCCTTGTCCACACAAGACTCACCAGTGACGCCCAGATATAAAAGATCGAAAGTGAAAAAAGTACAAAGTTGTACAGCACTGAAGATCAAAAGTTGAAAAGGTTTCGCCAAATACGGCATTGTTTTTATACCCGGGATAAGAACATTCTTATTATATAGAACAATTCATGCTATTGCAAACAGTAAATTTTATCAAATAAATATGAAAGAGATATACACAAAGAAACTGAAGTATTAACTAATTACAGAAAACTAGACCTGAATACATAAAGCCTAGATATAAAAGATCGAACGTGAAAAAGGTACAAAGTTGTACAGCACTGAAGATCAAAAGTTGAAAAGGTTTTGACAAATACGGCATTGTTTTTATGCACGGGATAAGAACATCCTTATTATATAGAACACTTAATGCTATGGCAAACAGTAAATTTTAACAAATGAATATGAAAGAGATATACATAATGAAACTGAAGTATTAACTAATTACAGAAAACTGAACCCGAGTTTATCACAAAATAGACACACATCCGAATCAGTCCAGGCGTCAACGTAATTAAAAAAATGTGACGTCACATACGATGGCGAAAAGGCAGAAACGTTATGCCACATTTGAATTTATGAAATTTAGAAACATCATGACGTCACATATGAAAAACTATCATTCAAAAATGAGATAGAATTAGGATTGATTTAGAACTAAATACTGATAATTCATTTAAACAAAATGCATATTGTAATACTTATTAATAGCAATTAACTGTAATATATATATATGTCCAGTTTGTTATGAATCCAACTTCAAACGTAAATAATCGTACAAAATTTAATATAATTAATAAAGAGGAGGTGATTAATTTTTCTAATCGTCACACCTAAATATATAATAAGAAGACGTCAACACATTTGGCAAAATCTGATGAGAATTACAAAATATAACATAAAACATGTAAACTAAATACATGAATTTGGGATAAACAAGTACAGAAACACGTCTTATAGTAATGCGAATTCACATTCAGCAAAACAGTCACAATCGGGAATAAGTCACGTTTGGTAATTAAAAGATTAGACGACATAATGACAAACCACAATCTACCATGTGGTAAAAATGTCCTTAGCTAGTTTGGTTAAAGAGACATCATATGGATCCACCAATTCGTGATGGTGTCCATAAAATTTACGGAGTGTCAATTTTAATCTGTCCTCCTCATAACTTTGTTGGAGCAGTTTCTGCGTAAGGAGCACACTCCTGTATATGAAGTCCGTATAGTGTGAACAAGCACGTGAATAACGTATCAATTGTGATATGTAAACACCATACGAAGGGGCAGAGGGTATGTTACTGCTGAGAAATGGGAAATTGATAATTGGGAAGTTGAAATCGTCCCGTTTATCATAGATTTTTGTGTGAAGTCGTCCATCAACGTCAATATAAATATTGAGGAACAGATCAAGGTATGAAGCAGTCCTTCTAGTATCAGTAGTATCCTTAATTTCAAGTTCACTGGGATAAATGAGATGTAAGTATTGGCTGAAGTATGGGTTGTTCAATGATAAAACATCATCAATATACCGGAAAGTAAAATTAAAGAATTTCGCAAGGTGCTTTTTCTTTTTGTCTTTTAGAAGGTTCTGAATAACTTCTGCTTCATACGAATACAAAAACAAATCAGCCAGCAGGGGTGCACAATTAGTACCCATTGGAATACCGACTGTCTGTTGAAATATAAATCCTCCAAACTCAACAAATATATTGTCGATCAAAAAGTCCAGCATTTTAATAATATCATCTTCAGCATATTTTCTGGAAGATTCAGTGTGATTCTTCACAAAATATGAATTATTGTATCCCAAAACAAGAAATTTTTTATCTACGATTCCCATTTTTATAGAAAAAGCTCTGTTTTATGAGTTGGTGAAGTCGATCTTTCAACTGAGCATGGGGAATAGTAGTATATAGCGTAGAAAAATCAAAAGTTTTTATGTTGCTGCAAAATTGCAAAGATTGTGATCGAAGGTTAAGCAGTAGATCTTTCGAATTTTTGAGAATCCACATCTGGTTAACACCACTGGTAGAATATATCTCCTCACAATATTTTTGAAGCCCATCTTTAACTGTAGAAAGAATAGTTGTCAATACTTTAGAAATATGTTTAGTCGAACATTTTGAAGACCCAGCTATGTATCGTTCTTTATATGAAGTTTTGTGTAATTTAGGTATCCAGTATAATGAGGGTAATTTTCTTCGTTTTCTTTGATGTTGATACCAAAAGAAAGAAGGACAGATTTATGATTTTGTAAAATTTCATCCTTGGTAAATGATGTTAAAGAATATGTAGGATTACCAGTAGTTTGATTAATTCCAAGCTCTGTAGTGAGACATTGCAAATAATGTTTTTTACATATAAAGACAATATTATTGGAGGCTTTATCTGCCGGAACAACGACATATTTGTCATGCAAAGAGGATAAAGCATCCACAACCTCCGGATTCTTGAAAGGGTTAGAAACTCTTGTACTCATATTACATCTTAGTTTTTGTATGCGCCTCTGAATGCATGATCGAATAGCTTTGATCCATTCAGACAAAGTGTCCAGTTCGGGTTCGTCTGGTTCGCGCTTTATCCATTTTCTTGCATAGTCCTCAACTGCATCCATCAGTAACTTGAAATTCTTTTTCAGTTGATGGGCTGGGGGATTCTATACTTGGGTCCCTTGGCTAGCAACTCTCTTAGTTGTTTATTGGTAACAATACCAAGGTCACCAGTAATAATATGACCAGCTGGACTATAATTGTATTGAGAAGATGCACATGAGCAATCCGGAGGCTTGGATTTTGTATCTTTGAGGTTAAAATCCTCTAAAACTCTCTTGTGGTTGAAAATCTTTGATGCAATAGACTTGGTGTAGGTATAAGAAATAACAGGTGTAGCTTTATTTTTGAAGTAATCAGGTATAGTTTGTACGATTGTTTTATTCCAGGCATAGATAACCTTAGCCGTATTTGACACAATTTTTTTTTATTTGGATCATCAATGCTCTTCAACTTTATACTTGTTTGTCTTTCTTACTTTTTTATCTGAGCGTCACTGGTGAGTCTTAATATGTAGATGAAATGCGCGTCTGACGTATTAAATTATAAGCTTGATACCTTTGATAACTCTTAGCATGTCGAAATGTACTATTGTATTGTTTATTTGTGTATTTCACTGTGCCGAATGTGCTTTCATTTATTTGTACTATGGGCATGTCATGTAATGTTGTCATTTTAGTGTTATATTTAATATTGTCATAAAAGCGCGACGTTTGACTTGCCATAAAATCAGGTTCAACCCACGATTTTTTTCTTAAAATGTCCTGTACCAAGTCAGGAAAATGACGGTTGTTATCGTATAGTTCGTTTCTGTGTGTGTTTCAATGCCGTTTTTTGTTGTTGCACGTAAACTGTTTATGTTGTTTCGTTGTTTTCCTCTTATAGTTGATGTATTTCACTCGGCTTAAGTTTGTTACCCGATTTGTTTTCATTCAATCAATTTATGATCGACTCTCGAACAGTATTATATATTACTATTGTGTTGATTTATTGTGTTTTGTTGTTGTGGTATTTATTAACCCGACAATTGTAATGCCCTTTGGCGCAATCTGGGGGAGGCTCAAGGTAGTAAGCCGGGACAACAATGGCAAAGAAAACCAAACTAAAATATCAAGAAATCCGCTATTTATGTAGTATTTGAAACATCACAATAATTACAATATAATTTCACAGTACAAATTTAAAGTTAAAATCAATTAAAACAATAATAAAATACTATAAACAATTTAAATTAAATATATTATAATAACGATAGTAATGCCTATTTAATTAAACCTTTGATATTAAAATATTAGTTATTTATAAACTTGTTTTATTTTTCCAAAGTAAAATTTAAATTAAAATAATTTAAATGAAAATTGTTTCAGAACCAAGACAATCACCTTAAGGATGTTTGCTACTCTGTTAAAAAATAACAAACTTTTCGAAAGACTGTAATGAATTGAAAGTATATAAATAAAGAAATTAAAAAAGAAGAAAAAAATGGAGGGTCTGTGTACTCGTTTTCAAGATATAAGCCATTGAAAATTTGGCGGGAAATTTTTCGCTCTAGATTTTTCATATATTTAACATTGCACCTTATTTGTTTAAAATACTATGAAAAAATAACTAGAATTTTATAAAATTTTGAAATATGGCTTATTATTAACATTATAGCGGCTTGATAACTTAATATACTAATGTGTGCGTGTCATGAGCCTTATCTATTATCTTAATCTGTAATTTTTAACCCTATTAAATAATAATGCCTAAATGTAGTTGACCATTGTCCATAGTTTATAACATAATTTGTTAACCTTTATCAAACAAAATTAAGTAACATGTGTACTCTCAGAACGTCACTTAGAACAACGTGACATTTACTTGAAACAAAAGTTTATTTGTTGTTTCTTATGTTCACAAATTGAACATGAAAGTTTGGCTTTAAAGTATATAGCAGTTAAACTATAATTGACTATAAAATATTTTTCACAGAAGATTTTACATGTATTAATTAGTAAACTATATGAAATCAAATAAAGTACATTTTCCTATTACAATAATCGCTCTCCCTTTGGAAAGGAGATTGTTCCACCAATCTAAATTTACTAACACCATGAAATAACAAACAATAATAAAACAATATTTTTCTTTGTTTTTTTGGTTTTTTTTTCATATATATATATAATACAATAAAATACACAATGAAAAAATAAAACATATACATACAATTGAATGTATATATAACATAAATCAATGATTTAAAGGCCTTCAAATGTTTACAGATGTACATAAAGATACTTAATTAAATGGCTTTTTTAGAAACAATGATCATGATAATATATCATTCAATTAAGATCTAGTTGACTTTCCATGACGTTAACGATTTTCCCTTTCATGCCGAAAACAAGGGACATATTTTTTTTGGTATAATTTATACATATATCACAATGGCAGCGATGCATTACATTTTATTTGTATACAAGTTTTTCGCGTTTATTCGCGCACTTGAAAGTAGGAAATTTGAGGATAGTCTAAAAAAATGAAGGGGGAATCTATTTTAGTCCAGTCAATCTAGCATAAATTTGACCCTAACCTGAAAGTAATTGCAACAGAAGATTTTTAAGTTTTAATCTTTAGCATTATACCCCAAATATACACAGAAAAAAGTCCCATAAAATCTAACTTGAGGAAAACTAAAAAAAAAATCACCATTTAAAATTCCTATGGAGATTTGCATTGAAAAGGGAAATAACTCTTGCAAAAAAGGCAGAAATTTCAATAAAAATTGATACAAAATTATAACTTTACCACTTCTATTCATCAGAATGTATTGATTCTTGATTTTTTTAGCGGTCTTTAGAGTATAACAAACAACTTTAAAGGTGTTTTCATATATTTTTATCAAGCTATAATCTAGATTTCGTAATTTATTAGTTGACCATTTATTGAATTTTTCAACATGTCAAGGTAAAGAATCTCAAATTTAATAAAAATAATTAAGCATGTATTCTTCTTTTTGTGGTTTAAAGTTTCTTAAGATAAGTAAGTTGCTGAAAAAATATAATATACAGATATAAACAATGCCAAATTTTCACATTATTTTTTCAAAATGGTTACAAAGCTTCAAATTTGCAATTTCTTTAATGAAAAATGTATGAAAAAAATAAAACTACCCATAACACTTCGGTTTTGTACATTTCATGACAAGAAGATTATACAATTTAGGCAAATACAAACTTAAAACCCCATCAAAGTATCATACTATACATAAATTTCAAGAAAAACAACCAAAAACTGACCAAAAGAGACTAATTTTTGCAAGAGTTGTCTCCCCTCCCAATGTTAATTTCCATAGGAAATTTAAAATGCTGATTATAAGTTTTCCTCAAGTTAGATTTTATGGGACTTTTTTCAGTGTATATATAGGGCATAATACTATAGATTAGAACTAAAACAGTTTCTGTTGCAATTAGTTTGAGGTTAAATCTTTGTTTGACTGGACTATTTGAATGTTTTAATCTTTTGCAATATTGTAAAAAAAATAATATAATAAATTATGAATAGATAGTGAATATAATTCAGCCTTATCAATTGACAGAATTTAAATTTAACGAAAGTAACTTCTTATTTTTCTACTGTATGATTTATGTAATTTTTCAAAATAGTCAATATATAAACTAATAAAGGGGGTAAATCATTATATGGTATATCCAACTCTTGATTTTTTATTTAAATATCTAAACATGCAGTTTGAAGAGATGAATAATTGAATGGATCAAAACTGACAGATATTAAATAATATGTGGCCTCTAAATAATCTATATCAGAATGGTTATTACATAATTTTTACCAGACTTGGGCCGGCGAAGAGGTGGATACGTCTTTTAGCATAGTAAAATCTGTTAAAGTTGTTGACACAGCTGCTGTTTCTCCTGCTCCTGTTCCTGATCCTGCTCCGGTTCCTGCTCCTATTCCTGATCCTGTTCCTGCAGCTGTCGTTACTGGAACTGGCCGGGACAACAATGGCAAAGAAAACCAAACTGAAATATCAAGAAATTCGCTATTTATGTAGTATTTGAAACATCACAATAATTACAACATAATTTCACAGAATAAATATAAAGTTAAAATCAATTAAAACACTAATAAAATATTATAAACAATTCAAATTAAATATATTATAATAACAATAGTAATGACTATTTAATTAAACCTTTGATATTAAAATATTAGTTATTTATAAACTTGTCTTATTTTTCCAAAGTAAAATTAAAAGAAAAATAATTTAAATGAAAATTATTTCAAAACCAAAACACTCACCTAAAATATCAAGAAATTCGCTATTAACATTATAGCGGCTTGATTACTTTATATACTAAGTTGTACGTGTCATGAGCCTTATCTATTATCTTAATCTGTAATTTCTAACCCTATTAGATAAAAATGCCTAAATGTAGTTGACCATTGTCCATAGTTTATGACATAATTTGTTAACCTTTATCAAACAAAATTAAGCCAGTAACATTTGTACTCTCAGAACGTCACTTAGAACAACGTGAAATTTAATTAAAACAAAAGTTTTATTTTCGTCGTTTATCGTTTCCTGTTAGACGGCTTTGTCGGTTTCTTTTTTACTTGAACAAAATTAAATATTCATTTGTATTATTTGTCCCTTTTTCTTATTCTGTCAATTTAGACCATTTAAAAAAACAATAACTTGATCAATGAAATTCAAAATCACGTCAACGAAAGCTGGAATTATTTTATTTATTAACGACAACTCAAATCATGATGTTGCATCTACAAATTGTACAAGATGTTACGTGTCATAAGAGCTTTCTTACAAATTGACGAAAGGTACGAGCGAACGGAAAGGGAGCGCGTATTACATGTCCACAATAACAGTTAAAAGAGTCTTTGTTTTATCCAGTAAAACAGCATTCTTTCTAAACCAAGATTGTTTTTCAAAAATAATAATATCGTAAATAATGCACGATTTTAATGATAACCAAACAGATAAAAATAGTGTCACATACACTTATGTCCGATACGTAACTTACGTAAACAACGAGTACACACATTTCGGCGGGTATTTTTAAGCACGAGTTTCACGATTAACATTTCAATGGCATTATTGAAGTACGTTACTTAGTCTAAATTTATCGACGAGATTCACATTTATTTTTATTTTTTAGATTACACTTTCAGCAAATTGTCAAAGTGGAATATCGAGATTTGCTTAAAAATTATTCTACAATGTTTTAAAAAACAGATTTTGTATATCAAGAAAATGAATCTACTATTGTGCACCATATATATTGTGGATTTTATAATGACGATTTAACAGTACACGTGCTTGGAAGATGGACGCGAAGTTGTCATTTATCATCCAGTGGCTATTATTTCATGAATGTTCAGGACAATAGGCAAAAACGTAATTATACACTAAAATAACCCTTCCATTGCTCCAGTGTATCATATATACACATTAAGGGGGAAAGGGGGGGGGGGGGGGGGGGGGGGTAATGAATAGTATCAAGGGATAGGCGATGATTCAAAAGTTATTAAACGAGCACTAGTAAATGGCATAGTATGAAGATCATCTTGTTTTCTTCATTTTCATTTTTTTATTTTGAGCGTTGTAAATTTTGAATCAAGGAAGTATTTGTGCTTTGATTTTTCTCATTTTTCTGTAAGGGAAGAAGACAAAATGTATTTGTTTTGACATTTTTTAGGTTCAACAGTGCAACATTGTAATATTGAAGAGTGTGGGAGGGTCGGTTTTAAGTCCATTAGGGGAAATGTTTTCTTCTGACTACTCTATATTTAGGATATTTTGAAGTGTTATCTCCTCCGACCTAGTTGTATCATATTTAAACCTATCGTACGTAACGAAAATTCTTAATATTTCTCAAGAACAATCCAATTTAATAAGTGGCGTTGCATGTAGGATGATTGTCCGAAGTTCCACGACTATTATTTAAATATGTCAAAATAAAGGATCCCTTAATTGAGTCTTACGTATGATTCGTCAAGCATACGTACCTTTCGTCAATTTGTAAGAAAGCTCTATAATGAGAATCTGTCATGTGTTGTTTTGATTTGTAAGTATTAAAAATAATTAGCTAGCTTCTGTATAGATATGGGATGTTTTTATATTATTGTATATATAACTATAATTTGTTCAAAAATAGTAAACGTATCAATTGTACTTATTTCCAGTTCGATCATCTTAAAAAAGTATTGTTGACAGTAAATTACAAGACTAACTAGTTGTGTTTTAAAAATATACACCCGTGTTTTGATACCGTCACTTTATCGTTATGAGATAATAACTTAACAGAACTTGGCGACAACCGATATCATCATGTTTCAGCTTCTCAATTCGAAATTTTCCATGTCTATGTTGCTACATTCCAACAAAGCCTGCACAAGCCCGGAATATCTGTTTCCTTGGTGAAGATGAAATCTTTCATTCGAAAATTGTACGGACGCCATCATGAGTTGGTTGACCGTTATATGGTACATCAGTTTCACAAATGAAAACGTATGTGTTTCTTTTAGGCGGGTGTCCGGACGTCAATATGTGGAGCAGGATGTGCTTACTGTTCTTTTGGCTGCCGTGACCTGAGAGGTTCCCAAATTTTTGATGAAATTTGTGCTCAAGTCTTATTGTAATAGTTATCTATGTTGTGTTTATGGATGTTTGTCTGTTTGTCTTTTTTAATTCATGAACACAGGCACTTGTTTTCATCCATTGGAAGATCCACTATCAACGTATATATTTACGAAAATATACGTTGATAGTGGATCTTCCAATGGATAGAAACAAGTGCCTGTGTTCATGTCGTTGTCTTTAACTTTTCGACTTTTGAGTTTGAATGTAATTCCATATTAGTTTATCCTGACTTTTTTTTACATAAATTGTCATCCTGCCTTTTTTTTTTGCAAGTGTCTCATCCTGCCTTTTTTTTTTACTCAAAACTCCTGTCCTGCCATTTTTTTCAAATTTCATCCTAGCACCCATAAAAATCAAATGGTAGCTCCCTTAGAGTATCAGTTCAATTGATATTCAACAGTGAATTCTGCAACTTAGAACCTTCCTCACTAGCGGATTTATTTCAGTTGAAATAGATATTCTAGATAGCACTTTCAGCCTCACTTAGATGGTATCGGGACCGTTCGCCCTAGTAACATATTCGCCCTGGGTCCGTTTGCCCTGAGTTCGTTCGCCCTATTAAAAAATATTAATATTCAGGGCATTGAAGTTGAATAAACTTAATCAGATATATTTCTATGGTATATATTCTTGAAATTTATGGAAACATGGAAATATCTAAAAGTTTATGGCTTGTTAAGGATCATTAATTTATTGTTTTATGACAAAATAATTCGGATCACTGCTTATTGTGATACCTGTCTTTTGATGGATTTATAATATGAAAAAACAAATTTGTTTTTATAATATATTCAGCTTGAAATTAATTTAAAAAAAATGTACGAACTGTAAAACGGATTAACAAGTTCATTCAATCATTAACATACTCTGAGACTAGTCTAAGTTTACTTATACTGCATACATTAGTGAATGACTGAATACAATTATTTTGTTAACAAATATCAACAAAGATAAATACATTGTATTCCAGAATTCTACT
Organism: Mytilus edulis; assembly: GCA_019925275.1. Lineage (NCBI taxonomy): Eukaryota > Metazoa > Mollusca > Bivalvia > Mytilida > Mytilidae > Mytilus > Mytilus edulis. The sequence continues at coordinate 50,004,024 of CM034358.1, forward strand.
GCAATCAAAGGGAAAATGATGAAATTGATTGCGGCAATATCAATATTCAGTGATTTTTTCAACAAACTTCAACATATTTTATTCAAATACTTAAAATTATGCCACTAGACAACACTTAGTAAAAAATAAAAATCAGGGCGAATGGACCCTGGGCGAACAGGTAATAGGGCGAACGTGAATTAGGGCGTACGGACCCGGATTCCACTTAGATCAGTGTTTTATTTGTATTTACTACTTTTATTGTCCTCTTTCGGTTTTATCATGTCTATGGTATCTTCCTCTTTTTCGTTGTCATTCTGCAGGCCAGGGGCGGATCCAGTCATTTTAAATAGGTGGGGGTCCCAACCCAGGATAAAGGGGGGCGGGGTCCAGTTATATGTCCCCATTCAAATGCATTGATCGGCCCAAATAAGGGGCGTTTTAACCCCCTGAACACCCCCTCCCCGGGCCCTTGGATCCGCCAATGTTCTGTAATTTTCCCATTCGAATTAGATTCATAGTCGCTTGAAAGTTATAAAAATATCAGAAAAAAATCCTGGTATATATATTTTAATTTTATCATTAGTAAAATGCATTCGACTATGATATCAGATCAAACACTGACACATCCTTAAAAATGATAATCGTCAACAGCCGTTAAGCTTGTTAGAAAAGCTACTATTTGTTTATAGTACATGGCTCTAGAAAGGTGCTCCGAATTATGGAGGAACTTATGTACATACGTTTCAAATGGTCAAAAAACTTCATATTTGTCCGCTATGTGAGGAAGGAACTGAACATTTAGAACATTTTCTTGTCGTATGCTCTGCCTTAACAAGTGTTAGAGACATTTTTATCTCAAAGCTTTATACAGTCGTTGTACCAAAGATTGGAACCGTTGCATGGACTGACATTTGCGTTAGTAACTCGAAAATGATACAATTAATCTTGGACTGTAGTCGTTTCGAGTGGTATCATGTGATAGAGAAAAATGACATAAATTTGGTGGAATCAATCACTAGAAGCCTGTGTTACTCGCTCCATGAAAAGCGTATAGTGTGCTCCTTGAAAGTAAATAAACATTTAAAAGTTGTAAGGTTTACCAAACTCATAGGCTGTTAATAGATAAAATTGTTTAAAGATAATGTATAGTGACTGGAAACAGATGTAAATATAAGGCAACAAAATTTTACTGGATGAACTCCAGGTTCTCCTGATATAGGAGGGATTTACAGAAGGTAACAGGTAACATACAATACAATATTGTTTCGGATAATTATTTTTAGTGCACATATGCATTCTTTAAATACAGAAAAGTTTTATTTGGAGCCGGTAAACGATAAGAATAAATAATTTTGAACAAGATATAATAACAATGGCGGATTATTTATATAATAAAAAAAACTTCTACGAAAATACGGTCCTCCTGACCAAAACATTGGAAAATCCAAAAAAACGTTACAAGCATAAAATGAATGACATCATATGATCTATAAGCTAAAACAGCAATATCATTCTATGTAATCTTATTGGAAAAGGTAACGTAATCACAATTGTCGAAAATGGAACTAGCATTTACAGACTTAATGATATGTCGTATATATATGCAGAACTGATAGTCCGATATTACTCTGACGTCCAACTGTCCAACGGCTATTTTGCCAGACAAGCTGGCACGACAAAGATTGAAGAAGACAAGCTGGGGCCGGCTTGTCTGACAAAACAGCCGTTGGAAGTCAGAGTAATCTCGGACTAACAGAAATGAAAACACATATTTGTTTTTAATAATTATGACGTCTTGAAAGGCTAAGTAAGTCGTTAAAGAAAAAAATATAATAGTCTTTCAAGATGTCATAATTATTTGGACTAATTTGTTTCGAAAATCGTGAAAATATTTTCTGGTTGAGAAGAATTAGAGCTGCCTTTTGGAAAAACTAAGGTCAATTATGGTCCATCTTTACTCTCAACCATCTTTATAGACGGGAAAAGAATAAAGATTTTCAAATACTATTTACACAAAACTTTTCATTATTGAATGTTTGTCATTTTGGTTAATTTTTTGCTCAATTCAACGAACATCAGTTTAATAACAACATGTTATATTTACAGAACATGATGGCAGAAAACTATACAAAAGAGCTTAACCAGAAGAATGTTAGAGAAAAGTTAAATTCTGAGAAGATTAAGCTATGGCTACCACCTTATACAACAGAAAGTGATGAAAAAGGAGAAATACCAAGAGTATGTACAAACAAAAGGGTATACTGCACAAGACAACAACTCAACATTAACTAGCAGCAGAAACATAGATCTTAGATCCTCATAATATTTTTTGACTATTTGCCAACTTCTATGGTCTTGTTTTCAAATAGTAAGAAAATATCACAAAGATCAAAGATCTTTGGTCCACAAATAGTTAAAAAAAATATCATTAGGATCTAAGAGCAGCGATTCTGCAGCTATCCAACACCTTGAAAAACAAAAGACATCTAGAGCTTATAAAACATACATGGGAGTTGATGAAATAGATATGACAGACTTTAATTTGAAACCTCAAAAAGTTGTGAATTAAAGTACAATAATATTTTCCAGCAATTTTAAATTTGTGAAGCTTTTTGATTATATATAATCCTTACCTATGTATTTAATGTACTTTAAATGAACAGAGTTTTGTGTACATGTAGCAAAAAAAACATTAAAGAACATGTAAACATATTTATGTAACAAATTATTTATACCAAAAGACATTGAACACATTTCTGTAATTAATGGCTATTAAAGTAATATGAGGCAGGCATTACCTGAGAATGGGGGAAGAAGTCTGTATGAATTATTATTTTTTAAATCAAACATGTTAACAAAAGAAATAGAAATACCGTAACGGTTCCGATATTAGTTCTGTTGTTAGGGATTTAGTTGTCACATTATTTAAATGACGTCATATTCAATCTTCAATGTAAACAAAGAAACACTTTTATCAGGTAACGTTTTTTCATATCAAACAGTTATTAAAATTGAATTGGTTTTGAGTTCCAATCCTATATTTTACTAGACTGAAAATATATATCTTCTTCAAAGTTTCATGCAAACAAGATCCGAAAAAGGAAGTAGATTTCTGCGCAGATGGGGGAATTTAAAAAAGTCTGAAGAATAAGTTAACAATTTTGAGTTCATTAGTAGAATGGAAATTTGGGGCTATTTCGGGCAAATTTCCCGATATTTTTTTCTTTTTTTTTTTTTCTACTGTAATTGGGGATTTCTTCCCCATATAAGTAGATATAAGATGTAACATAGCAAAAAACATTAAAGTATACTTGTACATGACATACATGTTGTATGTAACAAAAAAAAACCTACTAACATGACTTGCATTGTTTTTGATTTTGATGCACAAAAAAAAGGTAGTATAAAAATACTGATCATGCTGATGTAGCTAAAAAATCTGAAATCTCAACCATCACCTTTTTAAGCTCAAATTAACAATCATTGAAATATCAAAAGGTATATAATGTTGTGTAAAAGATGTAAGTTTGTACAAATTATCAAGTTATAAGTTTTTTGACTCCTACCTTCTTACAACAGGTGATACAGGTTTATCTTATAAAATGTACCAGTCTAATGTTTTAAATTCAAAAAAATATACTTCAACCTTACATTTAGTGACATTCTCCAGAGTTCACGAAAAGTGTCAGTCCTCAGGATTTTACCAACAAAATTTTGCGTAGGACTGACACAATTTTAGTATTTTTCAATAGAATCAATAGTGAGGACTAGTCGATTTTCTTCAAGGATCACCAGGGGAAAAAAGATTTTGTGAAATTTCTTGTTGTCTTCAAACTGGAAATGAGGATACCTGAATGGTTTAAATTCTATTTTATTTTCCTTATACCATATTCATATCCATACAAAATCTTTGTGTTCACATAATCTTTTTGTATTAATACTCAGTATTAGACTGTATCATGATGTTGTAAAAATATGACAGAAATATGTGAAGCAAAAGACTGTGTGCTTGCATCATCCATTTTGTTCAGCAGGTCATTAAACACTGATAACTTGTACAAAAAATCTGTACACATTATAATTTGTACTATCAACATTACAACTTGTACACAACATATACAGAGGAAAATGTCATAAGATAAACATTCAACTCAATGATCATGATGATAACTACATCATGTATATATGATAAGTAGTGAAAAGACAAGTTAAGGTGGTACCAAACACCTTGACTAAAATTAATTCATTTGTAATTTGGCTGGTTTAATTTTCTTAAAATTTTGACAAAGTATTTACTTTGGCCCTTAAACAAAAATATAAAAATTTCAAAAAATTTGAACCAACAATTTTAACAGAAAAAATACACTGGTTACATAGCAGTTTGACAAAGACTTGCTTTCATCATTGAGAAGCTTCATATCTACGCAACATGATTAAAACGTTTAGCTGATATTACAGAGTTATCTCCCTGTAGTGTTAGGTACCAACTTAATTATTTAGTACATGTTTTACTTAGTCTATACTTTTGTTATTATTTTAGGATTTGATTGATAGATTTAGTAAAGATTTAAAATTACCAGAAGATGAAATCACAGACATTCTTGAGTTGTTGAGAGTTCATGCTATTCAGAAACTACAAGAAAGAAACAAATTTCAGGAATCTGGACTAGCAACAATCAAAGTCAAAATATCTGGACCAAAGTCAAAGGTACATACAGCTATTAAAAAAAAATGAAGACTATTATACAATCTGTACTCCCGTCATATACATATAGTATCCTGGTAAGATTCCGTTGTATTTATCAGACATTGATGGTTTTTAGAAAGTCAAGATGGCGGCGTACTCCTTACATGTAGTTACGACTTGCCATTGTGCTTTTGATGGTAAATGTAGAGTAGCCGAAAATGTTTTTAAGTATCACAAATGTTGGGCTGAAGAATTATAAGGATTAAACACATTTTTTCTAGAGGTTATTGATGTGTAAACCGGGGCTCTTACTCACAAACTCAACATAAAAGTCCTCGGACTTTTATTCAGTTTGTGAGTTAATCGCCCCGGTTTACACATCAATAACCTCTAGAAAAAATGTGTTTAATCCTATAATGAAAACCTTTTAATTACAGTCTCCTGACTTGAGACAGGCAAATTGAAAATGTATATTCCATAGCTCACAAAATCATTCTATAAAAAGAAAGTCATGTATATGTGCACTTTTCAATAGTTAAATGATTGCTTCTCTAAAAAGCTTGTTTCATCAATTCAGAATGGCTGCCTTTACAAAAATGTGTTATATATAAATGCATGTTATATGATTGGAAGTACAATTAAAAGTTTTAATTTTCTTATTAAAATCAAAGTAATTTGCTTTTAAATTCTCAGTGTAGTGCCTACTAATATTAGAATTGTTTCACAAAATGAAATACTATCTTTCCAACATGCCTTTTGAAAGGAGTAGGTCTGGTAAGACCCTTTTTTGGCCCCAAAATATAGCAGTTTTACAAAATTGTTAAAATGTAAACTTCTTGTAATCTTTTGGAAAGAAGAATGGTTCTGCTTCATAAATATGTGCTGTTTTTGGGATACGATTGCTTTCAAGCAATCTGTAGACTTATACTGGTGGCTCAGAGCAATTCCCTCACGTCAATCGTTTTATTCTAAACGTTAAGGAACATCTCAGACTCTTATGATTGTCCTTCTTTAAAAGGTAAAAACAATCAAAAGGATTGAACTTAAACAACTTTCCTATAATATTCTTTTCATAAGCTTCATGTTTGATAATTCACTTGACTTATATGCGTGTTTTTAACAACACGGAAAATCAGAATTAAGCAGTATTTATTATTAGTGTTTTTATAAATTTAGAAACACGTCAGAGGGAATTCCCAGTTTTGATAAAATGCGAGAGTTCTCTGAACTCCGATAAATCTATTTCTGTCATATATTAAAGAACTGAAGTGGAGTTTTTAATAATGTTACCGTTATGAAACTGATATTTAAGATTGTACTTCCATAAACATGATAAAGAAATAGAGAACCATCTAGGTCGTTTAATAAACATTAAATATACGTCCTTGCTCCAGTGTTTGTTTTGGAAATTATGCGCATGCGTATAGATTTCTTGACTTCAAGGGGTTTTAGATTGAATGGTTTCTCTGGATTCCCCACTCAATTAATTAATTAATAACTCATGGGATCTTTTCTGTGTATGTCTGCTATTGAGGGTTATTGTTGTTGCATATCTTTAAATCATATGCATCATTTAAATTAAAATAAATTTATTCATCATCGTAGAACACCCCTTCAGGCGAAGTGGAGTCTTCCATATTATCGTTTCGAGTTGTCTCCTTTCCAGAAGAAAATTCTGTGTATGCTGAACCAAACACGTTGAGTATTACTATTAGCTCGTTCTGTCAATAAACGTCGTATTATATTAAAAACAATCCAATTAAACCGATAAATGTGTACGGAAAGGAGTCATGATCACTGACTCAAAGGAAATTAAATATTTAAAGAGTTAAGGAATGGGATTCCTCCTAGAATTAACGTAGCCTCGTAGGAAAATAGGTGATAAGATACGAAGTGGAATACTTTCTCTCACTCTGAGTCTCAGTGGCAGCTGTGGAAAGTAAACTTGGAATTGATAGTAGAAAAAAGTACAAAAATAAAACACAATAGTCCTAATTACATTGTTGTTACACTTTTATCCGGGATTGGCTATTTTGTAACTATTTTACATGTGCAGTTGAATTATTTTTGAAAATAATATTATCCAGCTACATGTATACAGGTGTCAATGAAACAACGGCAATTGTATCCCTCAGAGCAATCTGCTCTTTGATTGACAATACAATGCACATATATTGGGTACTGCTAGCATCATAAAGTCATGCCTAATTACTGAAATCGTCCCAATTCTAGCAATTTGGTCAAATTTTAGACGGTTTCCGTGTAAAACGAAAGTGGCCGCATTCTATTCATCCAAAATATTAAAATCCAAGTTGTATTTGATGATAATACATAACATATATAAAGGTTGAGGATGAACACAGATGCGGCCACTTTCAAATTTGGCAAAAACCATCTTAAAAGTGACATTTTTCGGCATATTTGAAAGATTTTTCTTATTTAAACTTTAAAATCGGAGCGTTTTTAATGACTTACTTAGTTTAAATCTTTCATATAAATCAATTGAATCAAATGAAATAGACACTTTAGTGTTTTAAAAATGTTCAACATCTTTCGTCAGATGAACCTGAAATTTGAGGCCAAAATCGGTCCTTACCGCAGTACTCCTTTCATATTAAAATCAAAATTATTCTTTATAAGATGATTAAAATGCACAGGCATTGCTATTAGTATACTGTAAATTCAGAAATTATTGCGAGGTTTTTATTATTGTGAAAAATGCGACCGAGGTGAAAACGCAATAATTTAAACTCGCATTTTGAAATATTTTATATGAATAAAACAGGATTTTTTTCTCAAAATCGTAAAAATTTGAAATTACATTTAAGTCTAAAGTGCACGCAATAATTTTGGAATTTATAGTATTAGTATTTATTTATTTCAGGAGGACACCAAACCTAGTCTTACATCCATAGAGATTTCATTAGACAGTAAAGGACAAGAATTTAGAAAGATAATCTCAGAAAGGATAGGCATTCCTCAAGATCAGCTGAAAATCATTTGTCAGGGAAAAGTTGTTGGGAATGAGACAACCTTGAAGGAACAAAATGTCAAAGTATGAAGTTAAATATTTAATTTTAGAAATGGGAAATGTACTGGTAGAAGTAAAATTTTCAGTTGTATTTTATTTTATGTTTTTTTCATTATCATGAATGTACATGGAAGGGTACATACATGTACAGAGAGGGAATTTTTATTTTGAACATTGGTCGTTGGCCATTTATTGCTGTTTATACAAAAGATAAGATGTGGAATTAATGCCATTACAGGCCCGCAGCCAGGAATTTCCAAGAGGGGGGTTCGTTGGACTCACAAACTTGACTTTAACAGTCACAATTCGAACAAAACATTGACTTTAACAGTGCTTATTTGTTTTCAAAGGGGGTTTGTCCAATTCCCCCGGACCCCCCTGGCTTCAGGTATGCATTAATGAGACAACTTTCCCACCAGAGAGGAAATGACGTACAACAATGTAGAAGTGAACAACCAAAGGTCATCATATAACCTTCAACAATTAGCAAAACTTATAATGTATAGTCAGCATTGTTGCGCCTGTCCCAAGTCAGGAGCCTCTGCAGGCCTTTGTTAGTCTTGTATTATTTTTAATTTTAAATTATTGTGTACAATTTGGAGTTTAGTATGGCGTTAATTATCACTGAACTAGTATATATTTGTTTAGGGGCCCGCTGAAGGACGCCTCCGGGTGCTTGAATTTCTTGCTACATTGAAGACCTGTCTGTGACCTTCTGCTGTTGTCTCTTCTATGGTCAGGTTGTTGTCTCTTTGACACATTCTCAATTTTATCAGCTACAAAAAGCCTCGAAATGACATGTAAAGCAATCAAAATTCTTAAGGGTTCCGTGGAACCCAGTGTCTCACTACTTTTGCTATAAATTGAGACTCAACAAAAAAGAGGAAAAAAATCCATAAAATATTCCTCTTGACATGCTTGATACTATCTTTTGATTGTAAGAAGCTTCTGTCTGAGTTTTGTAAAAGTCCAGGATAGTTTATGAATCTAATAAATGTTTAAAAACTTTAACTGCAAATTGTATGTAATGTTAACTGGAAGGAAAACTAAGTCCGTTTTAATATAAGTAAAATACAGATACACAGGTACAAGATATAAACAAAATTTCCTTCTTGATACTAACTTTTGATCATAAAGAAGCTTCTGTCCAAGTTTGGAACAAATTAAAAATAGTATAAGAAAGTCATTTAAATTTAAAAAATTGAACCACAGAGTCACTGAATGTATTGTTTCCTGGCAAAAAATCTAAGTCCATTTAAACATGTTAAAAGTAAAATAAATCTATTTATTTTTCAGAATAGTTCACAAGTTTTAGTCCTGTGTGCTTTTTAGTCAGAATCAGAGTCTAAGGCCACAGACCACAATTAAATTCTCTATTAGTTCTTTATAACGTTCTGTTTCATGAAAAAAATTGCACCTAATCTTTTTGTCAAATTTTGTGTGTGTGTGTAAAGTACAGTTCTAGTCCAAAACTATATCCAAAATTCAGACAGATTGCTTCTCTGTATTTTACAAATTCAGCCAATACACATCCATACACCTACGGACAAGTCAAAAGATGTTCCGAAACTGTAAATATCACCTTTTTGCACCTGGCATAATCACTCTTTCCATATCAAAATCAGTTAAAATAAAACATCCAAAAGTTTATTTTAGCTCTCTTCTTTTATTTACACCCCAGAAAAGCTAAGAAATGTATGAGAAAGGGAAAGAAAAAAAATAAAGAAAAAATACTCTATAATTAAAGGGAATTATATTTGTGGACAACGAAAAGTGGGATCATTAATTGTGGTCTTGGGCCGACTGCTTAACAACAAGGGGAGATAATAAAGTTCATGTCTTTTTTACTTCCATTTTCAGATTCACAAGGTTTAGTCCTTTGCTTATCTTTATCTGAATCAGAGTTTTCTAAAAAAAAAAACGAGGGGAGATAATAAAGTTTATGTCTTTTTAACTTATTTTTCAGAACAGTTCACAAGTTTTAGTCTTGTGTTTATCCGTATCAGAATCAGAGGCGGCCAAACAACAAGGAGAAATAACAAAGTTCATGTCAACAAAGAAAGCTGCAGAACTCTTGTCAACAAAGGCTGGAAAAGGTAAAATATTTAAATGGATTTGATAATTTTCTTGAGTACTCATTTTTGTGAATTAAGGAAACTTACATTTTACTTATTTTATTTAGTGCTTTTATTGACATTACAATATTAAGTTCACCTGTACCCACAATATCAACAAAAATGTGTATTCCACAAAAAATGATGAATCCACACATTATTACATGTACAATTTTTATTGAAAATTGATACACATTTCTACAATGCACTATTTTAAAATGAGACTTAAAACTTTTTCTTGCAATTTCATTTTTGATTTCATACATACTTAATGTATATGGATTATTAACACCCCTTGTCAATGGGGCTCAATTTTATTCTCTTATGTACTTTTAATGTATTAAAACATGCATGGTATTTGTAATTTACTTTGACCATGAACATGAAGACTTTGAGAGAGCCACACACAGTTTATGTTTGTCCCTTCCACATTTTTATGTCTGCCAGAAAATTGCAGAATTGAATTTGTTATTGTGTAAAAAACAAAAAAAATGTATAGAGTAGAGGACAGTGATATATTTTGAAATTGAAATTCACTTAATTTGTCTGTACAGTTTAATGCTTTGTTCAGGACATGAAACCTGAGAGAAAAAAACCACAGCAAAGAATCTACTGATCCATCTAAGACCCAAAGATGACTTGAACAAAAACATGACTAAAAATAACCTGATATACATTACACTGTCTTATAGGGCATATGATGCAAAATTTTAATTGTATATTGATGACTATTTAGTTGTGCACATGGAGACATATATTTGTTTTTTTCGTACAGATGATGATGATTTTGAAATACAGATAGCTGACCAATCAGGGAGACCCCTGCAGTTGCCATCAGAAGAAAAGAAGGTATGGTGCATCTATTTTAGTTACTCAGGCTTCCTTGACCATTACTAACTGACCAAAAAGTATAACTAAAGTATTGAATGTGATGTTTAAAGACAATTAAGCAATCAATGTATTTACATACCTGTTGTTTTCGTCTGCTGCTAAAAAAAGGATATGAAAATCAGATATTTTTTTTTAATTAACACTGGTACCATTATCACATAAAATCTAATGTCCGAAGTGAAAATGAAGTAGGATATTAAGGTTAATACTGCAAAGTTATCTTGCCTGAGAATCATGACATTTAAATTTTTAGTATGATTAAAAATTGTTTAGATTGACAAGAGTTGTCTCTCTTTGCATGTTTAAATTTTTATTACTATTACTCTGATTTTTTCCTGTTTTTTTCTGGTACTGCTTATCATATATCTAACTGACTTAAGGATAGGACCTGACATTTACCTTGGCATTAGTCACTCTACATGAGAAAGGAATCAATGAAACACTGATGTTCTTTATATGGGTCATATTTATTTAAGGCCCTGACATTCATGACATTAAGCATGTCTTTAAATGATGTTCTTTTTATGGGTCATAATTGTTTGTTTTAAACTCTCACATAAACCATGAAAGATCTGTGAAACAATGACTTATTTATATATATATGTGTCATGTTTGTTTTAGGCTCTTACATTAGCCATGACTTTACACGAGAAAGGAAGAGTTGCTCTAAAGAAGAAAGAAATAGCACAAGCATTGTTACTGTTATTAGAAGCAGATAAAGAGTTTAGGTAAATATGGTTCACATAAGACATATAGAATAATGGCCTTTTTGTTTTTGATACTAAATTGATCAGTATAAATATCAAGCAAGCTGATATTTGAGCTGATGAAGTCAGTTTAAAAAAATTAAATGCCATTATTCTTTTAATATCAGCAATCTGTATTTATTCTTTGTTTTTTGTATAGAATATACAATACAATACAATACAAATATTGTATTGTATTATTATAATACAATACAAATATGTTTATTATAGTGACATTGTGTATAACAAATTATTTACAATATTGAAATAATTCAATTACACCCAGCTTAATGGACCTATAAGTCACTTCAAATAGATACTATAGTTATGATTCAGATTGTCATCAGGAATTTTATATACATTTTAATTATTTAAATATAAGTGTTGTCTGCGTTTTGTAAATAAATGTTCAAAGTATCGAGCTGTTTTTCGAGGATATTCTGACAATAATAAATTTAACTTTTCACTGTTAAATATAAATAATATAAAGTAAAACGAATTAATAAGTAAAACTTCTTTTACCATATAAAACGTTGGGTTGTTTTAATGAAGTCACATGCATTTCATTGATAAATCGAAGCAGGAGGACAATAACATGTAACCTTACTGCACTGATACATGAAGTCATGGCCTAATTTTTTTGAGTACTGTCCATGATATTGAAAATATAAGGCAGTGAGATCAAAGCGAATATGTTCCTATTGCCAATAAAAGTTTATATTAAAGAGGTAGAAGTCCAAAACAATATTATTTGTATTACCTGCTTTCCTACCTACCCTAATACATTTAATGGACATAATTTACGTAAGTATTTATAAGAACAATATCATTTTGAAATTGAGAATTTGGTTATGAAAATTAAAAAAAGAAGTGGTATGATTGCCAACGAATTCGAACCAACTACTCAAGAGACCAAAAGAAGCAAAAAAATAACAACTACAGGTTACTGTATAGCCTTCAATTATGAATAAAACCTGTTGTGCATTGTCAGCTATGCACTGTTCACAAAAACCAGAATATTTCCCTATTTAGTCTAATTATGTAAAAGATAATTTCTTTAAACTATCTACCTCAAGCATTTTTTTCTGTCAAAAAGCAGAAACAAATTAATATATATTTCATTTCACAACACACCGTAAACTACTGAAAGAGCAACTGCACCTTTGATGGGTTAGATTTTTTTCTTTGCATAAGATTATTTCTACATATATTGTCTCTTTGCTCCTGATAAAAAACTATTATGATAATGCCACCATTAAAAGTATTTGAAGATTTTGATTTTGCATAACCTATTTGTCAGAAAAAAATTATGCAATTAAGCGAAGTATGCTTATAAATATCCTAAATTGTCAAATAAGGGAGACAAATAACATGGATAGTACAGATCAGTAAAGGAAATCACTGAAGAAAGAGGAACATCCATAATCCTCTTACAAAATATTGAATGTTGATTTATCCTTAACAAAAGTTATATGCCTAGTGTCATATATGAGGGGGGCGTTAGGAGGGGTCTTAAAAAATACGAAATCCTGAGGTCTTGAAATTCAAACAAAGAATTCCCGGATCCTGAAAGGGTCAATTCCAAAATCCTGAGCTTAAAAACACCCTATCAGGGAGTCCTGATAAAGGTCCTATCCCCCCTCATACATGTTATTTTATTTTGTAATCTTTCAATAGAGATTATAAGGACATCTTGTTTTTGTTTATTTCCCTTTACCATGTTTACCTTGGATATGAAAATAAACATTGTCTAAAAATAGATTAATTTCTATGACCTGTTTGTACCGTGTACATTGTTACGCTTTTATTAAAACACTGTAAAATGAACAATATTACAAAAAAGGTGATAAAGAGTGTGTTTTCTGTCATTGGACCAATAAGGGATGACATCAAAAGTTCACTGAAGGATAAAAAAACTTAATTCATATAGTTTTTTCACTGACCCCCCTACCACCCTCTTAACTAAATTTGGGAAAAATTGATTGACCAATAAGAATATCGTAAAATCGTATGTCAATTTATACAAAACTTGTAGTAATTATACACACCCCACACTATTTGAATTAAGTTTTTTATCCTTCATTGATTTTTTTATGTCGTCCCTAAAGAGATGATTAATTGTAAGCTCTAACATACAAAAATTATAGAAAACAATGTGATTGTACATCCACCACTTTAACTTAATTATGCTACTTCTGTTTTAAGAATGCAAAAATATGTGACAGCATGATGTTTGCAACTTTAAAAGGCATTTAGAAATAGATTTGCAAGCATCATATTAACAATTCTAACTATTTTTTTCATTGGCTAAAAGTTACCGTCAAATCCACAGTAACAGAAATAAAACGCCACCTACCTCAAATTTGCCATTTTAATGTGATTTTATCCAAATTTGAAGCGTAGCGGTAACATAATAACCATTCCTGCCAACTGTCACTATTTGCGAGGGATTTCACCCATGGAGGCTTACAAATTGAAATTTTGAAAGAGCATTTTTTTCAACAATTTTAAACAAAATAATTAATTTTACAATGACTTAAGGCTTATAAAAGTATGAAGAAGCCAACAAACAACATTGCAATGTATTTGAAGGCCCCCTTGAAAGGTTTGCTAGGACTATGACAGCCATCTTACATGCAAAACCCCCATGGGCATTTTGAAAAGTTGGCAGGTATGAATAACCTACAGTTTGTAAGTTTTCATTTGTATGATGCCACATTGGCTTCAATGTCTATGCGAAAAAGAATCATTCATGAAGATTCACATATTTTTTTTGTATGTCAAATTTATACATTTTTTCATGCTCTAAAGTATTATTTTATTTGTAATACATTAGATTTGGAATAACAGTACTTTAGTCAAAGAGTTGCCACCATTAATTCTGATTTAACGTTCGCAAATTCTGTTTTACTGTCTGTCTCTGCTACGAGTCCCCAGTAAAACTGTATTTGCAATCATCAAATCTACAATTGACGGTAGCAACTCTTTAACTACATTGAACTACAGTACTCTAACTCCTTAAATATAATGACATATTCTTTTACAGTAAGTGCCGAGCTGATATTTTGAATGCTGTAGACAATTACGCTGTGTTATGTTTGGACATTGTGTGGTGTTATTTATGTCTGAAGAATGTCGAAGATTTACCAGATGCAGGTTAGATATACCTTCTTTTGTTGTGCTATTACACCACTGACCTAGATTAAAAATTTACTTAGGTAAAATCAAACAATTCTAGAAATCAGAATTGATATTATAATTCAGAAAAGAATTAGTTGAGAAAAAAAATAAGCTTAAAATATTTATGGTTATGGAGCTCCTTTTTGAGATATTTGATTTGGAAAATATGGCAGGAAAAAGCTGATTCAACATTCACCTTGTATTTGAACTGGTATTATTTGGGTCTCAAATTGATTGATAAGAAATATGGAATCTGCCTAAATTTTGGCAAATTACCTTTTATGAACTAATGAACATAATGAGGTCTTAAATGAAAAGACAATGGGTGTTATGTGGCTAAATTTAACCCTGTAATGAAGGTAAAAAACTCAGGAGTCTGAACATCTAACACAAATTCCAAAATCTCACCTCTCATTCTCAAGTACAGTCATTGGACAAAAGTGAGTTCCCAGTAAAAAAAAGTCCTATCATTTCAACTAAAATCGATATTTTTCCAAAAACTATTACGAATTAACTGTATAAGCGATTGTTGTAATATAGATACCAAAAGATGTAGAAATGTCTGAAGTTTTATACTTTTAACTTACCCGGTAATTGTAAGCTCTAATTATGATGCAAAGTTTGATATCATTTGCACAGATTAATTTCATCTTATGAATGAAATGTGTGGAAGTTTCCATTATGTGATATTTGAAATATTTGAATATATTTCCTCTTGAAATCCTCAAATATAATGAGTTTTTTCTTTTTTTGAAAAAGGTTGATATTTTTCATTGTAACAATGATTTTTTTTTCAGAAAAAAGACTGAATATGAGTGAAGATTGTTTTATCAGAAGTTATGGATCAAACTTTGAAAGGCTGAATGCAGTTAAAGTAAGTTATAAATGTGCATATGTCAATTTGTTCTTCTTCTAATAGTCAAATTCTAAAGTGTTTTGTCTACTTTCATAAAAGAAAATAATGAACTCCGAGGAAAATTCTAATGGGAAAGTCCCTAAGTATATGACAAAATCAGAAGCTCAAACAAATGAAACAAATGGATAGCAACTGTCATATTCCTGATATGGTAGACACATTTTATCATGTAGAAAAAAGGTAGATTAAACCTAGTTCACTAGCTAGCTAAACCTCTTACTTTTATGACAGTCATGTTAAATTTCATTATATTGACAAGAATATGTGAACAAAACCAACATATTACATTATAGGTAAAAATGTCAAAAATAGGGGTACAGCAGTCAACATTGTGTTTTAAGGTAGTTCGGGGGTTTAAATTTTCGCGCCGTCTGCGCATAAAGTTGCGCATTGATATCGTAAGTGATGTACAGAGTCGTAATTTTCCGTAACAGTAAAATATGATAATTTAAATAATCTTTTTTATTCAAATGCTTTGAGAAAGAGTTGAATAACTTTTAAATGCAATTTTAAAACTTAATAAAATTTATTGTTACAATTGTCATTGTTGAAAAAGGACTTCCGTTCTAAAAATAAATGCCATGTTTTTGACGAAGGAGAAGAATGAAAAGAGAATAACTTACATTTATCGAACACGTGAACTGCTTTTCATGAATACTGTAATGCAGATCGAAATTATAGATAACGATCTTCATTTTGGTAGCTTATGAAGCAGTTTCACTCTTGTCTTACATTAGAAAAGGTCCGACAAACATGCGAAAGATGATGTAAACAAATCATGAAAAAGGGGAAATTTAAACTGACAAGTAAGTACTATTGAATTGAATATAAATGTTCAAGAGCGATTCACGACCACTGAAAAATGACATTCAAGCGTAAATTATTTCAGAACAATATCCGTGTCGAACAACAAAACAATGACCCCTCCCCCTTTTCAGGGTGAAAATGAATTATTAATGCAACCAAAAGCATAGCTCATGGTACTTTTATCATGTAATAGATTTGAAATTTGTGGACCTGAGAAATATGTCATCTGCATAGGGTTCAGACCATTTAGGTTTCTGGGAGTAAAGGTCATGATTATGTCTCTGTATACATGTAAGACATGTAATACACCTTATTGCTATTTGTCCACCATTACTGGATATCACACAGGTTCCCGTACATTTTGTCATCATAAAACAAAATATCTGATGTCACAATGGAAAAGTGATTGTTGAATGCGTCAAAAGGTCAAGCGACTAGGTCGGCCGGCCAAGTACATGTAGGCTAATAGCGATGAGGTGTATTACATGCAAATGCAAAAAGAATTGTTTTTTTGTAAACCTGGAGTATTCAAACGTGAATGGAGTTGATTTTGCCGGGATTCCAGTTATAACATTTTTCGTTAAGAATGCACACTTAAAATTTAGACATGTAAGAACAAAACCCATCTATATAAAAAGATGTGGTATGATTGCTTGGATGAGACAACTTCAATGTATCCAAAAAGAGACCAAAATGGCACCTACATAAACAGCTATAGGTCACCGTACGGCCTTCAACAATAAGCAAAGCCCATACCACATACATGTATATATATACTAGTCAGCAATGAAAGGCCCAGATTTGACAATGTAAATTGTACATGATGTACATGTACAATAATTCAAACAAGAAAAAACGGCCTTATTTGTATATAAAAAAATGAATGAAAAACAAATATGTAACACATAAACAAATGACAACCACTGAATTACAGGCTCCTGACTTGGGACAGACACATACATGAATAATGTGGAGAGTTTAAACAAGTTAGCAGGATCTAGACCGTATAAATAATTTTTTAAAATGAATCATTTCACAAAACTAGGTTTCTTACCAATGGTCTGGATTGAGGGTCCTTCATTTCATTCCTAACTAATTCTTTATACGATTTATCTCTATTTATTTTTTCCCATTTTTCTGTACTTCTTAATTACTGTCTTATAATTTAACAACCCAGTTTTTCTTCATTGTTGCATGTATGTCTATTTTCTTTTATTTACAAATGTATTGTGACTCATAAAGTGGCGAAAAGTATATTGTTTTGGTGAAAGAGGTGGCGAAAAAAATAATTGACCCAGGGGAAACCCTGATTGTGAACATAACATGCATTATTCTCTATTCTTTAAACCTTTTCCTTACCCCCCTATAATATATTTGATCCCACAGAATCTTCATGAGAGAAAAACAAAACTTTTACTACCTAAACAGGAAAAGTGGTCTTGTCATAAAGTGATATTTTTCTAAATTTAAAAGCTTGTTAGGGGTCTACACAGTTATTTCGAAGAGAATTTCTTTAATATGTTAAAGACATTAAATGCAAACTTAAAAAAATTACACCTGCACTAAGTGGGTGTCATTTTCTTTTCAATGATGGCTTCCGACATTTTTTAAGGTTTTTTAGGTGGTCCATTCATGACCAAAAGTTACAGTATAATTTCAACTCTTTTAAAAATACTTCCTCTTTAAGGCATATTTATTAAAGGTGTATGAAAAAAATATTTCAAGATATGTAATCAAATTTACAAAAATGATTATATAATTGATATTCATGTGGAACGCATGGTAATGTCCACACAAGAGTCTTTATTTTGTAAATAAAGATAAAATCAAAGGATGTTTCTTCAGTGTAATAGGATAGTAGGAACTAACTGATCTTAACCAACTTTGTATGACCAGAGATTACTAAATTAAAAGCCTACGGACCAAGTTTCATGGCAATTATAAGATATATATTATAGACAAAATGTTTTTACAGACTAAATTGATGTACATGTATCTGATATATGTAGAATGTTTAATAATTATTCAAAAGTCAAAATAATACAAATGTATAAGTACAAATGTATGTGACTTTTAGCATGTTTAGTAGGTTTTTGAATGAAAAAAAGGGGGGGGGGGCTTGTATGAAGAGGTGATATTTTCCTGCAATTTAAAACCTCATGAATGTTTTTGTTGTATAAAAAATCCCAGTGGCGGATCCAGAATTTTTCATAAGAGGGGGCTCACTGACTGCCCTAAAGGGGACCCACTCAGGTGATGCTCCAGTGATTCCCAATATAATTAACCAAATTTTTCCTAGGGCTGCCTCTGAATCCTCCCATATGTTTAAAATGTACTTTAAATGAAAAGGAAATTACCAATTGCATAGTATATTACAATATACATGTAATAATTTAATAGTACTTTAAGTATTAAAAATCCTTAGGCCAAAACACTTGAAATAATTCCGGGTCAATTTAGGCCCCTAGCACATACATTACATTTAAAAATGCATATTACAGCTGAAGTTATTAAAATTTGCTTTTTTTTTGGGGGGGGGGCTGATTTCTATTGCATGTAATTTAAGTCTCAAGAGGCATACATGTATATTTGAACCACTTACTATCCTACAGAAGAAAAGAAAAATAACATGTGAAATACAGCAGTTACAAAAAATATTGTAAAATGTGAATATACTGAAACCTTTAATTTTATGACAGACTTTATGTACATACAAACCTCATCACATTTTTTTTGCTCCATAAAGTTTGTAAAACAAGGGTCCTGACTATTCATACAACTCATTCTGCAAATTTATCTGTGATAATCTACTTTTCGCTAGATTTAGAGTTCAAAAATGAATACATTTGTAATACAAAATGATAAAACCCCTATCATGCCTATGTTGTACCAAATTATACCACTGTCCCATGGCCAGGTTAAGGGGAAGGGTTGTCACCTTCAAACATTATGTATGTGACAGAAGTGGCTCATTATGTATGTGCCTGTCCCAAGTCATGAACCTGTAATTCAGACAGTGGTTGTCTTTTGTTGTGTCACATATTTTTTTTAGTTCATCATTTTGTACATTTATATGCCTTCAGTTTTCTCATTTGAATTGTTTTTCATTAGTCATTGAAGGGCCTCTTACATCTCACTATGCGATAACGGCTTTTGACCTGTAGCTGTTAACTTCTGTGTCATTTTGTCTATTGCGGAGAGTTGCCTCATAAATAATCAATTATCATACCATATCTTCCTTTTGTATTGAAACACAAATATTGACACATAAAAACCTTTTAGATAGAAAGTCAGATTGAGACTTATGGATAAAAACTAAGCAGACTGTCAGCTCACAGTTTACATATGTTGTCACAAATATGGTTTAAGAACAATAATTACCAGATGCTCCGCAGGACACAGCTTTATACAACCGCAGAGGTCAACCCCTCTTTGAACAATGAACAACTTCTGTCATTTATTTTGCTAAAAAAAATCTCGGATGGCAGATGACCTGCAAATTTTATTTCAATTTTATAAAATAGAGACATCAAGCTATACAGTCATGACAGTATGAAAAATTGAGCCACTTCTGTCCTTTATTTTGCTCTGTAAATTCAATCAAAGAGATTTTATGTCTGTTTTTCCTATATTTAACCTATTTGCACTCATTTTCAGAGGTCAAAACATCTCTTGGATGGCCGGTGACCTCCAAATTTTATTTCAATTTTATAAAATAGAGACATCAAGCTATACAGTATGAAAAAATGAGCCACTTCTGTCATTTATTTTGCTCTGAAAATTCAATCAAAGAGATTTTATGTCTGTTTTTCCTATATTTAGCCTATTTGCACTCATTTTCAGAGGTAAAAAAATCTCTTGGGTGGCCGGTGACCCCCAAATTTTATTTCAATTTTATAAAATAGAGACATCAAGCTATACAGTATGAAAAAATGAGCCACTTCTGTCGTTTATTTTGCTCTGAAATTTCAATCAAAGAGATTTTATGTCTGTTTTTCCTACATTTAGCCTATTTGCACTCATTTTCAGAGGTAAAAAAATCTCTTGGATGGCCGGTGACCCCCAAATTTTATTTCAATTTTATAAAGTAAAGACATCAAGCTATACAGTATGAAAAAATGAGCCACTTCTGTCATTTATTTTGCTCTGAAATTTCAATCAAAGAGATTTTATGTCTGTTTTTCCTACATTTAGCCTATTTGCACGCATTTTCAGAGGTAAAAAAATCTCTTGGGTGGCCGGTGACCCCCAAATTTTATTTCAATTTTATCAAATAGAGACATCAAGCTATACAGTATGAAAAAATGAGCCACTTCTGTCGTTTATTTTGCTCTGAAATTTCAATCAAAGAGATTTTATGTCTGTTTTTCCTACATTTAGCCTATTTGCACTCATTTTCAGAGGTCAAAAAATCTCTTGGATGGCCGGTGACCCCAAATTTTATTTCAATTTTATAAAAAAGAGACATCAAGCTATACAGTATGAAAAAATGAGCCACTTCTGTCGTTTATTTTGCTCTGAAAATTCAATCAAAGAGATTTTATGTCTGTTTTTCCTATATTTAGCCTATTTGCACTCATTTTCAGAGGTCAAAAAATCTCTTGGATGGCCGGTGACCCCCAAATTTTATTTCAATTTTATAAAATAGAGACATCAAGCTATACAGTATGAAAAAATTAGCCACTTCTGTCATTTATTTTGCTCTGAAATTTCAATCAAAGTGTATTTGTGTTCATTTTCCCTATAATTTCCTATAACCTATTTGCACTCATTTTCAGAGGTCAAAATATCTCTTAGATGGCCGCCCAAGAGAAAACGAAAACGGGATCCATCGGGATCCCAATGCAATCCCGGTGAAATTGTCGGGATAAGCCGGGATAAGCATCTGGAGGCGGGATCCCATTCGGGATAAAAATCTGAAACTGGGATCCCATTCGGGATAACTGTCTGAAGCCGGGATTCCAGTCAAGATGAAACGGGATAAATATCGGACACTGGGATCCCAATCGGGGTAACTGTCTGAAGCTGGGATCCCAATCGGAACTGTTTAAAGCCGGGATCCCAATCGGGATGACTGTCTGAAGCTGGGATCCCAGTCTAGTTAAAACGGGAAATTGTATGAACCATATATTATGTTGTTGAAAATATGTAAGTGTTTCTGTGGTCGGGTTGTTGTCTCTTTGACACATTCCCCACTTCCATTTTCAATTTTGTTTTTAATGGTGTTAATTAACAATGCGTATGACACCAAAGCTGTCAGTTGAAGCCAATCACATTTAGGTGTCACTTAATATTCAGTTTGACAGATATTAATAAGTCAGAAAAATGCCGAGATTTTCGCGATAAAAATGTCAGGGCGTCCGAGAAATGTCAACGAGTGTTTTGCCAGAAAAGCTTGGGCGTTTCTGTTGTTCCCCAAGTTCCCATAAGTGCGTTTCTATTAGTTGTCGTCCGGCATCAATGATAAGATAATGATCGACATCGTAAAACTTTGATTTCTCAACTTATGTAAACTGTAAAAAATCATAACCACGTGCTTTGTTTTCAACTGTACTGCCGCGGGACAGTTCGACCCTAGAAAATACTGACTACTGTCCTAAATAATGCGGCCACTATCTTATCCGCATGCACCATGTGCCGATTAATAAAGTATAATTTTCTTATATTTAGTAAAAACTGGCCAGTAATTAATACTTTTATGCGATACCCTTAATTTATTTATAATACCGTTACGGAGACAGATCAACTTGGCCGATATAATTTGGGGCGAGATTGTCACGTCGACGTTTGTGTACTGGTAAAAACGTCATCAAAATTTGTTTACGCTGAATTATGGACAGGACGAAGATAAAGATGTTTTCAGATAAGTGCATTAATAATTTAATTTAACATGTGTACATGTGCATATAATGATTATAAAAATAATTTATTGAGGAACTATGATTTGTATGGTTTTTATCTGAGCAAATCAACATCAGAAAGTCTGAAAGCATAAACCGAAAATATATTTATTTTTAACATTTACAATGAATAAACTTGTTAACTTCTCACATAACAGGCATAAATAGTAGGTATGTCAAAATTTAATTCAGTTGTGTGTATGTTTATTTGGTGAAAATAATAAGTCGCTATAGTTATTTATCGTCAGGGGATAAAAAAGGGGGAAGGTTAATTAATTTGCCAAAAAATTAAAATAACCTTCCAAGACTTCATAATTATTTGGACTAGCTTCCAATCTACTGTATTCTATAAACATTAAACATGCAATAATATTTCTATTGAATTTGTTGCTTCAAAACGTATTGAACAAATGATTCTTTGTGGATTTTTTTGATACTTTTAGGGGATATACTGATCTTTTTAAATGGAGCTTCCAACGAAACAGATTGCATGCAGATATTCCAGTTACCATAATTTACTCAGCAATTCTAGTTGGAAGTACAGAGACAGCAAATTGATTAACAGAAAGGAAAACATGACATGTATCCTTTTGCATAAATAACTCAGGATTCCCAGTGGCAGTGCAATTTAAATCGGTGCATGTATATTCTGCTGGTATTTATTTTTGGGATCCCGCTTTTTTTTCGGGAATCCCAGTATATTTCCACTGGGATTTACATCGGGATCCCGCTTCTTTTACGGGAATCCCGAAATTTATCCCAATACATTTACATCGGGATCCCGCTTATTTAGCGGGAATCCCGAAATTTTATCCCAGTGGGATCCCAATCAAAATCCCACAATATCCCAGTGGGATCCCACCTAATTCCACCGGGATAAAATTTCGGGAATCCCGGACTTTTGGCGGGATTCCCGAAATTTTATCCCGGTGGAATTAGGTGGGATCCCACTTGGAATCCCATCAAAATTCCAGCCGGGATTCCACTGGAATTCCAGATTTATTTTCTCTTGGGCGGTGACCCCCAATTTTTTTTGCATTTTTTCATTTATAATACTTCAAAGTTAAATTTCACAAAGTAAAAGAAAATTCTGTCGATTTTTTTCTATACCCCTGAACTACCTTAAACTTAATAACTTTAAAAACAAACAAGTTTAAGTTTACAAAGAAAAACAAAAAAAGCATGCTTGTACTATTTTTTGCTTACATCAACACACACAATTTTTTTATGTGTACTTCTAGTTATATAGGTCCTGTAAGTTCAGAAATTATTGCGATGTTTTTATTATTGGGAAAATGCAAATGGGTTTTAATCGCAATAATTTAAACTCACATAAATTTTGAATATTTTTATATGAGTTAAACAGATTTTTTTCTCAATATCGCAAAAATTAGAAACAAATTTAAGTCCAAAATGATAAAATCGCAATTATACATGCACGCAATAATTTATGAATTCACTGTATATAAAATTAGCATGTTATTATCCTGAAAATGCTTGTAATATTTGCCACTGAATATTAAGCAGTCAATCTTTATTACAGGGTGGAAGTGGAACTGAGCTAGCATTGTTTATGAGACTACATTTACTACAAGGAATTGTAGCCTTTCATCAGCACAGGTTACAGGATGCCAGAAGACTGTTATCAAAGGTTAGTGATATTATTTCTGTGTTAAAATAAGGAGAAACGGTATGATTGCTCATGTGACAACTATACCTAAGAGTTCAATTATAGGTCACTTTATGGTCTTTAACAATTAGAAAAACTTATACTCTATAAAACTGCATATGAAATTTATAATGAATTCACAGAAAAGTGGATTTAATCTAAAAATAAACAATCATTCTCCAAAATTTTTATGCCCCATTTATGGGCATTATGTTTTCTGGTCTGTGCTTCTTTCCGTCTGTTCCACCCTTCGTCTGTCCGTTCGTCCCACTTCAGGTTAAAGTTTTTGGTCGAGGTAGTTTTTAATGAAGTTGAAGTCCAATCAATTTGAAACTTAGTAAACATGTTCCCTATTATATGATCTTTCTAATTTGATGCCAAAATAGAGATTTTATGCCATTTTCATGGTCCACTGAACATAGAAAATGATAGTGCAGATGGGGCATCTGTGTACTTGGGACACATTAGTGTTTAAAGTCTATTTCTTCCATGACATTTTTTGTTTGTTCTATATATTACATGATATATAAAGCAATTATCATGCATATTGTGGATTCATTCTTATTAATGGGAAACCATTTGCCATTTATTCCATGGATACATATATAAAACTACAAAGCTCAATGTTAAATGCAATGCAAATGTAATTTTTTTCTTCAATCCACAAAAGTTGGTAACTTTGAAAAAAATGAATCCATAGTATGCATCAGTTAGAATCATATTCAAAACAGTGTGGTTGTGGCCATTGATTGATGACCTCAATTATCTCATTGACTGGGACAGATAAGTTTGTCTGTAATGACCACTGCTCACTACTTACTTATTATAGAATTTAAATTGAGGGGTCACCAAAGGTATTAACCCCTTTAATAATAAAATAATTGGAAAAATTAATCAGGAATAACCTTTATGTTTTGATTTATATTATTGATATAAATCAAAACATAGTAGTATTCCTGATTATATTAGTTTTTCTAATTACTTTATTTAGGTGTTGAGAACCTTTGGTGATCCCACAGTTTAAGTCTCTTTAAGGGCATACGATACAGTAACAGGGAGGTAATGACATTGCTAACATAAAATATTATTTTCGCAACTTCAAACTGTGACATATCGGGAAAAGATGCACTTATGGACTGATTTTTATCATTCAAACTGATTTAATTTGAAAACAAGTGCATGGACCCCTATTTTTAAAACAACACTTTGTTTCATTTTGCAGGGAGATTATGTGGATCCAATTTTATAATACTGTAAATAGTGCAATTTTTTTAAGTTTGATAAATATACAGCAAAAAAATTACGTTTTTTTCTCAAATCATGACCATTTGATAAATATGAGTTATTTCTGAATAAAAAAAGCGTAGAATTTTAAGGATACTTATCTAATACAGAAATTACAAATTATCTAACAAAAAACATTTTGTGTTTATCTTAAAACAAAAAAGTTATGTCTTTCTTTCAAAGAAACAATACGGCCACAAATCCGAATTTTGAGCAAATATACAAAATTTCGACTTCATATAACTAAAAAAAGTAGCACATGAAGCAGAAGGTATATTTTTTATTACATATTTGATTTAATCAGGCAAAAAATAGCCTATATGGAAATTTTCATCACACTGTAAATACAGGATCAAAACTGTATCGTATGCCCTTAACAAGTACATAGTGAGCAGTGGTAGTTACATACAAACCTTCACCTAATCTGTCCCAGTCAATAGGATAATTTAGGTCATCAAACAATGGCCACAGCCACATGTTTTGAATATGATTCAAAAATAAAGTTCACTCACAAATTTCCCCACAAAATGAAGCATTCTTTCCTAGATTCAGAAACAAATTATCATTAATTCCTTAGTCTTAATAAATGTAAATAAGAATTCATTCAAAAATAATAACACAATCTTGACTTAAAAAAAAAGTCATTCTGCCCTTCAGAAAGGAATTAAAGCAGATGCTTCTTACTTATTATTCTAAATATTTTGTAGTATAATCACCATGATTTACCAATTAATTTATATTGCTAAAAATACTTGATGCAAGTAAAAAAGCTGCTACTTGAAATCTTTAATTAAATCATTTTTATACGACCGCAAATTTTGAAAAAATTTTCGTCGTATATTGCTATCACGTTGGCGTCGTCGTCGTCGTCCGAATACTTTTAGTTTTCGCACTCTAACTTTAGTAAAAGTGAATAGAAATCTATGAAATTTTAACACAAGGTTTATGACCATAAAAGGAAGGCTGGTATTGATTTTGGGAGTTTTGGTTCCAACATTTTAGGAATTAGGGGCCAAAAAGGGCCCAAATAAGCATTTTCTTGGTTTTCGCACTATAACTTTAGTTTAAGTTAATAGAAATCTATGAAATTTTGACACAAGGTTTATGACCACAAAAGAAAGGTTGGGATTGATTTTGGGAGTTTTGGTTTCAACAGTTTAGGAATTAGGGGCCAAAAAAGGGCCCAAATAAGCATTATTCTTGGCTTTCGCACAATAACTTTAGTTAAAGTAAATAGAAATCAATGAAATTTAAACACAATGTCTATGACCACAAATGGAAGGTTGGTACAAAACGTGTATTGATTTTGGGAGTTTCGGTCCCAACAGTTTAGGAATTAGGGGCCAAAAAGGGACCCAAATAAGCATTTTTCTTGGTTTTCGCACCATAGCGTTAGTATAAGTAAATAGAAATCTATGAAATTTAAACACAAGGTTTATGACTATAAAAGGAAGGTTGGTATTGATTTTGGGAGTTTTGGTCCCAACAGTTAAGGAAAAAGGGGCCCAAAGGGTCCAAAATTAAATTTTGTTTGATTTCATCAAAATTGAATAATTGGGGTTCTTTAATATGCCGAATCTAACTGTGTATGTAGATTATTAATTTTTGGTCCCATTTTCAAATTGGTCTACATTAAGGTCCAAAGGGTCCAAAATTAAACTTAGTTTGATTTTAACAAAAATTGAAACCTTTGGGTTCTTTGATATGCTGAATCTAAAAATGTACTTAGATTTTTGATTATTGGCCCAGTTTTCAAGTTGGACCAAATCGAGGTCCAAAATTAAACATTGTTTGATTTCATCAAAAATTGAATAATTGGGGTTCTTTGATATGCCAAATCTAACTGTGTATGTAGATTCTTAATTTTAGGTCCAGTTTTAAAATTGGTCTAAATTAAAGTGCAAAGGGTCCAAAATTAAACTAAGTTTGATTTAAACAAAAATTAAATTCTTGGGCCTCTTTGATATGCTGAATCTAAACATGTACTTAGATTTTTGATTATGGGCCCAGTTTTCAAGTTGGTCCAAATCAGGATCTAAAATTATTATATTAAGTATTGTGCAATAGCAAGTCTTTTCAATTGCACAGTATTGTGCAATGGCAAGAAATATCTAATTTCACAATATTGTGAAATAGCAAATTTTTTTTTAATTAAGAGTTATCTTTCTTTGTCCAGTATAGTAAGCAAGAAATATCTGCAAGAATATTTTTTTAATTGGAGTTATCTTTCTTTGTCCAGAATCAACTTAAATCTTTGTTATATACAATATACAATGTATATTCACTTTTTACTACCAACTGATAAATTTAAATAATCTTTACCATTCAGTGATAACAAGCAGTTTTTTTACATCTTAATATTTTATGATGTATTTAAATGAGTAGTAATTGTTGCAAACTCCATTAGAATATTTTAATTGAAATTAGTTTTGGAATAAGGGAAAGGGGGATGTGATTAAAAAATTGGGTTCAATTTTTCTCATTTGAAATTTCATAAATAAAAAGAAAATTTCTTCAAACATTTTTTTGAGAGGATTAATATTCAACAGCATAGTGAATTGCTCTAAGAGAAAACAAAAATTTTAAGTTCATTTGAATACATTCATTCTGTGTCAGAAACCTATGCTGTGTCAACTATTTAATCACAATCCAAATTTAGAGCGGAATCCAGCTTGAATTTTGTGTCCATACTTGCCCCAACCGTTCAGGGTTCAACCTCTGCGGTCGTATAAAGCTACGCCCTGCGGAGCATCTGGTTGATAATATTTGGAAACAATATTTTGATAGAATGTCAACATTTGTATATGAATAATTCAGTGATGTATAACTTTCTTATAATTTTATGAAATTTCCATCAGTTTATATAATAATATGTATAAATGTACATAAGATTATGGTGAGTTGTGATATTTTGTTAATTTGGTATCCTAGATGAAAGGGGCCTGAAAAAAAATTTGAAAAAGTTTGAAATAGATACCAAATTGTTGTCTTTTTGGTACTTTATGTTATAGTTGAAATTCAATGCCATATTTGGCCTAAAGTGAACCTCATCTTCTGACCAATTTTGTTTTTGGTTAAAACTGCTAAAATATACTGACGTCTAAATTAACCGATTTACAATATTGGAGCTTGAATCTGATGAAACGTGAAATGATATTCACATCTTAATGTATTGACTTTTGAAATAAAGGTCATTTGATGCTGTGTTAGCCTAGAAAAAATAAATGGCTTTTCATAAGTATTTAGATCAAGGTTTATAACTCCATCTAGTTTCATCCTGTATAATAGCCTCCTCATAAGTTTTTGTCGAGCCTTCGACTTTAGTAGAAAAAGCGAGACTAAGTGATCCTACATTCCGTCGTCGTCGGCGGCGTCAACAAATATTCACTCTTTTTTAATAACTATCTTAAACTATACAAGATTTCTACCAAACTTGGACAGAAGCTTGTTTATGATCATAAGATAGTATCCAGAAGTAAATTTTGTAAAAATAAAATTCCATTTTTTCCGTATTTTACTTATAAATAGACTAAGCTTTTCTGCGGGGAAACATTACATTCACTAGTACTCTGTGGTTAAAGTTTTTAAAATTTTAATAACTTTCTTAAACTATCCTGGGTGTGTATCAAACTTGGACAGAAGCTTATTTATGATCATAAAATAGTATCCATAAGTAAATTTTGTAAAAAGATAATTAACTCCATTTTTTCTGTATTTTATTTTTAAATGGACTTAGATTTTCTTTAAGTTAACATTACATATAGTTTGCAGTTAAAGTTTTTCAAAACATTCATTAGATTTATTAACTTTCTTTGATTTTTACAAAACTAAGACAGAAGCTTTTTACAATCATAAGATGGTATCAAGAGGAAAATTTTTATTGATTTTTTTCCACATTTTTGTTGAGCCTGCAATCTACAGCAAAAGTAGGCGAGACACTGGGTTCCGCAGAACCCTTACAAATGTTTGAATCATGTGATTACTTGGCTTGGTTATTCTTATAGTGATTATTTGATTACCTGGGCATTTATTTCTTGATTATTATACCCCCGCTTTGAAAAAAGGGGGGTATACTGTTTTACCTCTGTCTGTCAGTCCGTCCGTCCGTCAGTCAGTCCGTCCCATGAAACTTTCGTCACATTTTTCTCAGGAACTACACATCCACCCTTTCTGTAATTTGGTATCAACATTTATATATGTCAGCCATACTGTGTGATGCGTTTTCAGATTCATCATTCATCGACTTCCTGTTTACAAAACACTTGTATGATTTTACACATGATAAAATTGAGAATGGAAATGGGGAATGTGTCAAAGAGACAACAACCCGACCAAATAAAAAAACAACAGCAGAAGGTCACCAACAGGTCTTCAATGTAGCGAGAAATTCCCGCACCCGGAGGCGTCCTTCAGCTGGCCCCTAAACAAATATATACTAGTTCAGTGATAATGAACGCCATACTAATTTCCAAGTTGTACACAAGAAACTAAAATTAAAATAATACAAGACTAACAAAGGCCAGAGACTCCTGACTTGGGACAGGCGCAAAAATGCGGCGGGGTTCAACATGTTTGTGAGATCTCAACCCTCCCCCTTTACCTCTAACCAATGTAGAAAAATAAACGCATAACAATATGCACATTAAAATTCAGTTCAAGAGAAGTCAGAGTCTGATGTCAGAAGATGTTACCAAAGAAAATAAACAAAATGACAATAATACATAAATAACAACAGACTACTAGCAGTTAACTGACATGCCAGCTCCAGACTTCAATTAAACTGACTGAAAGAATATGATTCTACATATGAACATCAGGCACAATCCTTCCCGTTAGGGGTTTAGTATCATACCATCATAACATATATGAGAAGAACATAACCCGTGTCATGCCAACAACTGTTTTTAGAATAAATATGTCTTTAGTTCCGACGCAAAGACTTTATCAGTGACTCAATATTAACGCCAAAATATGCAATCTTTAATGACTTAACAACAGTATCGTAATTATATCCCTTCTTAATCAGTCTATTTAAAGGTTTTGTAAGTTTCTGAGGTGAATACTGACACCTTTGTGCTTTATAAAGAATTTTTCCATAAAAAATTGGATGTGAAATACCTGAACGTATAAAAAGTCTGCATGTTGAGCTATATTTACGAATGATGTCTTTTTTTATACCGATGATAAAATTTAGTAAATGTTTTGACTAGTTTGTGATATCGAAAACCCTGGTGTAATAATTTTTCAATAATACATAAATTTCTCTCTTTAAAATCTAAAACATTGTTACAAACACGAGCGAATCGTACAAGTTGAGATATATAAACACCGTAAGATGGTGACAAGGGAACGTCACCATCTAAAAACGGATAATTAACGATAGGAAATGAAAAATCATCCCTTACATCATAAATTTTAGTATTCAGCTTTCTGTTAGTGATATAGATATCAAGATCGAGGAAAGGGCAGTGGTCATTATTAGTATTAGCTTTATTTAAAGTAAGTTCAGCAGGATAAATTTCATTAATATACATACTGAAGTCGGCATTATTGAGAGCCAAAATATCATCCAAATATCTAAAAGTATTATTAAATTTGTTTATCAGATGTTGTTTTGATGGGTCTTTGCTTATTTTTGTCATAAATTGTAACTCATAACAATACAAAAAGAGGTCCGCAATAAGTGGTGCACAGTTAGTCCCCATTGGAATTCCGATAATCTGACGATATACGGAATCCCCAAAGCGAACAAAAATGTTATCTAGTAAAAATTCAAGGGCATATATAGTATCAAAGCATGTCCAATTAACATATTTTTTTTGTTTATTGCTACTAAAAAATGACCTAAAAGAGTTTGAACATATATATTCACATTCTGATTTTTTGAATGCCCATTTAATTAGGTGTGTGAATGAGAATGTGAGGCAATGTGGTATACAGGGTAGAAAAATCAAAACTTTGAACAGATTCAAAATCACCAATATGAGCATGCAATTTATCAAGTACTTCCAACGAGTTCTTAACACTCCAAAAGTAATTTATTCCACTATTTTCGAAGGCCTTATTTGAACAATTTATTATAAGGTTTTTAATTGTACCAAGTGTGCTGGTAAGAAGAATAGACACTTTAGTTGAACAATGGCTTGAAGAAGAAATAAATCTATATTTGTAAGGGGTTTTGTGTAGCTTCGGAAGCCAATACATAGTTGGGACTTTCATTGTATTTGGCTCTGCTTGTAAAGGGGTGGCTAAAAGTTTATGTTTGTTACAGATTTCGTTTTCTGAAAATGGAGTCAGTTGGAATGTTGGAATTGAAGTTGAAGTTGAAATTTTTCACATTTTTCTCAGGAACTACAATATGCCGATCGGTGAAAAAATTGCTCAAATAATGAGGAAAGCTTCAATTTTTGCATGATGGTACATTTTTGTGTACTGAGCAATATTAGCTATGGACCCATCCTCAAAATTCAATATGGCCACTTATTTCAATATGGCTGCCCTACGTTCTAAAATAGTTTCCAGTATTGCACAAACCACAGTGGATTTGATGCTGGGTGCACAAAAATCAACATATTTGAATGACTTGGTGTACTTAGCAAGATTTTGTTTTGATCTATTTTTGAAATACAAAATGGCGGCTATTTCACAATGGCCGCCGTGAAAAATTAGCAAATATTCGTTATTGAGAACTGACCTGAATATTAGCATTTTTAACCGGATTTTTGTGACAAAAATGTCGGTTATTAAATTGGGGATGCTCGGCGGGCGGGCGGCATGGCGGGCGGGCGGCAATCAAATGTTGTCCGTGCATTAACTCAAGAACCGTTCAACCAAAGCTTTTAAAATTTTAATATGTTGTTACTGACAACTAAATGAAGGTCAAGTTCAATAATGGACATTTTGACTTCTACCGTTCAGGAGTTATGGTTCTTGAAAGATTGAAAAATTGCGTTTCCAGTCGTGTCCATGCATTTACGCATGAACAGTTCTACCAAAGCTTCCCAAATTTTAATATGTTGTTACTGGTGACAAAATGGAGGTCAAGTTCAATAATGACGATTTTGACTTTTACTGTTCAGGAGTTATGGTTCTTGAAAGATTGAAAAATTGCGTTTCCAGTCGTGTCCGTGCATTTACGCATGAACAGTTCTACCAAAGCTTCCCAAATTTTAATATGTTGTTACTGGTGACAAAATGGAGGTCAAGTTCAATAATGACGATTTTGACTAATACTGTTCAGGAGTTATGGTTCTTGAAAGATTGAAAAATGGCATTTCCAGTCGTGTCCATGCATTTACGCATGAACTGTTCTACCAAAGCTTCCCAAATTATAATATGTTGTTACTGGTGACAAAATGGAGGTCAAGTTCAATAATGACCATTTTGACTTTTACCGTTCAGGAGTTATGGTTCTTGAAAGATTGAAAAATGGTGTTTCCAGTCATGTCCGTGCATTTTCTCATGAACCATTCAACCAAAGCTTTTCAAATTTTAATAGGTTGTTACTGATGACAAAATAGAGGTCAAATTTGATATTGACAATTTTCACTTTCACCAATCATCAGTAATGGTTCTTGTGATATTGCCAGGACACAAATAAATGCTAATGAATCCGGTTTGCTGTCGTTGTGACAGCCTCTTGTATTGATGTAAAGTGTCATTTGGTATCTGTCCCAGTTCTGTCCTTTCTGATTTTGCCTTGCTTGTCATTTCATACAGAAAGTAGTAATTTTCATAAAAAGCTGCAGTAGTAGCTTTTATTAAAAGCTGCACTATTTGTTGTCTTGTGTCACACATAAAAGCTATGATTTGGGATTTATCTGCCTTAAAATATTATTCAGTGTCTATCTTATCTCTTGGTCGCAATATTTTGCAATTTGAGACATTAAACTGTGAATTGAGAATCAGTTAAACACATATCAGTGAAATGGCAGGAATTGAGGACAACAAGGACAAGAACATTGAAATGGCAGAAACTGAATTACTTGGGGATATGGAGAAACCCACAGCTGAAGACGCTCTAACAGAGGACAGCTCATAAATGACTATTAAACAATTGTATCAAGAATATTCAACAGATAGAAAATCAAATGCTAAAAGAACAGCTGATATTTACCGCAATATAAAACAGAGCGAAGCGCGAATAGATAAAATATGTGTTGGTCTCATTACGTTTCTAGCTGAACAGAAAGAGGCAATCAATATCAATAACAAACAGGTGAAAGCAATATCTTCAGCTGTCTGAAGACAGGATAGACCACATGGCTAGTAATAATTGCTTGGCGGAATTGATGGTCAGACCAATAAGATATTCAATGTTGTGGTGAGACGAATGGACAAGTTGACAACAACTGAGGAAGGGGACACAGTTCTATTTCAAAGTGCATTTGAACAGCAGGGTACATTCCAACAACTGGCATCTGTTGTGAATGAATCAGTGGACAATCGAAATAAAGAAGTTTAAATATTTTTGCAATGGACACATCATCTAATCCAAAATTTGACCTTAGCCAGTACAACGCAAGTTTACGAAAAGTACACATCAAAATCCATGCCATGGGTCTTTCCACAATTGTAGTTCGCATGAACCATAAACCGCGCCAACTCTGTTGAAGGTGTCTTTACCTCAAGTCAAAAGTCCTATGTCAGGGCCCTTGGCCCTGCATGAGACAGTTCAAATTATTCAACAACAATCTCCATTTAAGAACATACTATAAACCTCTAGTACTATTCAAGGATACCAGCAAAAGGCTTATGTGTCTTCTTAGGCACACTAACCATATACTATGAGTCAATAATATTTGGTTTAGATCAGCACACTATTACAGAAACAATTAGCTGCAAATGGATTCTATCAAGTTTCTCCAATGCTGAATGCAGTGCCTACTTACGGTATCATCCCCGTCGAGTCAATGGGAAATCCCACATTTATCACTCCAATTATGACAACCTCATCCTCTTCTGGAGCTCTAATATGCTTCCCATAACATCAAGTTGGCTCCATTGACCGATCCAGGAAAAGGACAGAGGAAAGAAAAAGAGTGTGATAACACCTCTTCTTCAGGCTCTTCACTGGAGAGAGAATATACCATGTGGCAAGAAAATCTTTGTGCAAGGGACCGGAGCCGAAGCCCACAGCTGCCAAACATTCAAAAACTCAATTGAAGAGAATCAATCTCTTAGGAGGCGCTCATTTACCAATTTGAACAAACTGCCGGTAGATGACAATGGGAAATCAGGAAAAATGTGTGTAGGCCATAGAATGCCAGGTCGATGTTGGCTTTGAGTACACTCGCATGGTAAACACAGATGATGATTCCAAGGCCTTAAAAAAGCATTCATTTGGAGCAGCGCTTCAGCAAGGAAGACGATCAAACCAGATTGGAACCAAAACATTCCGTCTAGGATGTAGATAAAGATTCTCCAAGGCATGTAATAGAGAGGAACCCAGAAACATTCAACAAGGCGTTAAAACAATTGAAAACCTCAAAAGCAAACCAGATGGCGATATATGGATAAAAAAGTGCCAATTATGACCATCGACCACCGATAAAGAAAATATGAGCAGTCCTTTGGATTATGAGTTGAATAACCTCACACAAATTGTCACAAAACTAGATGATGTTATGCTTTCAACTAATCAGCACAACTTTGGATTGGCTGATCAATATAATCTCGGTTCTTCTGATAAAAAAATCATGGAAGATCACCAGTTCAATGGAAGAGCACCTGATCAATATAAACGTGGAAGATCTTTTGAGCAATACAATTGCGGTAAATCGGCAGATAGAAGTACACCCAAGCTTAATGCCTATCGATCAGCAACAGCCCCACTAAGCTAGAGATCATATAGTTCCTAGAGACAACGGTTAGCATCTCCACGGACAAACTCCAGAAATCCCGAATATTTCAGACAACGGTCACCTTCACCAGGATACGGAGCAAATCAAAGTGTAACCTCAACAATGGAGCAAAAGGTAGGGCCAGTAGGACAAATCAGATTCCAAAGTCATGAAACATCATCTTATCACGAAATGGAACAGAGACCCACTGCCTCGTCCAATATTGTCATCAGACGAGTAATTTGAAAGAGCTTAGTAGTACTAGGTACTACACATGACCAGAATGTGAGCATGATTGTGGACACTGCTGAAATGATAACATTAGTAAATGAGAAATTAATTCCGGTAGAAAATGGAGATTTGGAGAACATAACGCTACGTGGTTTGGGTTAACAGCTTGTTATTGAGAAGATTATAAGGAACGACTCTCGACATTAATAGAGTAAACATACAATGGGATATGTGCAAAGAGCCATTAACAGACTATGTTATACTTAGGCTAGTTATTTTGGACACACTGATCGCAGCGATAAACCTGAGTACTCCCACAATTACCATTAACAATAAAGAGATAAATGCGACATTTGTTAATAGTGGAAACGAGATTTTAACTCAGCTAGTTTCCTTAAAACGAACCATCACAGTTCCGCCAAATTCACACATGACTGTTACCATTAAAACTAATAAAAGTGCTGACCAGGATTGCATTTTAGGACCATGCTCGATGAAATGTTGCAAATTGGTTACGCACGTAGTTGGAAAAGGAAATAGTTGCCCCTTAACCATTTTAAATGATGGCAATCGTCTAATCCGCCTGAAGAAAGGTACACCTATTGATTACATAGAATATTTTGATGATGCAGTGGATACGGCAGATGCAAACGCGATAAGTGACTTAAGAGGTGGCATTGAAGAGACACGAGACAAGGTGCCCTCGGCACTGCCTCAATGTTCAGATGAGTTACCTACTATTCCACCACATTTAGCCAACCTATATTAACGTCAATCGACTCGTTTCAACGTATTTCATTCCAACCATTAAAACTGAAAGCGTTTAAAGAACAATTACAATAACATGTTACATAATGATATTGATTAACATTTTGAATTTCACTATTTGTTTTTGTATATGCAGCTATATTTGCAACTTATGTGTTATAGAAATACCCAAATTATTTCTTTTAGACTTTAGAATTAATTGATAACAAATTTAAGAACATGAAGTCTGTTTTTAAAGAATCATTACTTTAATTTACGAAATTATATAGAATACTTTTAGGACAATCTTGAATTTTATACCGTTTTTCCGCCATCTTGAAAATGGCAGCCATATTGGATTTTTCAGAGTGGGTCCATAGCTGAAATCAAAGGGTATATTACCAAGAACTACTATGCAAAGTTTCATGCTTTCCTCATCAAGTGAGCAATTCTGCTCTATATCTGCACCAATCGGCTGGACTAAATACAAGGATTTCTGAAATTTGGTTTCAGGATTTATATAAGTCAGCTATACCGTGTGATGCGTTTTCAGATTCATCACTCGACAACTTCCTGTTTACCGAACACTTGCTTATTTTTACACTATTAATATTATCCACTTGCGGCGGAGTTATCATCAGTGAGCAGTAGCTCGCAGTTTCACTTGTTTGGTAATCTGGAACTGGTTTTTTTTATTATTTGATTATCTTGTTTATAAATATTTAAGAGGCAATGTCAGAGAGCATCAGACAGGACTGTTCAACTAAAAAAAAAAATTTGGTCAAACATATATTTTACCCTTTCAGTATAACATACTGACTTGGAATATATATTTTTAAAAAATTTTTTTTTGTGAATTTGACATTTTTTTTTAATGAAATTCAATATAAGCGCTCAAACTGCGACATAATAACTCAATATGAGTTTTAAAAATGTCATTTCCCAACAAAACAAGATGCATACAATACAAAAACACATTTATTCAAAAAAGGTTGTTGAACAAAATTTCTAAGTTCTGCCTGGTTTTCTCTGGCATTGCCTCTTAATAATTTTGTGATTATATTGCCTAAAAATTTGTGATTACTTGTACATCCCCATGAGGGGCCTCATTTAAGCTGAGGACATCACTGAAAGGCTATTCATCCCATAGCATTATTGCCATTTCATTTGAAGGTTATTTTATTAACAGTCTAGAAACTTTTAATCGCAGCAGGTGTTTTGGGGCAGTGTTGTGAACAGTTTGAAAACAAAGATATTTATTTTTGTTGTTTGATTATCCGTGTCAATTAGTAGAGCAAAAGTGTTAATTTTAATAATCATTGTGTAAATTTTTAGTCTGTTATTGATAGCCATCGTGTAAATTTTAGTCTGTTATTGATAGTTTTAAGAAAAAGTAAAAATTAAGTAAAGCATTTTTATAGATATATCCACACGTTTCAGAGTCAAATATCACATTAGACGATATATAATGCCACAAATAAAATAATTTAATATGAAATTTTTTCTTGGTTAATTTTAGATAAGTTTTGATTACAACCAACAAAAACAAATCACTATACATCTGTTTAAATACTGCGTACATACACTGATACACTTCAGCGGTGTGACGATAAACTTGCATGAAAGATTTGTATTAATTTGTTTGATTTTATGTAAGATATTTTTGATTTGATATCAAATTCATCTAAATGATATGTTATTGAAAATCAAAAATATTTTATATAAATTTTCAAACTGTGAAAACCATACATTACATAAGAAAAAAAAATAGTTGATTAGAATCACCAAAACAAAACACCTTTATGATACATAATTATAAAGTCTTATATTGTTATGATGAAAATCTTTTATATATTACGATTTAACATGTTGTGTCAGTCCCAGAAAATTCCTTTTAGTTCAATGCCATTCCATCTTTGACATGTCTCAAAATTAGTGGATTTGATTCATTTACTGTGGATTCAGTTATTTTTGTGGGTAACGTATTTCAGGGTTTGATGAAAACTTGCATATTTGGGAATATTTAATTTTGTGGGTTGGAAAAGTCTGCATATATATTCCTTTAGACAATTGAAATCCTTTACCCTTTAATTTCATGGTTCCCCTGTACCTTCAAAATCCACGAAAATTGGTTTCCAATGAATATTAATGAGTCCTCATGCAGTAAGTCCATTTGAACACAAAAAAATATATAATCTATCCTTACTTTTGCATATGTTGAAGGGAGTGCAACTTTTGAGGCAAAAAATAGTGTGATTGAAAAAAATTAAAAGACTCAATTGAACTTCAAAAGAAGGACTCATCTTCACATGAACTATTTTCAACTGGAATAAGCAGCAATCAATCAATGAAAAGGCTGGAGCTTAAACATAAATTTGACTTCCTATATACGTCCCAATAATTCATTTGTTTTGTTAGAACTTCCATACTTTATATTGACTCACCCTTTATTTAACATAATTCTATTAGTACTGTTTTTGACCGTTTGATTTTATGTAAAATATTTTTGACTTGATATCTAGTTCATCTACATGAGTGTTATTCATATGTTATTGAAAATCAAAATTATTTTATATGATGTCAAACTGTCAAAAACAGTATATTACATTTGAAAAAAATGAGTCCTGCCTTATGTGTTCTTTCATCATCATCATCATGGCTATTATATCAGTCTTTATAATTAGTCTTTGTTGAAATTCACATGCAACTTTTTAATTAATTCGTTAAGATTTAAGTATTGCTTGAATTGTTTTAGTTCTTAAACATTGTTTAAGACCATAAAGTGACTTCTAAATCATAATGTCCAGGGGTGGATCCAGCCATTTTAAAAAGGGGGTTCCCAACCCAGGATAAAGGGGGGGTTCCAAACATATGTCCCCATTCAAATGCATTGATTTTGGTGTACATGTCTGCCTGGCATGGTTCATCTGACCTTGACCTCATTTTCATGGTTGATTGATCAATGTTTCCTTTTCTTGGTTAATGTTGAGTTTATGTGACAGTTGTAATAAAGCTTTATATTTAGGTCTATCAAGATAGTATCAAGGATTAATAAAGAAGGCGAGACATTTCAGTGTGTGCACTCTTGTTGATGTAGTTGAAGTTCAATCAACTTGAAACTTAGTACACATGTTCTCTATGAAATGTTCTTTTGAATTGTAATGCCAAATTAAAGTTTTGGCCTCATATTTGCAGTCCACTGAACACAGAAAATGATAGTGCCCACGTGCACTTTAAGTTAAAGTTTTTAGTCAAGGTAGTTTTTGATGATATTGAAGTCAAACCATCTTGAAATTTAGTGCATATGTTCTCTTTTGATATAATCTACTGTATTATAAAGGTAAATTAGAGTTTTTACCCCATTTTCATGGTCCACTTCACATAGAGAAAATGATAGTGCAAGTGTGACATCTGTGTGTTATCATGGTTGTAAATTACAATATATTTTTCTTTCAGGCTGAATTTGAATTGCAGCATTTAGTTGTTGACCCTGAGAAATTGACCGAAGGTACAGTATTCATTTTAAACAATCTGACCTGGAAAAGGGGGGGGGGGGGGCTATGACCTGACATCCCCCCACTCTGTTCAAAACGGGAATCAGCAGAGGCAGATTTAGAGTTTAGAGGGTTTTTCAGGGGGCCCAGCCCCCCTTTAGTGGGAAAAATTTGGTGGGTTATATAGGGAACCAAAAAAAATCAACCTAAAGACAAACTGACAATGCAATGACATAAAACAAACAAACAAAAATCAACCTGAAGACAAACTGACAATGTAATGACCAAAAAAAAAAAAAAAAAATAACTCTAAAGACAAACTGACAATGCCATTACAAAAAAAAAATATCAAGACAAACTGACAATGCCATGGCAAAAAAAACAAACAAAAATCACTCTAAAGACAAACTGACAATGCCATGACAAAATAAAATGTCAAGACAAACTGACAATGCCATGACATAAAAAAATATCAAGACAAACTGACAATGCCATGACAAAAAAAAAGACCAAGACAAACGGACAATGCCATGGCAAAAAAGATATCAAGACAAACTGAAAATCCCATAACAAAAAAAAATATCAAGACAAACTGACAATGCCATGAAAAAAATATATACCAAGACAAACTGACAATGCCATGGCAAAAAAAATATCAACACAAACTGACAATGCCATGACAAAAAAAAAATATCAAGACAAACTGACAATGCCATGGCCAAAAAAAAATATCAAGACAAACTGACAATGCCATGACAAAAAAAAATACCAAGACAAACTGACAATGACATGACAAAAAAAAAATATCAAGACAAACTGACAATGCCATGACGATAAAAAAATATCAAGACAAACTGACAATGCCATGACAAAAAAAAATACCAAGACAAACTGACAATGCCATGGCCAAAAAAAACAAAAACACATCTGACTGACAATGCCATGACAAAAAAAAATAACTCTAAAGATAAACTGACAATGCATGGAAATACAAAAAATATCAAGACGAACTGACAATGCCTTGGCATAAAAAAACAACATCTGACAATGCTGTGACCACAACAACCAACTGACAATGCCATGGCAAAAAAACATCCACAAAAACAAGTCCACAAAAAAACAAAAGAGAAAACTAAAAACTAAAAACTTAGCAATACAAAGACCACTTAAAACCAGGGTTGATAACAGATGGTCTTGAATGGTTTGAAGATTCTTCTCCACCTGTGACACTTGTTATATATATATGTTACATGATATAAAATATCTTGGTTTGACAGCTTAAGATAAGGATATTGTTTTCATCACTTCAAACTGTCAATATTATTCACACAAAGAGGTACCCTTTAAAAAGTAATGTTAACACTCTTCAGTGCCCTTTTATATGTTTAACAGTCCAGTTTACTTGCTTAAATGCCCATTTTCACATTGACATTCTGCCCTTTTCAAATCTTAACTGGAATGATACCTATATTTGCTTTATATAATCATTTCATCATATATATATATGTATCCTTCATTAAAGGATAACCTGATCCTCACTCCATTTCATGGTACAGGAATTAAATATAAAAAAGAAGATGTGGTATGATTGCCAATGAGAAAACTATCCACATAAAGTTCAGTTTTTGTGTCTGTTTTTTATAATTAGATATACAAATGTAGGTAAGTTTATATGAAGGTAGATATGCCCTTTACTGTCATTCAAC
Source organism: Mytilus edulis (assembly GCA_019925275.1). Taxonomy (NCBI): domain Eukaryota; kingdom Metazoa; phylum Mollusca; class Bivalvia; order Mytilida; family Mytilidae; genus Mytilus; species Mytilus edulis. Next base: position 50,045,251 of record CM034358.1, read on the forward strand.
ATATTTTGCAAGAATTTTTACTCTTATAAAACGTGAAGGTAACTTCATTACCACCCTGTTATATTATGTGTATGGAATGATTATAGGAGGTATATATTCTTATGACAAAGTTCATTTGACCTTTACCTCCATTCATGGTTCATTAGTCAAAGTAAAAGGTCAATTAATATTATAGACATTGTATAAAAGATTAGTATCTGTACAGGTCATTCTAATAGATTTCTTTTGACCTTCACCTCTTGTTCATGGTTCATTTGTCAATGCTTACCTTTTCTTTTGACCTCCACCTCTTGTTCATGGTTTATTTGTCAATGCTTACCTTTTCTTTTGACCTTCACCTCTTGTTCATGGTTCATTTGTCAATGCTTACCTTTTCTTTTGACCTTCACCTCTTGTTCATGGTTCATTTGTCAATGCTTACCTTTTCTTTTGACCTTCACCTCTTGTTCATGGTTCATTTGTCAATGCTTACCTTTTCTTTTGACCTTCACTTCTTGTTCATGGTTCATTTGTCAATGCTTACCTTTTCTTTTGACCTTCACCTCTTGTTCATGGTTCATTTGTCAATGCTTACCTTTTCTTTTGACCTTCACCTCTTGTTCATGGTTCATTTGTCAATGTTAACCTTTTATTTCTTAGTTACTTTAAGGTGGTACATAACACTACAGGGAGATAACTGAGTAAATTCAGCTAAACATTTTAATTACGTTGTGTTGTTAAGGAAATATTAAGCTTCTCATTGATCAAAATAAGTGTTTGTCAAACTGCTATATAACCAGTGTAATTTTTCTGATAAAATTCTTGGTTCAAATTTTTTGAAATTTTTATATTTTTGTCAGATGGTCAAAAGTAAAATCACAAAAATACTGAACTCAGAGGAAAATCAATTTGGAAAGTCCATAATCACATGGCAAAATCAAAAAACAAAAAAGTTAATATATATTCAAATTTTATGAAAATTAAACGAGCCAAATTAATTTTAGCCAAGGTGTTGGGTACCACCTTAAGTCATAAGCAATAAGTACAAAATATTATGATTGTAATTACTAGTACTGCTGTATTTGTCATTTTAGTGATGACAATGGGATTCAATGAAAGAGAGGCTCGTCTTGGACTGCGTGCATCAGCTGGACATATAGAACAAGCCGTGGCACATATAATGCAGAGAAAAGAGGTATAATAAATAATTGTCACCATTGTCCGAAATTGTGCTTATATCTTCTTCATTGGAAGCAACCAAACTGAGACTTGATTATAAATATATAAGAGTGAGAAATCTCATAGCCAATGCCATTGACATTGCCTAGAACAACAGTGATATACAAATTATCCGTGTTATTTTAGCTCCAGGAGTTTACTCTGCTATAAATTGTCTTAGGACCGTTGGATTTCAATGAGTAAGTAGAAGAAAAACACCCTCTGGTTTTTAAGAGGGTGTCCATGGAAACCCCAGGCAGTGGATGGCACATGACATATTTTGTTTTCAAAATTTTTTCATATATTTCATAACACAAATTCATTCTTTCTCAAAATTAAATTTATTTTTATAAACTGCAACAAATAAAGAGAAAAAAAATACATCGAAAGAAAATACTGAAAATTCATTGAAAAGGGGAGATAACTCTTCATTTTGTACAAAATTTTGTTGCATTGTTAGTAAATTTTAAAACCATTTTTTCTGAGCCATCCACTGTTGATTCAAAAATATCATTGACATATATATCCTTTGTATGATATAAAGATTGCATTGGAACCAAAAATTCAGTGGGAAAAAACATATGTTGTGCCGCCCATATCATAGGATTTGCCAGATATTTACTTGGACAGCCTCTTAAAACTATAGTTATATACTGTCCTCATGACAGTGTAGATCATGGGTTCCACATATGAACTGTGTCCGATAGAAATGGCAAACGAATATCAATAACTCAGCTAACCTATTTCTGGTTTGAAACAATCTCTATACAAAGTCCCCGAAGTCTGTTACTGTTTTAGAATTGAGGGGATATATGAACCCTTCAAAACTGACCTTAATAATCATTGATATCCTATTTGAATATTCCAAAACCAATCAAAGTCATATACATGTAAACTGTATATGCATTTTTGCATTTGCATAGTGAGGTCAATTTCTATCTGTTGCACTTATATGCAGCTCATACAAAGCAGAAAAAACTCTTCACTGAAAACTCTCCCAAACCCCAGTTTAAGTGAAGTTCTTTGTTCGATGACGTGTAAGGCTACATCTATGCATCTTTTATTTTAACAGGAGAAAAAAGGAATATCACAGAAAATTAAAGAAGAAAGAAGGAAAAAGAGAATCCAGAAAAGTTTGGGATTGACAGCAAATAAAGACAAGTATAAATCCATTGAAATCATTCGTAATAAATATTAGAATCTTAAGAATGAGAATTTATATTTTGTTTGAATATAATTTTATTTCTTACGTCAGTATTGATATTTTTAAATATTTTTTATTAAAGAATTTAGACAGACATTTAGATATTACTCTCAAAGATGATGAAAAAAGTTATTTATTTCAAAAGTCATGTCATAATGTCAAAAATATATGCAGTGTTAAGACACATAAAACATGGTGTGCATAAATATTAACATATGAGTAACGGGTTGTATCACTTTAAAAATATGTTTTTGCCAGGCTAAGGAGGTCAACATAGAAAAGTAAGTGCAAATAAAGTGAAAAGCAGTAATACAGTACAATTTCAAAAACACTCCATCACATTTACATGTGAAACAAGATGTAAATTACAAAATACAATCACATACAATTAAAGGAATAAATAAAACAACTTAGAAATGAAATGTATAGAAAATTACTTTACTTTATATTATAATATTTTAGTTAACTTTGAAATGAATAAAGACACATTTTTAAGTACGTTTAACTTAATATTATACAATGACAGTAGGACCATCATTTTTGCTCCTCTCGGATATTTCACATAGTACTCCGGAATATGATGATTTCTGATATTTTTTACTAATTAAGAATTGCATTCAAATAAATAATGGTATTCATAGCCAATTGCAATAAAACACAAATTACATGTAAAAATCATTCCAGTTGCTTGATTTGCCTTCTACAAAGATAAAGCTGATTTACCGCATACAGTCACATGATATGACTTTTAAAATCTCTACTCTAAAACAGAAACAATGTTGGAACTGGAAACTCTCAAAAGAACTGCCATTATTTCTTATTAAAGGAAAAACTAATATTTTTTCTGTCTATGAAGAAATAACCTAAAAAAATTTAGTCATTCCATATAATTTAATTCTTAGTCGCAGTAGATCATGGAAAAACGTTGTCAACATCACTGTCACATGATAAAACTATGTTTTTGAGCTGATAGACAAAATACTCTCAGCCAATCAGAAGACACATTACATTCAAAATTAGATTATTAAGAAGTATATTACTGACTTTCATTTTTAAAAATAGTTCTCTTTTTCTAGTACAATGGAATATTAAATAACTAGGATATGTATTTTATAGAGTGAATGTTGACAGTTATGAGATGTTAACCAATATGGGATTTGGAGGAGGAGCAGCGGCAGAGGCCTTAAGACAGGCAAACAATGATGTTGGCCAAGCTTTAGAGGTAAATATTTGTTAGCCAGTTTCAAATTTGGGTTCTAAATTTTGTAAAGTCAGTTTCATGTTTGAGTAACTAAGACTTATAATATAAGATTTTGTTGTTTATTTGAAAGATTTTTTTCATGAATAGTTAAACTTAAGAAATACTAATAGGCAAACTTAAGAAATATGAATAGGCAAACTTAAGAAATACTAATAGGAAAACTTCAGAAATATTAATAGGCAAACTTAAGAAATACTAATAGGCAAACTTCAGAAATACTAATAGGCAAACTTAATACTAATAGGCAAACTTCAGAAATACTTATAGGTAAACTTAAGAAATACTAATAGGTAAACTTAAGAAATACTAATAGGCAAACTTCAGAAATACTAATAGGCAAACTTAATACTAATAGGCAAACTTGAGAAATACTAATAGGCAAACTTAATACTAATAGGCAAACTTAATACTAATAGGCAAACTTAAGAACTACTTATAGGCAAACTTAAGAATTACTAATAGGCAAACTTAAGAAATACTAATAGGCATGTGTTGATTTTTTTTTTATCATTAGATAAAGAGAAAGTGTCATTTTATATCTAAAAAAAATCAAAAAGCTCAATCATCTAAATGTTATAGCAGGAAAATTGAGTATGGAATTTGAGAATGTGTCAATGGGACAACATACCAACCAATGAGCATAAAACAGACCAGGGTCACCAATGTGTCTTCAACACAACTGTTTAAGGGGGCTCACGGGTCTAAATCATTTTTTTAATTTAGTATAGATTTCGCTATATTTTTCTATAAATGAACTTTATCTTATACTTAATAGAAAACTGAAATAAAAAGATGGGGTCACCGTACATTTATGCTCACAATCTGCCTTCGAAAGAAACATACATTTTCGTTAAAGTCCTTTTTTTCTGTTGAACTAATAGGAGAAATAGCGGTAATATCGAAATAAAAAAAGAACTAAATAACAGAAATCGCTAAAATTTTACATATATTTAATTTATGTACAGTTTATTTGAAAAAAATAATATAAAATATAGGTCACCTATGAGTTAAAAAAGATATTTCAATTTTAATGCCAAAAAATGGCATTTTTGCACCAAAGGGAGATAATTTGGAGCTTTTTCAATGATATCTACACTTTAAAAGTCACACGGAGCCAACACAAATTGATTTTTTTGAATGATTTTTGTACTGAAAATCTTATACCTGATAGCCTTCCTAAGTAGTAACAGTGTTCATTGCTGTGAATGCTTTTAAAAGCTTTGATTTCTTTTAAGGTTCTAGAAAAACATCCAGAGTTTCTTTCCCTACCTGATCCAGAGCACAAGGATATTACAATTACAGATGAAATGTTAGCTCAGGTAAAAACAAAGATTTGCATTTCTTATATGATTTCCTTTTTTAGACTGCAAAGCACATGTGTGATTTAATTAAGAAATTATTGATGCAAGCTATACTTAATTGTAGTTTTAACATGGGTAGGCTTTATATTCGTGATTATTATTGCCCGTGGGATAGTGAGGGCTAAAATACACGAATATAATGCCTACCCATGTTAAAACTACAATTAAGTATAGCTTGCATCAAATATTTCTTTTTTGTTTAGCCTGTGATTTTCAGTAAAAGTAGGTGAGACACTGGGTTCCGCTGAACCCTTACGAATTTTTTGTTTGTAAAGAAGCAAAAAGCTGGCAATTTGATTTTTCAGATGGAGGTGTTTTGGAACAGCCAGCATGAACGATTGTCGTATTTAAATCAAATACTTCTCTGGAACTGAATTTTAATGTGCGTATTGTTATGCCTTTACTTTTCTACATTGGCTAGAGGTATAGGGGGAGGGTTGAGATCTCACAAACATGTTTAACCCCGCCGCATTACGCGCCTGTCCCAAGTCAGGAGCCTCGGGCCTTTGTTAGTCTTGTATTATTTTAATTTTAGTTTCTTGTGTACAATTTGGAAATTAGTATGGAGTTCATTATCACTGAACAAGTATATATTTGTTTAGGGGTAAGCTGAAGGACGCCTCCAGGTGTTGGAATTTCTCGCTACATTGAAGACCTGTTGGTGACCTTCTGCTGTTGTTGTTTTTGTCGAGCCTTCGACTTTAGTCGAAAAAGCGAGACTAAGTGATCCTACATTCCGTCGTTGTTGGTGTTGTTGGTGGCGTCCACAAATATTCACTCTGTCTTTAAAGTTTTTGAAATTTTAAAAACTTTCTTAAACCATACTGGATTTCTACCAAACTTGGACAGAAGCTTGTTTATGATCATAAGATAGTATCCAGAAGTAAAGGAGTAGTTCGGGTAAGACCTCTTTTCGGTCTCAAAATATAACAATTTTACAAAATTGTTAAAATGTAAACTTTTAGTTATTTATTGGACAGTTGAATACTTCTGCTACATAAATATGGGCTGTTTTTGACAATACAATTCACATATATTGGGTTGTAGCACCATTAAGTCATGCTAAATTACTGAAATCTTCAAAATTCTATCATTCTAGTTAAATTTTTGACGGTTTCCATGTAAAACGAAAGTGGCTGCATTTGTGTTCATCCATAATATTGAAATGTAAATTTAAAATTTTAATAACTTTCTTAAACAATCCTTGGTTTGTACCAAATTTGGACAGAAGCATGTTTATGATCAGAAGATAGTATCCAGAAGTAAATTTTGTAAAAAGATAAATCCATTTTTTCCGTATTTTACTTTTAAATGGACTTAGTTTTTCTGCGAGGAAACATTACATTCACTCTGTGGTTGGTTAAAGTTTTAAAAATTTTTATAACTTTCTTAACCTATCCTTGGATTGTACCAAACTTGGACAGAAACTTATTTTTGATCATAAGACACTGTAAACCAACTTATTTTCACGGATACTTTATTTCGCATTTAGCCCTTTCAATTCCACTTCGCGGCGATTTAATTTCGCGATAGTCTTTATTATTTTATGTAGTTCAATAAGGAAAGATCAAAGTTTTACGAATTCGCGACGATTTATATTCGCGTTATTTTTCTTCTCGCGAAAATAAATCGCTCGCGAAAATTAGTTGGTTTACAGCATACAAGATAGTATTCAGAAGTAAATTTTGTAAAAAGATAACTCTGTATTTTATTTTACTTTATTTTACATACAGTCTGCAGTTAAAGTTTTCAAAACATTTATTAGATTCATTAACTATCCTAGATTTTTACCAAACTTGGACAGAAGCTTCTTACAATCATAAGATAGTATTAAGAGGAATATTTTTACTGATTTTTTTCCTCATTTTTGTTTAGCCTGCAATTTACAGCAAAAGTAGGCGAGACACTTGGTTCCGCGGAACCCTTACAATTTTTATACGACCGCAAAATTTTCGTCGTATATTGCTATCACGTTGGTGTTGTCGTCTGCGTTGTCGTCGTCGTCGTCCGAATACTCTTAGTTTTCGCACTCTAACTTTAGTAAAAGGGAATATCTATGAAATTTTAACACAAGGTTTATGACCACAAAAGGAAGGTGGGGATTGATTTTGGGAGTTTCGATTCCAACATTTTAGGAATTAGGGGCCAAAAAGGGCCCAAATAAGCATATTCTTCTTTTTCACACAGTAACTTTAGTTTCAAGTAAATAGAAATCTATGAAATTTTGACACAAGGTTTATAACCACAAAAGGAAGGTTGGGATTGATTTTGGGAGTTTTGGTTTTAACAGTTTAGAAATTAGGGGCCAAAAAGGGGTCCAAATAAGCATTTTTCTTGGTTTTTAAGTTAATAGAAATCAATTGGAGTTATCTTTCTTTGTATAGAATAGTAGTTGAATCAACTTTTTTACACCATAACTTTAGTATTAGTGAATGGAAATCTATGAAATTTAATCAGAAGGTGTATGACCACAAAAGGAAGATTGGTATTGATTTTAGGAGTTTTTGTCCTTACAGTTTAGGAATTAGGGGCCAAAAAGGGGTCCAAATAAGCATCTTTTGGGGTTTTCGTACCATAACTTAAGTATAAGTAAATAGAAATCTATGAAATTTAAACACAAGGTTTATGACCATAAAAGAAAGGTTGGTATTGATTTTGGGAGTTTGGGTCTTAACAGTTTAGGAATAAGGGGCACAAAGGGTCCAAAATTAAACTTTGTTTGATTTCATCAAAAATTGAATAATTGGGGTTCTTTGATATGCTGAATCTAACTGTGTATGTAGATTCTTAATTTTTGGTCTCGTTTTCAAATTGGTCTACATTAAGGTCCAAAGGGTCCAAAATTAAACTTAGTTTGATTTTGACAAAAATTGAATCCTTGGGGTTCTTTGATATGCTGAATCTAAAAATGAACTTAGATTTTTGATTATGGGCCCAGTTTTCATGTTGGTCCAAATCAGGATCTAAAATTATTATATTAAGTATTGTGCAATAGCAAGAAATTTTCAATTGCACAGTACTCAGCAATAACAAGAAATTTCCAATTGCACAGTATTGCGCAATAGCATGAAATCTTCAATTGCACAGTATTGTGCAATAGCAAGTATTTTCAATTGCACAGTATTGCGCAATAGCAAGAAATATCTAATTGCACAATATTGTGCAATAGCAAGAATTTCAATTGGAGTTATCTTTCTTTGTCAAGAAAAGGTAGTTGAATCAACTAAAATCATTGTTTTATACAATATACAATGTATATTCACTTTTACTACCAACTGATAAATTAAGACAATCTTTACCATTCAGTGATAACAAGCACATTTTTACATTTTAATATTATATGATGTATTTAAATGAGTAATTATTGTTGCAAACTCCATTAGAAATTTGAATTGTGATTAGTTTTGGAATAAATGATAGGGGGATGTGGAAAAAAAATTGGGGAGGGGGGGAATTCAATTTTTCTCATTTGAAATTTCATAAATAAAAAGAAATTTCTTCAACCCTTTTTTTGAGAGGATTAATATTCAACAGCATAGTGAATTGCTCAAAGGCAAAACAAAAATTTTAAGTTCATTAGACCACATTCATTCTGTGTCAGAAACCTATGCTGTGTCAACTATTTAATCACAATCCAAATTTAGAGCTGTATCCAGCTTGAATGTTGTGTCCATACTTGCCCCAACCGTTCAGGGTTCAACCTCTGCGGTCGTATAAAGCTGCACCCTGCGGAGCATCTGGTTTTTCTTTGGAGGGGTTGTTGTCTCTTTGACACATTCCCCATTTCCATTCTCAATTTTATGTCAATTTCGGAATGCAACACATTTACAGTCATAATAAATGAATTAGTAACAACATGTGCATCATTTAAGAGTTTGGAAATATTTTAAGTTAATGAAATATATTAAATGCATGCCAATTTTATAATGTTCATTATTCTGCAGTAGTCAATATACGCATGTGCAAACAAAAATTATTGGATTTAGAGCATGGGTTTATTCATAAAGCGAAAGAAGCACATCATATTAGAATTGTTTATTCAAGATAAAATTATAAGAATATTAAATAAAGTTTTACATCAATCAAAACATTTTACTGTTAACCCAACTATTGCAATCAGTTAATGTTTGCAACATTCACTAGTTTAAAAAATGTTAATATAGACTAAAAAACTACGTCTACTTGTATTTTAGTCCATCTGATGAGTTAAGCCTATTTCAACTGATTTTTATAGTTCGTTCTTTTGTTGTACTGTTATACCACTGTCCCAGTTTAGGAGGAGGGTTGGGATCCTGCTAACATGTTTAACCCCGCTACATTATTTATGTATGTGCCGGTCCCAAGTTGGGAGCCTGTAATTCAGTGGTGGTCATTTGTTTATGTGTTACATATTTCTTTTTCGTTCATTTTTTTTTATATAAATAAGGCCATTAGCTTTCTCGTTTGAATTGTTTTACATTGGCATATTAGGACTTTATATAGCTGACTATGCATTTTGGACTTTGCTCATTGTTGAAGGTCGTAGGGTGATCTATAGTTGTTAATGTATGTGCCATTTTGGTCTCTTGTGGACAGTTGTCTCATTGGCAATCATACCACATCTTCTTTTTATGCCCTACCTACAATAGAAGAGGGGCATTATGTTTTCTGGTCTGTGCCTCCGTTCGTCCGTCCATTAGTCCATCCGTTTGTTCGCCCCGGTTTTTGGTCAATGTAGTTTTTGATGAAGCTGAAGTCCAATCAACTTCAAACTTAGTACACTTGTTGCTTATGATATGATCTTTCTAATTTTAAAGCCAAATTAGACTTTTGACCCCAATTTCACGGTTTATTAAACATTGCAAATGAAAGTGGGAGTTTCAGGTTAAAGTTTTTGATCAAGGTAGTTTTTGATGAAGTCAAAGACCAAACAACTTGAAACTTAGTACACATGTTCCATATGGTATGATCTTTCTAATTTTAAAACCAAATTAGATTTTTTTCCCCAGTTTCGCGGTCCATTGAACATGGAAAATGATAGTGCAAGTGGGGCACCCGCGTACTTAGGACACATTCTTGTTTATAGTACTGTCACAAATATGTCAAGCTTGAAATATCTCATCTACTGTAAATTGAGAAATGATTGCAATGTTTTTATTATTGAAAAAATGCAACAGGGTTATAGTTGCAATAATAATAGAAACTAGCATTTTGAAATTTTATATGAATTAAACAGGATTTTCTCAAGATTGCAAAACTTTAAATCACATTTCAATCTTAAATGAAAAATTTGTCATAAAAAAGTGTGCAATAATTTCTGAATTTACATTATATAAATATCTGCAAAATTTAAAAGTGCTTATAAAAAAGAAGATTGGTATGATTGTCAATGAGAAAACTGTCCAGAACAGACCAAAATGACACAGACATTAACAATTATAGATCACCGTACAGCTTTCAACAATGAGCAAAGCCCATACCGCATAGTCAGCTTTAAAAGGCCCAGAAAAGACAATGTAAAACAATTCAAACAAGAAAACTAACAGCCTTATTTATATAAAAAAAGTTTTTAGTTGGCTATAAAGTGCTAAATGTGGAAAAGAGTATCAGTGAAAATAAACTTATATTTAGTACTTGATTACAAGCTTCTATATTACATTAACTAAGAATGTTTATATTAAAAGGTGTACAGTTTAGGATTTGATCCAGAAATGGCGAGAGAAGCATTAAAGTTGCATGCTGGGAGTATTCAGAAGGCCATAGATGAGTTAATACGCAGTGGTGGTATTTTAGCTAGAAGTAGTTCAGAAGGCAGCTCTGATAGTTCAAGTGCTGGTAAGGTTCATGAATTGATATTAAGTAAAATGTATTTATAATTGTTATAATTCTCTCTGACCATAATTTAAATGTCTAGACGAATTATTTATGCATAAGAAACATGTCTCACTTCATAGCTTCCAATTTTCCAGACTTACTTATTACTGTTGATGTTTAGAATGTTGCATTGGGCTCATCATAACCCTATTTATGAATTCTTCAAGAAATTGAAGAATGAATATATTCATAGATATTCCAGTTACAAAATGATATATACTTGTCAGGAATTTATACCAATGATGTCATTGTTAAGGTCATATTTAAAATTGGAGTTGTCTTCCTTTGTTCAATAGTTTTCTACAAATTAAAAATAACTAGATTTATTATAATTTCTTTCTGTCCATAATGTAAATGTTTAGAAGAAATCTGTAAACCAACTTTTTCATTTAACATGAATCCAATGTTAATAAAATGACAGGTCACAGTTCAGACTTCAGCAATGAGTAGTACACATAATGGTTTCCAAAATACACTGTTGATTTGGTGATGAATAGTAACATATGATTGGAGCCATATCAATTGCTAATTGGCTGTTTTGGAATCTAAAGCATCATGGGTAATTTCATTGTTCGTACCCCAAAGTGAAAATAAAATTACGTCATTGGTTGAATTTCCATTGGTTATAACGTTTTAAACCAATCAAAACGCTTTGGTGTACGCTTTTGAAAATATTACCCAGGATGCATTAGATTATGAATCGGCCGATTGCAATTAAACTTTCTAAATACTTTTTTGTTCTCTTGCAGACAGTTCACCAGAAGCAGGTCCTTCTAATGTCAATAAAACGGAGGAGAAAAAAAGAAAGAAAGAAGAAAAGGAGGCTTTACAAGATTTTATGTCTGACCTCCCTGAAGATGAGGAAGATTACTTAGATTTGACATTGACTGAGGAGGAACAGTTTCTTAAGGAATATAAATCATTGGTTGATAGTCTTGGAGATACATGAATGGGCGGTCACATTCAGAAAAAACAATTAAATGAATGATCACTGCTTGATAGACAAAACACTGCTGTGTTATCTCCCTTTTACAAGGATGAGGGTTTTAATGAGGGTCCTTCTTTTTTTTTATTCTAAATTATTAAGGACATTTTTTGCTATTATATATATTTTTGGGCCAATTTTTCTCTATTCTTTGTGTTTAAGCATTCTGGTATTTTCTATTCTAAATTTTTAACCATTTTTCTTGAGTTTTTTTTGCACATTATTTTCTAATCTAAAAACCCCATCTACCCCCTCATATAGTATAAACAATGCATTATTGGACAATCTTCGAATTATAAATTAATTTTACAAAGGTTACATTATGTACATTTTGTGTGTGTACATGAGGTCTATTTGACCTGTTAAGGTTTCTGGTTCAATTTTTTTAATCCTATAATTAAATAAAACTCCATGAGGTGAACCAACGCCTGTGAATCATTTGGATAGAGTCCCCTATAATTAAATATATCATATGAGCAAGTCTGGCTTCTTAGTGTCTCTAGTTCAATTTTGTTGGTTTACATAGCGATATTTATACAGGAGATATATCGATTTATATGATCAATCCAAATCAAAAGTCAAAATGAAGTGATACAAATGCCTCTTGATCCTACACTCCTAGCTAAAATCAAACATGACTGACATTATTAATACATTTGGACATTTGACAATGATTGAAGTGAGAGCCGTGGTGTAGTGGTTAGCGCATCGGACTACTAACACAAAGGTTCCTGGTTTCGATTCCCGTTTGGGATGAAAATTTCAGGAACTCAATTTTCGGCTCTCCCTTGACACCATTTGCGAGTATGGTCTTGAGGAAACGATGATAGTCCGTCGGACGGGGACGATAAATGGCTGACCCGTGTTAAGAGAGAGCCATATCTCTTGCACGTTAAAGACACCCTTGTAGATTTCGAAAAAGAGTAGGCTAATGCCGCTACAAGGCAGCACACGCACCCGCAAAGTGGAAAGGGATTAATATAAGTTGTAAAAACTTGTTTCCCAATCCACTATAAATAAATATGCTTAAACTAATGATTGAAGAGAAAGATCAAGTAAAAGGCAACATACCTGCCAAATTTTCAAAATGGGGGTTTTGCGTGCAAGATGGCTGCCATACTACTAAAAAACCTTCAAGGGGGCCTTCAAATACAGTGTAATGTTGTTTTTTGGCTTCTTCATACTTTTATAAGCCTCAATTCATTGTAAAATTAATTGTTTTGTAAAAATTGTGGACATAATTGCCAATTTCAATTTGGGAGCCTCCATGGGGAAATTCCCCGCAAAAATGACAGTTGGCAGCCGGTATGCAGCAACCTGCTGCCAAATTGTTCAGAAATTATAGTAGTGTTTGATGTTTTTACAACAACCATTAATGTAACCACCTTTTAAAACATTAAACTAAATTAGAGAAAGTAGAAAATTCTGAACTTTGGAAAAATAAAACAATTTGTGAATCCTTAAATTAAATCTATGAAGAAACAGTCCAGAACCACCATATATAGCCACAGTGATTATAATTTGTGGAAAAAAGGCAATAAGAGATACTAGTGAAAACTTTAAAAAGAAAAAAACAATTAAAGTATAGGTATAACATATTAAGAAAATAAAACCAAAATATGACCATGTTGTATATTTTATGAAATTCTTTTTTTTGTTTTACATCTAGCTTCGGAAAGTATGTTTGCATCCAACAAAGAACTTACAAATTTGTAAGATTATGTAAATAGCTGCAATAAAGCTTCTCTGAAATTAGTTTGCTGATTCTTGAATAGGTGCTATATATGTTTTCAAGAAGAAAATATGGGTTCGAAACTGCTAAAATTCAACATTTTTCTTCAATTTCATTAAATAAGGCACATATTGTGATCTGATAACATTAAGGTGGAACCCAACACTTTCACTAAAATTAATTTGGCTCGTTTAATTTTCATAAAATTTTGCCAAAGTATTAACTTTGACCCTTAAACAAAAATTTCAAAATTTCAAAATTTTGAACCAACCGTTTTGTCAGAAAATTACACTGGTTATATAGCAGTTTCACAAACACCAATTTTGACCATTGAGAAGCTTAATACAACACAACACAACATAATTAAAACGTTTAGCTGACTTTACAGAGTTATCTCCCTGTAGTGTAAGGTACCACCTTAAAACATCTGGGTAATATATTCTTATTTTAATCTTATGCTTTTCCATACATTATGTTGAAAGTTGAAATAGATTTTAAAGAGACCTTAATTTTCTTGGTGTGAAAATGGACCTTAGTGCCCCTAAAACTGTAAACAACTGACTGTAACCAACTTTAGAAAAGGATGCATTTACAATACCAATTTAGAGACGGAATTATAACCAAAATACCATCACATTTCACCTTTTTGTCGAGCCTTCGACTTTAGTCGAAAAAGCGAGACTAAGCGATCCTACATTCCGTCGTCGTCGGCGGCGTCAACAAATATTCACTCTGTGGTTAAAGTTTTTGAAATTTTAATAACTTTCTTAAACTATACTGGATTTCTACCAAACTTGCACAGAAGCTTGTTTATGATCATAAGATAGTATCCAGAAGTAAATTTTGTAAAAATAAAATTCCATTTTTTCCGTATTTTACTTATAAATAGACTTAGTTTTTTTCTGCGGGGAAACATAACATTCACTCTGTGGTTAAAGTTTTTAGAATTTTAATAACTTTCTTAAACTATCCTGGGTTTGTACCAAACTTGGACAGAAGCTTGTTTATGATCATAAGATAGTATCCAGAAGTAAATTTTGTAAAAATATAAATCCATTTTTTCCGTATTTTACTTTTAAATGGACTTAGTTTTTCTACGGGGAAACATTACATTCACTCTGTGGTTAAAGTTTTTAAAATTTTGATAACTTTCTTAAACTATCCTGGTTTTGTACCAAACTTGGACAGAAGCTTATTTATGATCATAAAATAGTATCCAGAAGTAAATTTTGTAAAAAGATAACTCTATTTTTTCTGTATTTTATTTTTAAATGGACTTAGATTTTCTTAAAGTTAACATTAAACACAGTTTGCAGTTAAAGTTTTCAAAACATTCATCAGATTTATTAACTATCCTAGATTTTTACCAAACTTAGACAGAAGCTTCTTACAATCATAAGATGATATCAAGAGGAACATTTTTATTTATTTTTTTCTCATTTTTGTTGAGCTTGTGATTTACCTCAAAAGAAGGCGAGACACTGGGTTCCGCGGAACCCTTACAAATTTTTTAACTCATTACATAGCTGAGCACTGCAACAAAACCAGAAAATGTATATGTTTTATGATATTTTTTTTACATAAGACGTTGATGTTCAATGTGGTTAGCCTCTATTACAGAACCTACCTAGTGTATTTAATGTTAATTCATTCTAGTCCTGAATATGCGTGAAATATTTGCCACTGGACGCTAAACATCCAATATTCAATCAGTGTGGGATGGATGTTGGTTGTGGCCTTTCTTATTGTACATTGAATTAATTTGTTACTTATTTTATTATTGTGGGTATCAATTTCTAAGATTTATGTAATATTGTGTTTTTTCATTAATATTTGATTTCGAGGTGTTGTAAAAGTCTGAATACAACCTTTTTCAAAAACTTTACATTGTTAAACATTCTAATTTGTTAATTTTTAACCACAAAAATCAAAAAAAAATTGTATTCTATGAAAAATAATAAATTCCATATTTTTTTTTCAAACCAAAATAACAACATCTTACTGTAAGATTCTTTGACTGAGTATTTCTTTTACTCATCTGGAATTTGATTTATATGCATATGAGTATTTAAGGTGTCTTGTTATGGGTAAGTGGTTCTGGGAGAAAATTTGATAATGGTTGTTTTTTTGTTTTTTTTTCTTTACTGTTAATTTGTAATAAATTTTAATTTGTTGACAAAATAAAAAAAAGAATGTTTATTCATTTTGTCTTTATTTAATTCACCATACGACTCATTTATAAAATTATTAATACTTCTATACAGTCTTATACATGCAACTATGATTTGTGTACCCTGTAAATTTAAGGGAGTGCACTTCTCAGTTTCAGAATAATTAAATTTTCAAAACACTAGTTTATATTGATAGGGGATTAATAAAGAAATCAAAAGAGCAAAAAAAATATGTAAGTCAATGTGCTTGTTTTCGAGATATAAGCCATTGATATTTTGGCAGGAAAATATTCTCTCTTGACTTTTCATAACTTTATCATTGACAAGTTTAAAGGGAAATCACACTTTCGTTTATACGCATCGCTCTCAGCACCGCTATATTGTCATAACCGTATTATGACGTTGCAGATTTCTAACATGGCGGCATGCTCGAATGGACGTTTCACGAAAGCAGGAGAATGCAAACGATGAATTGATTTACGATCTCTGTCTCAATATAATTTAAACACATCATTTCAAAAGAAAAGTATCGGCTTTATGGATACACTATCTTTTTTAAGGAATAAGTATCCCAATCTGAAGTGCCACAAGCAGGAATTTTTGGCTGAAAATGTAGTACAAAAACATTACCAGGCACACAATGCTTCTGATGATGTTAGAACCGTACAATCTATTTGTAACCATGCACAACCATCATAAACAGAGATTTCAGAAAATTCCTTTAGTACAGAATTCCTAATCAGAAATATTGTTTTTGTTAAACAGACAAACCAAAGATACTTAACACTGCAAGGGCTTTTGGATAAAAAATCATAACAAAATGTATGGCCAAAAAAAAAATAGCCGAGAGTGGTCTTGATATGGCTCCATGGCATTTGCGATTCCATAATGTTTTATGAGATATAATCAACCAAATTTTTCCCACACAAAAAGGGGTGGGTGGGCCCCTGCCCTTTGCTTAATTCGCCTCTGTTGTCAATGTGTGTTACATCTATCAGATGCATTGCATTGCATAACATAAGAAGTTGATCAATTAATTGAACGTTATTAACAAATAAGAAATCGTAGAGCTTTAATACCCAGACAATGGACATTGAACAATATTACAATGTATGTACAATGAATATGAAATGATGCATGTGTGATGATGATCGAACTCAGTAAACATTGGTTGCCACAGTTCGAATAACTTATGCAGTGTTGTGTTAGTACGGAAATTTTAACCAATTGTACTTTCGCAAACTGTGGTTAGACACAAAGGTTTTTTTCAACATGACGAGTTTGTTGCAATTTTTTACATGGAATTTCGTGTTTTATCTTTCCGGTCCGAATGGACTGTCTGCAGTTAAAAAGCACGCGCTTCTTTTCAGCGGAAACTCTGCAAGCCGAAAATAATTTCTATGATATATGGCACGAGGCAATCATTTGTTTTCCTCATAAAACAATGTAAAACAAAATAATGCAATTATAAAAAATGAGATGATTTCATCTTTGACAATTTTTTTATACATGTAATAAACTTTGTTTAACAGTTCGATATATTGATCAAAATATTAATGAATGATCAAAATACCTTAAAAATCATTTTAAACAGGATACTAAAGTTTGCAGTGAAAGAATTTGATACACAGTTAAAGATCCTGCTCCACATTTGGCACCCGTCGTGTTGCTTATGTGATAACATATCCGGTAAATAGTCTAATTCCGTAGGTCACATTAATGGAAGGGAAGGGGATTGTAGTTACGATATAAGGAACATATCCGATATCATTTATGAAATGGTAATTCCATAACGGTCAACCAACTCGTGATGACGTCCGTAAATTTACGAAAGGATGATTTCATCTTCACCATTTGGAACTCTTGGTTTAATAGCTTCCTTGTGAGCAGCAACCCTCTATCAAGAAAATCATGATAGGAAATGCAAGCACGGGAATATCGTATCAATTGGGAGATATAAACCTCGTATGCAGGTGCTGCTGGAATGTTGCTACTTAGAAATGGAAAGTTTACAATTGGAAAGCTGAAATCATCTCTGTTGTCGTAAAGTTTTTTTTTCAACCTACCCTCATTGTCAATTTCTAGATGTAAGTCAAGATATGAGGTCGACGTAACTGTATCTGTAGTATCCTTTATCTCTAGTTCGATGGGATAGATGCGTTCCACTTAGTCACCAAATTTTGAATATTTAGTGAAAGAACATCATCCATATAGCGGAAAGTAGAGTTGAAAAACACGTCCTCTGAACGTAACAAATATGTTGTCAATCAAGAAATCAAGCATCTCGATAAAATCAGTTTCAGAGAATTTTTTGTTTGATTTAGAGTGATCCTAAGTAGGATCTATCCCTCCCTGAGACAAGATACTTGTTTCTACGTTGGTCATTCTTTTTTATGGAGCAAAGCAATACCAACTCTCTCAATTGGTCTTTTAGTTTGGAATGTTGAATACTTGTGTAAAGAGTAGAAAAGTAAAATGTTTTAATACTGTTACAAGATTAAAGAGAGTTAGATTGTATATACTATAAAAGATCTTTGGAAGTTTTAAGTATCCACATCTGATTCACGCCACCTCTAGAATAGGCAGTTTCACAGTAACTTTGAAGCCCGTCTTTGATTGCTGATAAAATAGATGTTGATAATTCAGAAAGAGATTTCGTGTAGCACTTGGAAGACCCAGCAATATACCGTTGTTTATAAGGACACTTATGTAGTTTAGGTATCCAATACAGTGATGGAAGATCAAGTTCTTCATCTTTGTTTATCAAGCAGTTAATGTAATGAGTTTTACACACAAACACGATGTTGTTTGGGGCTGTATCTGCGGGGACAACAACATATTTGTCATGGAGTAGGATAGGTGTTTTGCAACATTTAGGTCTTTTAAGATTGACGTAGCATGGGCATTGATAGACCCATTCAATTTCTTAATTTTGAGTTGTATCAACGACCTCACTGCCTTAATCCATTCGGAAAGAATGTCTACGTCTTCCTTCTCGCGCTTAGCCCATTGTCTGGCGTAATCCTCGACTGAATCCAATACAGTTTTAAAGTTGTATTTCCAATTGATGGATTAAGGCTCACGATATTTTGGACCTTTCGATAACACATTTCGTAAAAAAGTGTTATTAACAATGTTGAGGTCACCGGTAATAACGTGGCCAGCAGGATTATATGTGAATTGGGAACTAGCACAAGTGAAATCAGGAGGTTTAGACTTAAAGTCGTCAATATCGAGATCCTGTAAAATGTGTTTGTAATTGAAAATTTTAGTTGCAATAGGTTTGGTAAAGGTATAAGAAATGATTGGTACAGACCGGTCTTTGAAATAAAGAGGACTTTAACATGCGATTAACCTTTGTCGTTCTTGCATGTTATTGAAATTTCTCATAGTTGCTGTTTGGTTAAATCTGGAGATGCTTTACTGGGATATGTTTTCAGATTTATCAAGCATCAAATTCCTGTCAACCGAAATCTTAAAGCAGCTTTATCATTATTGAGCTGTTGCTCACAATTTTACGTGGTTTGTTTGTGGTGATGAACTTCTCACACATACAAAAAAATAAGTGACTTTAAGAAAAAAAATACGATTCATTAACATACTTTGGTAGTTATTTAGATATTTAAGCTTTCTCAATAACAACCATAACTGAATTTCGAAAATGTCAATAACTTTTGGTAGTAATTGGTTTTTTTAACAAGACATCTATTCTCATTCTTCAATTTACAATGTTGTAGATTTGTTGTTCTAGAATATATAAACACTCGAAAGATCAGTTTATAATTGAACTCATTTTAGGTACCAGGATTATTTTTTGTATTTACGTCAGACGCGCGTTATGTCTACAAAAGAATCGTCAGTGACGCTTGAATCCAAAAAAGTTAAAAAGGCTAAATATGTAAAAAAAAAAGTTTAAAATGTCCATAATTGTAAGTGAATTAACTACAAACGATGCTTCATACAATGCACTGTTTGAATTTTATATTTACCATTCAAAGCTTACAATCACTTTGATTGAGTTGTGTTTTTGAGATTATGTCAGTGTCTTTTTTATTACAATAGATATAAATAATTAATTGACTTTTGGAAAAAACAGATATAGTCGATAAATTTGTAAATAAAAGAGGATGTGGTATGAATGCCAATGAGATAACTCTCCATCCAAGTCATAATTTGTAAAAGTAAACCACAGATAAAATAGTGCATGTTTCTGCCTCAAGAATAGATTACCTTAGCTTTATTTGGCAAAACTTTTAGGATTTTTTGGTCCTCAATGCTCTTCAACTTCGTACTTTATTTGGCCTTTTTAAAATACTTTTATTTGAGTAACACTGATGAAACTTTTGTAGACGAAACATGCGTCAGGCATAAATATAAAATTTCAATCCTGGTATCTATGTTGAGCTTATTTAAAATACAAATCTGTATGAGTGTACTCTGTGGTAGAATTATTCTAACGTCTTTGTTATGTAAGCATTGACGCAATATATATATATATTAGACCATGCGAGAAAATAAAAACATTGATAATTTCGTTACATTACACTTTCGAATATATGTCATCCTTATATGACGCTTGTGCAACCAGGTGTTTGTCTTACGTATTATATCCCAATCGTCATAGTCTATATTATAGCAAATGTTTCATAATTTCAATAACAATGTCTTTTGAATTGGCTCATTAATATTTCTTTAAAAAGCCAACAGACACTTAATACTACCAATAAAAGAGGTTATAAAATATTTTGTACTTTTAAATAGAAATACGTTAAGAAACTATTATGACTTATATCAATTACCAATTACATCATACAAAACATCATTTCGGGGGAAAAGATGAGAGAAAGCTATTCAAAAAGTACAGTTGAAATATTTAATAAATAATAAATGGACGAGAAAGACAGCAATATCACTGGGAGTTTGAAATTAAGGATTTATAGATAAAGAAAAGCCTTTTTTTCAAATATGCTTCTTGTGATTATGAGTATCATGTGGCCAACGTAAAATACAATGTTGCCTCCCTCAAATTGAATCCATGGAAAATGTCTTAATCTTTATTGACATTCTACGGAAAAAATGTACAAGACAGGTAGCCGCCTCCTATTCCCCACTGAATGTCTGCTGTGTTGTATTTTAGGCTTCATTTCAACTCTCATGAATATAATGGTTTAGTCCTGTCATTCAAAGTATTTAGTCCGACAGAAAACCCTTGCAACCCGGTTGAGTGCGCTGGATAATAAATATACAGCCACGTCCAGTCAGAACTGATAAATCTAATCCTCCCAATCGATTGCCACGTTTCCTGTACGTTTTTAACCCTTTGTTCCTAATTTCTGAGCGGTCTTTTTCATTTTGTTGAGATATTGTCCAATTTGCATGAGATTCAATGTGTCTTTTTATTGATAAATAGTTTTGATTGGTGTTTTTTTCTGTAAAGCAGAACACCGAGTCTAGTTTACACGTCTAGCAGTCTGTTTTCTAGACAAGAACATGCCAATTATCCGCAGAACGATATTTATCCTAACCGATGTAGTGTTTTTATCTTGATTATCTTTACGTCTACATTTTTTCCATTGCGTTGTTTATCAAGTCTTTGGTGTACCTGGAGATCGAACCCACGACTTCTTGCAATTGAAGTTACCACCAAATCAACGAATAGTAAGGTAAATCAAAGGTATCAGGATTATTATTTAGTACGCCAGACGCGCGTTTCTTCTACACAAGCCTCATCGCTGACGCTCATATCACAATATTTATAAAGCCAAACTAGTACAAAGTTGAAGAGCATTGAGGATCCAAAATTCCAAAAAGTTGTGCCAAATACGGCTAAGGTAATCTATTCCTGGGATAAGAAAATCCTTATTTTTTTCGAAAATTCAAATTTTTGTAAACAGGAAATTTATAAAAATGACCACATTATTAATATTCATGTTAACACCGGAGTGTTGACTACTGGGCTGGCAATACCATTGGGGACAAAATGTCCACCAGCAGTGGCATCGACCCAGTGGTGTTAATAGTTATAAGTGTTCGAATTTTAAAGTCAATATATTATTCAGATGTAGCTAGTTAGACGGACATGTATGTAATGGTGTACGTACAAACACGTTCATGATGTTATGGATCAAATTTAGAATCTTCAGTTTTATCATACTTGAAAATAAAGTAGTTTTGTAGAAAGTAGATGTTTTTGTGTTCTGTTAAATTGTTCCTTTTAAAATTGTTGTACCCATATTTTGACTATTTTATTTATTGTTTCTTTAACGCATCAATGTAAATATAATGGAATTTGGTGAGACTGTCATTAAAGTGTGAGGGTTAGCGCTATATAACCAGGTTTAATTCACCATTTTCTACATTTAAAATGCCTGTACCAAGTCAGGAAAATGACAGTTCTTGTCCATTCGTTTTTGATGCGTTTTGTTATTTGATTTTGCCATGTGATTATGGAGTTTTCCTCTAAGTTCAGTATTTTTGTGATTTTACTCTTTTTTTTTTTTTGAACACACAATCTATATTTCAGAAGGAAATACAGCTGGTTGTCTATATTGTGTATTCAAAAATATAAATGTATGAACAAAAAAGAATATAGAATTGGTGAAATTTTCCTGATATAAAGCTATTTTTCCTGTTTGTGTCGAGCTTGCAATATACTTGTTGCGACAGCGAGACATATTAGATTTCGATCGCGTTTCGTCTACAAAAGACTCAGTGACGACCAAAATAAATGTTTTGAATCTGCCAAATAATGCACCAATTTAATGATAATTGAGAACCCGGATAGATTTAACACTCGTAAGGAACGGTCAAATAAAAATAAATGCAAAAAACAAAGAATGTATAAGAAGATTGCTAGGTCTATATAGTATGGCCTATGATATGAAACAAGACCTTTCTCATCAAGTGGAGACACAACTTTAATAAGATGGAACAAAATAAAGTTACTGGAACAACAAATTATTTACAAAAATAACAGTTCGGTAGTTTAAAGTACAAATATATAAGTCAGCATCTATTTAGAAGATGATTAAAAGTTCGAATCGGCGTGAACAAAAAATTCCAGAGCATCTGCTCTATATCCAATGACGTTGGTGTTTGAACCTGCAAACTATAACAGATTTAATTAACACTTAAAAAAACCAGCAGTTTTTATAATTGTTGTTTACGCAACAAAGAACTGGTGTTATGTCTTCTGTTTCCATTGTCATACTGACGTTGAAAACGCGCGTCTGGCGTAAATACAAAATTTAGTCCTGGTATCTATGATGAGTTTATATACATTATAGCTTATATTGATACACAAATGTTAGGGAATATACCATAATATTATGTGGTACGATAACCAATGACACAGATCTTCCCAAGAGACCAACTGACATAGAAATTCACATTTATAGGTCATCATACGGCCTTCCTTAATTAAAAACAATCCATACCGCATACTCAGCTATAAGAGGCCTTGAAATGTTTAGTGTTATACCTGTCATAGATTACCTTAGTCGTATTTGGCACAACTTTTTTGAATATTGGTTCCTCAATGCTCTTCAACTTCATACTTGTTTGGCTTTCTACTTATTTTGATCTGAGCATCACTGTTGAGTCTTATGTAAAAGAAACGCGCATCGAGTGTATTAAATTATAAGCCTGGTAACCTTTGAAAACTAAATAAACGAGAAAATTAATGGCCTGATGAACAAATTAATAAACGAAAACAAATATAATTCATGGTATACAGTAATGAACCACAATTTCGGTTAGTTTTCTACAGTTTGGTCTATGTTCTTAAACCTGTTGTCCCCCTGCCTTAAGACCCTCTCATCAGAAGGTGATGCAAACTTTAAATACTAGTAAGATTTAATAATAAGGTGACCGGAACAACACAGAACACAACGGGTGCCACGTGTGGAGCAGGACCTGCTTTCCCTTCCGGAGCACTTGATATTACCGTTTTTCGTTGGGTTCGTGTTGCATAGTTTTTTAGTTTTCTATGTTGTGTCTTGTGAAGGATTTTTTGTCTGTTTTTTTTTCCATTTTTTAGCAATGGCGTTGTCAGTTTATATTTGATATATGAGTTTGCCTGTCCCTCTTGTATCTTTCGCCCCTCCTTAGTAAAAGTATTCCTACTTACAGCTCGATAGATTAAAATACAAATCTTAGTCACTCACATAACTAGAGCATAAGTCTAGAAGATGACAAAGTACAAAATCTAGATCATCATTCTGCTCTATGTTCATTGACGTTGATGTTACACCTGTAAACTATATACCATAAGAATAAGAAGATATGGTATAATTGCCTATGAGACAACTCTACACAAGAGAACAAATAACATAGAAATTAACATTTATAGGTCATCATACGGCCTTCTTTAATTACAAAAATCAATACGCATACTCAGCTATAGGAGGCTTTGAAATGTTGAGTATTATCCCAGGCATATATTACCTTAGTCGTATTTGGCACAACATTTTGGAATATTGGCTCAGTAATGCTCTTCAACTTCATACATGTTTTGCTATCTACTTATTTGAATCTGAGCGTCACTGGTGAGTCTTATAAAGACGAAACGAATGTCTGGCGTATTAATTATAAGCATGTAACCTTTGCTAACTAATTAAACGAGACTATTAATGGCCTTATGTACAAACAATTTTACGAAAACAAATATGATTTATGGTATACAGTAATAAACCACAACTACTGTTAGTTTTCTACAGTTTGGTCTATTTTCTGAAACCAGTTGTTCCCCTGCACAAAGACCCTTTTCATCATGAGGTGATGAAAACTTTAAATACTAGTGAGATGTAAACAATAAAGTGACCGGATCAAAACTCAACACGACGGGTGCCACATGTGGAGCAGGATCTGCTTTCCCTTCCGGAGCACCTGCGATCACCGCCAGTTTTTGGTGGGGTTCGCGTTGCAGTCATTAGTTTTCTATGTTGTGTCTTGTGTACTATTATTTGTCTGTTTTTATTTTCATTTTTTTGCGATAGCGTTTTCAGTTTATTGTTGATCTATGAGTTCGACTGTCCCTCTTGTATCTTTTGCCCCTCCTTAGTTAAAGTATTCACAACAATAACAGTTCAATAGATTAAAGTACAAACCTGAGTCACACATATATTTGGAGGATCTTTTTAGATGATTCAATGTACAAAATATGTGCTAACAAATAATTCTAGATCATCTGCTCTCTATCTATTGACGCAATATATTAGAATCTTCAAATTATAACAGATCTAATTATCACTTAAAATAAATCAAGCGATGTTTGTGTAACCAAGTATTGGTATATGTCTTCTGTGTCTATTTTTATTGGCACGTTGATATATATTAGCAAATTTTGATTATCACAAACTTAATTGAATAAATCATAAAAAAAAGATGTGGTGTAATTGCCAATGAGACATCTCTTTACAGCAGACCAAATGATATAGCCATTAACGATTATTAGTCACCATACGGACTTCATTGATGTATTAAAACCCGTACATCATAGTCAGCTGTAAAAGGCCTAAAAAAATCCAAATGTAAATCAATTCATACGATAAAAACTAACGGCCTTATGTACAAAATAACAAACGAAAAACAAATATGATATACAGTATTAAACGACAACCACTGTTAGTTTCTACTGTATGGTTTATGATTGGAAATAGTTGCCCCAGCCCCCAACCACTGCACCAGGTCCCAAGACCTTTCTCAGCGGGGAAGACGCAAACTTTAAATGAGATGTATACAATAAAAAGACTGGAACAACCCCAAAATATTGGTAAAATGTGTTCACGATAATACGGATAATAACAGAACTGTTTGGTAGATTAAAGTACAAATATGTGTAACTCAATAAATTTAGAGGATCTCTTTAGTAGATGATGTAAAGAACAAATCTGTGTGACTCAACCATTCTAGAGTATCTGTTCTATTTATTGACGCAATATATTTGACCCTGCAAAACAACAACAGTTTTAATTAACACTTAGCCAATTGTTTTTTTCATTAAGTGAGTTTGTTTAACCCAATATTTGTAAAACATTTCTATCCTCATAAAGACTTTGATATACTAGTGGCAAATTTTGATGCATACACATGTTATTATATAACAGTTATAATAGTACATTATCTCCGATATGACCTTTTTTCTCACATAGGAAATTGCAATTGTGTACCACAAGAACAATTATTGCCTGAAAGGATATTTTTTTGGTCAACAGGACAAACATTTTCGCATTTGGAGCATTTTCTTCTATGTAATAAATGTATTGTCCATGTGATTCTTTTTTATTGGATATAATGTTAAACCTATTGAACATGTTTGTTTGTTGTCTTTACAGTGATGCGCGAGGCAACGATTTTTCAAACCAAAATCCTTATATAACACCGAACAACAATGCCTGAGTGAGATACATTTCTTAATTTTCATATGCCGGTTTACAAGATGTATTATGGTATACCTTTGTACGTTTGTCCATCCGACTGTCCGTCCGTCTTCAACATGTCGAACAGTAACTAAAAAAAAATTTCGTTTTTTATTTTTTATAAATTTCAGATTTTATGTTTCAGGGATACATGCATAGTGTTGTATTCTTTGAAAGGGTGATTTTGCAGTTTTCAGACAATATTTCTGAAATGTTTTCACTAATTTGCAAGACATTCTCATGAAACTTTGGTGACTATTTTATATCTATCAACATACGCTTCCTTTCAATTATTATGAATTGAAGATTTTATATTTCCGAGCTATGGGGTTTTATTCATTCAAAAAGGATGGATTTTCCATATTTTTTTTTTTACAATAACTCAGAAACGCAAATTCCAGTAAAACTTTGGTAAATTGATTATATATATTGACGTACGCTCCCTTCCGATTTTCATAAACTTCTGATATTAAATTGAGAACTCATTGGAATTATTCTGTGAAAATGCGAAGGGCGTATCATCCACTCATGGCGCAGCTGTTTTTTTTCTTATTATTTACTTAATAAATATAAGAAGATATGGTATGAGTGCCAATGATACAACTCTCCATCCAAGTCGTAATTTGTAAAAGTAAACCATTATAGGTCAAAGTACGGTCTCCAACACCGAACATTGGCTGAACAGCAAGCTATAAAGGGCCCCAAAGTTCAGAGGGGTCTAATCTATATAAAACACGAGAAACGAGAAATTTTTATGAACCACATATTACACAAACGACAACCACTAAGCATCAGGTTCCTGAATTAAAACAGGTACTAACAGATGCAGCGGTTAAACATGTTAAACCTTCACCCTTACTTGAAACAATAATGTAACATCCCAACCTAGAAGACACACTACAAAATAAAAATTAAAGTGATATAGCTTAATCAAAAGACATATTAAAACGAACAAGTGAATATTACCTGTACAAATAAAAAATACAATATAATTACAAAATAAATATAATAAGCGGTGACAAAAAACATTTTCAGAAAGTCAACTATATCCTTGAACAAAATGCCGCCATATGGTAGAAACAACCAAATCCCGTCGAGTTATAATATACACAAACAGTTTTGTTGTTCATAGTACGAGTGCATGAGATAAAATGTAGTCACACCAAACATTATCAAAGCTGGTAAAACTAAATGACGAATAGAGAGAATGACAAAAAAAAGCGTTACTTATTGTATCATCAAGTCAAATTAACAAGAAAGTACGATTTGAGAGTATACTCGCAAATACTGAAAGCTAGTTATGTTTTAAAACATCACGTTTCAATAAAACAATATCCGGTCTAGCATTCTGGTACAAAAGACCTGTGAAACGTGGATGGTGATACTCTTGCGAATAAAGAGTCAATAGTTATCAAAGGTACCAGGATTATAATTTAGTACGCCAGACCCGCGTTTCATCTACTCATCAGTCACGCCCATGTCAAATATTTATAAAGCCAAACAAGTACAAAGTTGAAGAGCATTGAGTACCCAAAATTCCCAAAACTTGTGCCAAATATATACGGCTAAGGTAATATATGTTAGGGACAAAAAAAAATAAACATATACGTAGGCATAATAATCCTCAAGACGTCAGGATGATCCTCAATGTACGCAAATATAAACATTAAAGAATGAAATACACAGTTTAACTAATTTCATTTTTTGACGGAAATCAGTAAATTATCCTATTCAAACGGATTATTTAAATAATTTCTGAGTGTAGAAAAATATAACCACAGTTAATAAGATATAGGCTGGCGCCATTGCATTGGTTGAATTGTATATAACGCATACAAAACTTTAGTATGGTACAAATGTGTACGCAACTAATTCTTTCTGTAAGATAATTCAATTCCTAAATGTTGTCATCAAGTATAAAGGCAACTCTTCAAAAACGAATTGAAAGAGGGACATTCAAACTCACTAATCAAAAACTAAACTAATAACGCCATGGCTAAGAAGGAAAAAGACAAACAGACAAACACATGAAAGAATAGAACACAAAATACAACACAGAAAAATAAGACTAAGCAACAAGAACCCCACGTAAAACTGAGGGTACTCTCATGTACTCTAGAAGGTAACCATATGACACCAGTCGTGCTGCTCATATTAGTACCAGGCTTATAATTTTGTACTCCAGTCGCCCATTTGGACTAAAAAAGTCTTATCAGTGACGCTCATATCAAGAAAGTTTTTTGGGGATGTGTCAATGTATTATAGCTTTAATGTTTGTGTCATTTTGGTCTTTTGTAGATAGTTGTCTCATTGGCAATCATACCACATCTTCTTTTTTATACTAATGAAAAAAATCACTAATTTTTCTTAATTTTTCAATGATTTTAGACACTGCTAATTTATTCAAATGATCACATCTATGATAATTCATGTCAACATTATTCATCTTCAGATTATTGCAGAACAGGATCTAAAGAATCAATCGTTAAAAATAGATCAAATTGCATTCGATAGCTTGACTTTCCCTTTCCTTAAATATTATTTGAAAATGCAAAGAACATATAGCTCACAATACAAAAAGCTACATTTCAACAACTAAAACATGTTCAACAATAGTTGTTTAGACAATGAAAAACATACTTTATAAAGTGCAAGTGCTTTATCTACACCAATAGCATTTGGATGCAAATAATATATAAGAACAGAAACAGTTCAAATGCTAAATGACCAAAAAGGTCCTTGTCATAATAGCCAAATCCATCTTAGGTCAGCTTTTTCTAAAGGGAATTCAAAACTTTTCAGGTGGTTGATCAGCAAACTATTAGTTTTCTCGTTTGAATTGTTTTACATTGTCTTATCGGGGCCTTTTAAAGCTGACTATGCGGTATGGGCTTTGCTCATTGTTGAAGGCCGTACGGTGACCTACAGTTGTTAATGTTTGTGTCATTTTGGTCTTTTGTGGATAGTTGTCGTATTGGCAATCAAACCACATCTTCTTTTTTATAAGTACGGAAAGAACCTATATTTTACAAGTCAACATGATACATTAACATCAAATAATAATGCAAAGAAACATCCAGCTTACAATATATAATTATCAATATTAAATTCAAAAAAAAAACATCTGATTTTTTTGGCCGAATTCACCCCAAAACATAAAAAATTATCACTCTTTTAGAACTTCAAATTAGTACTTTTTTGTTCTTTTTAACTTTTTTGGATTCGAGCGACACTGATGAGTCTTTTGTAGACGAAACGCGCGTCTGGCGTATATACAAATTTTAGTCCTGGTATCTATGATGAGTTTATTTAGATGTGTTCAATTCTTTGAATGCGACATCACATCACTTAGACGCAATGACATACATTGGAACAAGAATATTTCTGAAAGAAAAGTGTGACAGATAAAAACACATGTTTATTAGACAGTCACAACTTTAGATTTAGTATTAGTATCTACTATTGTAGATTTCAGAGAATGCTTTATTTATGTTAGGCCATGATCGACACACTTAATACTGGAAAGATGATGACGATGTGATGGCAATTTACCAATGTAAAGCTGTACTGACTCCGCTGAAAGAAAAGAGCTATTATTTAACACAAACTTTAAAAAATATTTGATATGGACTATTTTACATTTTTATTAGTCAGATCGAGCTGTATTTTTTGCACTTTGAAGAAATGGTTTACTTTTCTACAAAAAGAATTTTTAAGGTGTACTTTCCTGATGAAAAGAATATCAACAAAAACAAAAATAAAAATAGACGTACGTGCATCAGCTTTTGACAGGTGATACAAAAATGTTAGCACCATGAAGTTGTTAAATGGGTTAATCAATACCTGCTGCTTTGCTAACGCTTGCTGTGAGAGTGACGGAAGATGCGAACAAACAAACAGGATGTTGTCCTCGGATCAAAAAGAAAGAACCAATATTATACATGTCAAAGCTCAAAATAAGCTCACCATACAAGAATTAAAATTGTTTATGGCAGACGCGTGTTTCGTTTTAATCAATGTCATCATCAGTGACATTTGAAGGGCATGTGTCTAATATTCTATAAACAATTCAATGTTTGGTTTTGCGAGTACAATTAAAAGAAAACGTTGTCCTTCTTTCTTGTTTAAGGAGGTAAAATCTTTTTTGTAAATGCAATACAATTTTTCTAAGCAGTTTAATTAGGGAAAGTCACGACCCTGTTAGTAGGACGCATAAAGCATATTTCAAAGAAACCAGGCTTACATCTACTTTATTCTACATTTGGTAGAAAGCTGTCTCATTGGCAATCATGCCACATCTCCTTATTCTTATACTATAATTTTATAAATTAATAAGTATTCTGTGTGGTGATTTTAAAGCTTAATCTTTTATAGTAAATTGGCAGGAAACATTTTGTCTTTTATAACAAAACAAGATACTGTAAGATTTGTCTTTGCAGATAGATTTTATTTGATAACAAACGGTTATTAAAATTTTGCTATATTATTGCTACCAAAAATTTCAATAAGCTTTCACTGAGGTCGAGTATTCAGCTACATAATCAAGCTGATAAACTAATTACTAGATGATCCTACAGTGAGACCTATGTTCAATAGTTAGACTCATTTTGAATAGCAGGGTAAAGGGTGTGCAGGTAACAAACATTAATAAAACAAATACACACAAGAACAGTGTTTAAAATGAAGTACGTACAACTTGGACATAATCTTCTCTAGACGGTCCTTTATATACAGGACAAAAAATAAATCATTTAGGATTTATAGGGTGTAAAAACGAAACCGGAAGTATCCAATCCTTCTATCTACCATTTTATCTCTACAGTATGCGTTTTATGCAAAACTGTAAAGGTTACACACTCCATATATTCATGATACTATAACATGTTTATCTAACACAAAACAATGTTCCCTATCTAAGAACATTTATAAAGCTATTTAAATTTCAGACATATTGTCAATGTCAGGTCATCATCGACAAACATAAATACTGGACAGATGGTGACGATGTGATGACCGTTGACCAATAGCGGTACTGACCCAGCGGTATACGAAAGAGATCTCACTTAACATGCTTAATACAAACGCAAATTCAGTTTATGTCAAATATTTATTGTTTTGGTATGAGTCAGATGGAACTGTATTTTTTTGCTGTTTGAAGAAAAACAAATTCTACAAAAAATGTTTTTTATATATGCGTTCTTGATGAAATGAATATCAACAAAAATACAATAAAAACAGAGGTACATATATTAGCTTATGTTAGGTGAAAATAAAAGTAGTTAGCACGACAAAGTTGTTAAATGGGTTATTGACTGCCTGCTGCTTTACTTTATAGTCAACTATCCAACTATCAGTATAAAGGCAGTCCGAAGGTCCACGACTTTATTTGGTCATACTTTATTACTCAAATCTTGTAACGCTTGCTGTGAGAGTGACGAAAGTAACGAACAAACAAACAGGGTGTTATCCTCGGATTACTAAAAGAAAACTTATATAATACATGATTTAGCTCAAAATAAACTCACCATAGATACCAGAATTAAAATTGTTTGCGCCAGAGTCGTGTTTTGTTTTCATAAGAGTCAACAGTAACGATCGAACAAAAAAGTAAAAAGGCCATTCAAAGTACGAAGTTCAAGGGCATATGTCTCCTATTCTTTAAATAATTAAATTTTTGATTTTGCAAGAATAATGAAAAGAAAAATATCTTCCTTTATGCTTGTTTAATAAGATACGTCTTGTTGGCAAATATTAAAAAATTCTTTAAGCAGTTTGATAAGGAAATGTCATTATCCAGTTAGTGGGAGGCAAAACACATTTGCTGACTTTATATAATTCAACGGGAACCATTCTTACATCTACGTTATGCTAAATTTTGTAGAAAGTTGTCATTATACCACATCTTCTTATTTTCATATTATGATTCGCTGCGTTTATTTTTTAATAAAACATTTACACTTGACTCTAGTCAATTATGCGTAATACGGCTAAGACACACTTAGTGTTCGAATTATTGAATATATTGAAAATATCTAATTAATTAGCTACATCTCTCCATTTCAAAAATTGTTTCTCATTTTGAAGTTTTCATGGAATCTTGGAACAAATGTGCTCGATTACGCCAGCTCAATTTAAATTCGAACTGGACGTCCGGTTACGGTATTGATATTATTTTGGCAGAAACTCAAACAATGCGTAGTGTTTGAAACAAAGAATTCAAATAAAGTAAAACTACAAGGGACAAAGGTCACCAAATATAAGTGTCAACCAGTATTCTCAGACAAATATGTCAAAAACTTTATAAAACAACTCTGATAATTTAATTTGATTGTAATAAAATGTGTGGATTCATTAGAAATGTACACTTTTGGCCCATTAACTTCAGTAGCCGTCACATCAAATTATATGGTATGCATTTTCAATATAAAATGAATACCGTAGATATCTTAAGGTTTGGTTCTTATAGTTTGTTGTTATGAAACTATTTGTCTTTTATAAAATAAAAATTACTTTAAGGATGTACTTAGGTGAGGTTTTGAAATTTGTGTCAAATGTTCGGACTCCTTGGTGTTTTTCCATACAATACAATGTAAAATATTTTGCCCTATAACACCCATTTATTTTTTCATATAAGACTAAATAGCTCATGAAAGGTCATTTACCAAAATTTTAGAAGATTCTTAATTTTTTTTCTTTTGTTTTGAGACCAAAATAATACAAATGCAAATATAAGGTAAAAATCCGAGTCAGCCTTTTCCCGCCATATTTTAAATATCAAATATCTAGAAAAGGAGGTCCATGACCTATCAATATCTTTAGCATATCTTTATCCTTAATTGATGCTCTACCAGCTTATAGTATCATTTTTAATTTCTTAATTTCTTAATTTTTACCTAACCTCACCTAAGTACATCCTTAAGATGTTTCTTTGCAGATAATTTGTTTTTGATAACAGACGGTTATTACAGTTTTGCTGTAATCCTACTGAAAGTGTCTATAAGCTTTCAATAAGGTTGAGTGTTCATCTACATAGTCAATCAGATATATATTTAGATGACCCTACAGTGAGAACATCGTATGTTTTATAGTGTGACTCTTTTGGAATAGCAATGTGGGGAATGGGTTCGGGGTAAATCAGTAATAAAAGAAAAAAAACATTTACTTTACAAATAAGAATAATGTTAGAAATGAAGTATTTGAAACTTGGAAGAAATCCGTTCCAGATGCACCTTAATACGACAAAAAAGTCATCTGTGTCATGCGCTATTTCCCATCTGTGACTTTTGGGCCTATTCACTATTGTGTGTTTGGATTCATTAGGATTACTACGTAGCAAAACTATACCGGAACTTTCCAATCCTTCTATTTACATTTTTTTTTATCTCTGCAGTATGCGTTTTATGCAAAACTGTAAACGTTACACACTCCATGCATGTATGATACTATAACATGTTTACCTTACACAAAACTATGTCTCAAATTAAGAACATTTATTAAGTTCTTTAAATTTCAGACATTTTGTCAATGTCAGGTCATCATGGCGCCCTTAATACTTCACAGATGGTGACGATTTGATTATAGTTGACCAATAACGGAACTGACCTAGCGGTGAAAAAAAGAGCTCTCATTTGACACAAAAGGCAATTTGTTTGATCTGAAATACTTTTACTTTGGTATTTTTCTGATGGAACTGTGTTGTTTGCACATTTAAGAAAGTGTTGTTTTTTTCTACCAAAAAAAGACGTTTAAATGTGTGCATTTCTGAAGAAAATAATATGCAAAAAATCAAACAATAATAAAAACACCTATTTATTTGGTATGAAATATTTTGACCTTGGTATTAATCAGATGAACTTTGATGCTTGCACTTTAAAGAAAATGCTGGTTTTTTTCTACAAAAAAAGACTTTTAAATGTCTGCATTTCTGATGAAAATAATATACAAAAACAACAATAATGAAAACACCAATGTATTTGGTATGAAATATGTCAACCTTGGTATTAATCAGATGAAACTGTAATATTCGCACTTTCTACAAAAAACAAGACTTTTAAATGTGTGCATTCCTGATGAAAAGAATATCAACAACAAAAACCAGTAAAAACAGACGTGCGCACATCATATTTTGATCGCAGGTAAAACATAATAGTTAGCACCACGAGGTTGTTAAATGAATTAATCAATACCTGCTGCTTTATTTTAATTTGAGTCAACGATCCATCTATCACTATTATGACGGTCCGAAGCGATCAAACAAACAGGATATTGTCCTCAAGCTTCGAAAAGAAAACTTATACAATACATGTTAAAGCTCAAAATAATCTCAAAATACATACATACGGAAAGCTGAATACTAAAATTTATGATAAAAGGGATGATTTTTCATTTCCTATCGTTAATTATCCGTTTTTAGATGGTGACGTTCCATTGTCACCATCTTACGGTGTTTATATATCTCAACTTGTACGATTCGCTCGTGTATGTAACAATGTTTTAGATTTTAACGAGAGAAATTTATGTATTACTGAAAAATTATTACACCAGGGTTTTCGATATCACAAACTAGTCAAAACATTTACTAAATTTTATCATCGGTATAAAGACATCATTCGTAAATATAGCTCAACATGCAGACTTTTTATACGTTCAGGTATTTCACATCCAATTTTTTATGGAAATATTCTTTATAAAGCACAAAGGTGTCAGTATTCACCTCATAAACTTACAAAACCTTTGAATAGACTTATTAAGAAGGGATATAATTACGCTACTGTTGTCAAGTCATTAAAGATTGCATATTTTGGCGTTAATATTGAGTCACTGATAAGGTCTTTGCGTCGGAACTAAACACATTTATTCTAAAAACAGTTGTTGGCATGACACGGGTTATGTTCTTCTCATATATGTTATGATGGTATGATACTAAACCCCTTACGGGAAGGATTGTGCCTGATGTTCATATGATGAAATCATAATCTTTCAGTCAGTTTAATTGAAGTCTGGAGCTGGCATGTCAGTTAACTGCTAGTAGTCTGTTGTTATTTATGTATTATTGTCATTTTGTTTATTTTCTTTGGTTACATCTTCTGACATCAGACTCGGACTTCTCTTGAACTGAATTTTAATGTGCGTATTGTTATGCTTTTACTTTTCTACACTGGTTAGAGGTATAGGGGGAGGGTTGAGATCTCACAAACATGTTTAACCCCGCCGCATTTTTTGCGCCTGTCCCAAGTCAGGAGCCTCTGGCCTTTGTTAGTCTTGTATTATTTAAATTTTAGTTTCTTGTGTACAATTTGGAAATTAGTATGGCGTTCATTATCACTGAACTAGTATATATTTGTTTAGGGGCCAGCTGAAGGACGCCTCCGGGTGCGGGAATTTCTCGCTACATTGAAGACCTGTTGGTGACCTTCTGCTGTTGTGTTTTTTTATTTTGGTCGGGTTGTTGTCTCTTTGACACATTCCCCATTTCCATTCTCAATTTTATTAGAATTAAAGTGTCAGCAGTGACACTGGTATAAAAAGGCTGAAAGGCCATACAAATTACGAGATTGAAGGGCATATGCCTACTATTCTATAAAACGTTTTGATTTTGTAAGTAAAATAAAAAGAACATTTTTTCTTCATTTTGTTTAATAGGGCACATGTTGTTAGTAAATGCAATATAATTTTTCTTTTCAGTTTAAATAAAAAATATTATTATCTAGTTTGTGGGGTGCATAAAGGAGTAACGAAATATACCAGAGTGACATGTAAACTCATAAGTAAGCTTGATATTATTGTAACAGAAACTCACACACTTATATAAATGTTTGAAACAAATATTCAAAATAAAGTAAAACGACAAAGGGAAGATCATGATAAAAGTCAACCAGTATGCTTAGACAAATGTAACCAACAACTTGTGTAATGTGTTTGAAATAGAATATTTAGTTTTATTAAAAATGTGCACTCTTAGTCTATAAACCTAAGTAACTGTGTCATAAAATTGATTATAATGCATTTGCAATAAAACAAAATGTCCTGGATACATTTTTGGTGGGGTTCGTGTTGCTTATTCTTTAGTTTTCTATGTTGTGTCATGTGTACTACTGCTTGTCGGTTTTTCTTTTTCATTTTTAGCCATGGCGTTGTCAGTTTATTTTCGATTTATGAGTTTGACTGTCCCTCTGGCATCTTTCATCCCTCTTTTTTTTTAGCTTCCTCTATTTTAATTTCTTGTTCTGAAACTATATTACTTTTTATATAATAAAAAAAGATACTTTGATAATTCATTTTGGGTACTAGTAACTGACGGTTATTTAATTTTGCTGATAGATTCCATTAGCTGTGAATCAGATCGAGTATCAACCTACAAAGTAATTCTAATGAACTAAATAGATGACCTCTATATTGAGACCATCATATGTTTTATCGTATTGGCTCTTTTGTGCTAACCTGTTGGGAGGGGGGTGAACAAACGGTTATTAAACAATCCAGTTATTGTTCACACACGAATAATGTTAAAAATGAAGTACGCAAGGTTCATCAGAAGAATTCTTCTCTAGAAGCGCATCTACAAGACTTTTTGTTTTATATATAGATTAGACTGTCGGTTTTCCCGTTTGAATGGTTTTACACTAGTAATTTTGGGGCTCTTTATAGCGTGTTGTTCGGTGTGAGCCAAGGCTCCGCCTTTTTTAAATTGTTATTTGGATGGAGAGTTGTCTCATTGGCACTCACACCACATCTTCCTATATCTATTTAAAGGATTCATCTGAACCATCAACTATTTTCATTACGTGACTTTGAGATCTATACGTATACGGTCATGGGGACTTATATTACTACGTGTTGTACGAGTTTACCATGTTACTCTTCAAGTAAGCATTTTCATCAAAACTTTAAAAGTTACACTCTCCGCGAATTCGTGATATTATAAAATAGTTATCTTGCACAAAACAAAGTCCCAAGCTGATAACCATTATCAAGCTCTGATAATCGACAAAACACAATGTCATACACAAAGAAACATTATCAAGCTCTGATAATCTATAAAAGACAATGTCATAAACTAAGAAACATTATCAAGCTCTGATAATCGACAAAACACAATGTCATACACAAAGAAACATTATCAAGCTCTGATAATCTATAAAAGACAATGTCATAAACTAAGAAACATTATCAAGCTCTGATAATCTATAAAAGACAATGTCATAAACTAAGAAACATTATTAAGCTCTGATAATCTATAAAAGACAATGTCATAAACTAAGAAACATTATCAAGCTCTGATATTCTATAAAAGACAATGTCATAAACTAAGAAACATTATCAAGCTCTGATAATCTATAAAAGACAATGTCATAAATTAAGAAACATTATCAAGCTCTGGTAATCTATAAAAGACAATGTCATAAACTAAGAAACATTATCAAGCTCTGATAATCTATAAAAGACAATGTCATAAACTAAGAAACATTATCAAGCTCTGGTAATCTATAAAAGACAATGTCATAAACTAAGAAACATTATCAAGCTCTGGTAATCTATAAAAGACAATGTCATACACAAAGAAACATTATCAAGCTCTGATAATCTATAAAAGACAATGTCATAAACTAAGAAACATTATCAAGCTCTGATAATCTATAAAAGACAATGTCATAAACTAAGAAACATTATCAAGCTCTGGTAATCTATAAAAGACAATGTCATAAATTAAGAAACATTATCAAGCTCTGATAATCTATAAAAGACAATGTCATAAATTAAGAAACATTATCAAGCTCTGATAATCTATAAAAGACAATGTCATAAACTAAGAAACATTATCACGCTCCGATAATCTATAAAAGACAATGTCATAAACTAAGAAACATTATCAAGCTCTGATAATCTATAAAAGACAATGTCATAAACTAAGAAACATTATCAAGCTCTGATAATCTATAAAAGATAATGTCATAAACTAAGAAACATTATCAAGCTCTGATAATCTATAAAAGACAATGTCATAAATCAAGAAACATTATCAAGCTCTGATAATCTATAAAAGATAATGTCATAAACTAAGAAACATTATCAAGCTCTGATAATCTATAAAAGACAATGTCATAAACTAAGAAACATTATCAAGCTCTGATAATCTATAAAAGACAATGTCATACACAAAGAAACATTATCAAGCTCTGATAATCTATAAAAGACAATGTCATAAATTAAGAAACATTATCAAGCTCTGATAATCTATAAAAGACAATGTCATAAATTAAGAAACATTATCAAGCTCTGATAATCTATAAAAGATAATGTCATAAATTAAGAAACATTATCAAGCTCTGATAATCTATAAAAGACAATGTCATACACAAAGAAACATTATCAAGCTCTGATAATCTATAAAAGACAATGTCATAAATTAAGAAACATTATCAAGCTCTGATAATCTATAAAAGACAATGTCATAAACTAAGAAACATTATCAAGCTCTGATAATCTATAAAAGACAATGTCATACACAAAGAAACATTATCAAGCTCTGATAATCTATAAAAGACAATGTCATAAATTAAGAAACATTATTAAGCTCTGTTAATACAGAGACTCTACAAATATTTACTTTCATAATGTATATATAAATGAACAAATAAAGGCTACAGTAGTATACCGCTGTTCGAAATTCATAAATCGATTGAGAAAAAATCTGGGTTACAAACTAAAACTGAAGGAAACACATCAAATATAAGAGGAGAACTACGACACAATAGAAACACAACATTAACATGTAACACACACAGACACGAACTATAATATATCAATGGCCATTTTCCTGACTTGGTACAGGACATTTTAATAAAACAAAAATGATGTGTTGAACCTGGTTTTGTGGCATGCCAAGCCTCCCGCTTTTATGGCAATGTTATATATAACATTAAAAGGACAACATTACATGATAGGACTACAATAAACATATTTATTTATAGTGGATTGGGAAACAAGTTTTGCAACTTATATTAATCCCTTTCCACTTTGCGGGTGCGTGTTCTGCCTTGTAGCGGCATTATTCTGCTCTTCTTTGAAATGTACAAGGGTGCCTTTAACGTGCAAGAGATATGGCTATCTCTCAACACGAGTCAGCCATTTATCGTCCCCTTCCGACGGACTAGTTACGTTGTGTCACCGGTTATAAAGGTACAGTGTTATGACAGTAAAGATTTGAATTGAATTGAATTGAATTGTCAATCTATGAAGAAATATGTTAAAACTAAGAAAGATTATTAAACTCTGTTAATCTGTTAATATGCAAATTAGTAGAAACAACTCAATATTATCGGACACCAATAGTAATTTCCAGTAATTTATACTAGCGTTATTTTTTTACTTGCAAAAATCGTAAAAATAAATCGTTCTCGAAAATAAGTATTTGGGTCCTTTGCGGTAATATATCAATGTATATAACGCCTAACATTTCTACGTACATGTATTTATAAAATCTTCACTTTTGAAAGAGTAGGTTAGAGCATTCCCAAAGAAGTTCATTTAGTGTTGTTTCCATCAACTATTGATAGAACTTCTGTTTTAAGTAAAAACGTATTTCCCCTTCAACTTTTGGATACTCGAAATTTGTCAAAATCTACACAAATGGCAGTTTTCTTTAATCAATTAATTTAACTCGATGCTTGTTTCAAGTTATATAAACAGACGTAAGCCAATCAACCCATGGGAAGTGTAAAAACTATTTAACACCATTAATTTATTAAACGTTTAGTCATACTAAGTCTAGTGTTTTTATTTGGAGTCGTGTGTCAAACTGTTATCAGAATTTATCACTTTTTTTCGACATATTTTCTGTTTGATTAAAACCATGTAATATGTCTTGTACATGTCAGATAGTGACGTTAAATATTAGCGAGAAATATATACAAGGATGTTTTGCGTGTCTTTATATGGACAAAAAATACTTTTAACTGCATGTCCTTACGCAGTTATTCATGTTAATGACGTTTGCACTATTTTTTAACAGAAAATACCCCCTGTCCTTTAACAGCAGGTCCTTATACGTTATAGAAATGGAAGAACTGTCCACTATCATCTTACATCAGACCTACGCAAAACTTTCACTGTAGGTCCTTGTAGATATTTTTAAAATCCACTACAGGACTGTGGATTCATTTATTTTCGTGGGTATCAATTTTCGTATATTTGGAAAAACTTGCATTTTCGTAGAATTTTTGAAATCATAGCATTGCAAATCCTTGCATACAAAGCCAACATAAGTTATGTAATTCGTTGCACATTTGAATTTGTGGTTCATCTGTATCGACGAAACCCACAAAAGTTACTATCAAATAATAACGAATCCACGGTACCCTTAACAGCAATTTCCTACGACTATAGCTGGAAAGCAGTTTA
This sequence comes from Mytilus edulis, assembly GCA_019925275.1. NCBI lineage: Eukaryota > Metazoa > Mollusca > Bivalvia > Mytilida > Mytilidae > Mytilus > Mytilus edulis. Next base: position 50,085,833 of record CM034358.1, read on the forward strand.
ACAGCAGATCCGTACGGGTGGTCAAAAAGTCCCCTTTTCCTTTAACAACAGGTCTGCACGGAAAAAACCTATTTTTCTTAATTTGAAATTTCGTTTTGCTCTTCTTTATGCATGTTATGTTTAGGCACATTATTATTGTATCACTAAATTCTTCTCTTTTCCATTTTTTGTGGTAAATTTTTTCTCTATTATTTTTTTTTGGGGTCCAATATTCTATATTCTGTAAAGTTTATCAAGACTCGCTATTAAATTGTTAAATTTTCTGCGATACTTTCACTATGAATTGTTAAATTTTCTGAGATACTTTAATAAATGGAAACGTATGTATCATACAAAAAGAATTATTCATGATTCTTATATTTATTCCTATAATACATAATTCCTGTATTGTGAAGTCATTTCATCGGTATAAGGAAATAATTCGTAAATATAACTCAACATTCAAACATCTTATACGTTCAGGTACTTCACATCCAATATTTTATGGTAATATTCTTTACAAAGAACAAAAATGTCAGTATTCACCTCGAAAGCTTACAAAACCTATAAACATACTAATTAAGAAGGGATATAGTTACAATACTGTTGTCATGTCATTAAAGATTGCATATTTTGGCTTTAATATTAATTCACTTATAGGGTCTTTGCATCGGAACTAAACACATGTATTTAAAAAAACAGTTGTTTGCATGACACGGGTTATGTTCTTCTTATTTATTTTATGATAGTTTGATACTAAACACCTAACTGGAGGGATTGTGTATGATATTCACATGATGAGGACCTAATCTTTCAATCAGTTTAATTGAGGTCTGGAGCTGGCATGTCTGTTAGTCTGTTGTTATTTATGTATTATTGTCATTTTATTTATTTTCTTTTGTTACATCTTCTGACATCGGACTCGGACTTCTCTTGAACTGCATTTTAATGTGCGTATTGTTATGCATTTACTTTTCTTCATTGGTTAGAGGTATATGGGGAGGGTTGAGATCTCATAAACATGTTTAACCCCGCCGCACTTTTGCGCCTATCCCAAGTCAGGAGCCTCAAGCCTTTGTAAGTCTTGTGTGATTTTTAATTTTAGTTTCTTGTGTATAATTCGGAGTTTAGTATGACGTCCATTATCACTGTACGAGTATACATATTTTTTAAGGGGCCAGCTGAAGGACGGCTACGGGTGCGGGAGTTTCTCGCTACATTGAAGACCTATTGGTGGCCTTCGGCTGTTGTCTGCTATATGGTTGGGTTGTTGTCTGCTCTATGGTTGGATTGTTGTCGCTTTTACGCATTCCCCATTTCCATTCTCAATTGTATTTAAAAGAAATATTCTTGCTATTGAATTTTTTTTTAAATTATCCTAATTATGATTTTGGTCACTGATTTAGTTTATGAAAGAGAATATTTTTTGTCGTCATAATTCAGTATAAGCGTAAGCAATTAAAATGAAAATGTTATAGAAATATGTTGACATTTTAATAATAGATTCCTTCGTTGTATACGAGGGAGGTTAAACACCATATGTTAAAACAAAGCAATGACGTGTGACCTTTTTAATTAATATAAACATTTAATTTACACCTTCATGTATACAGGAGATGCCATGTCACAGTGAATCCCTTCATATAATTTTTTTAATGCTAAAAAATACAGTTAATTTAAAAACAAACTAACAAATTATGAAGATGCTTTTATGTTGAGATTGAGTAAATATTATTGTCCAGCATGTTTTCTAATTATATTGGTTATGTGTTAAATGACAACCTGGTTTTGGTGAACTTTATTCATGTGATAAGCATAGTTTAAAAATATGACCTTAACGCATAGTAATCTTGGACAAAAAAAAGATCGACCCCTCCTTAAAAAACAAATGGATGTCCACCTGGTTTTGATTAATTGAAGTTTTTTCTTATTCTTTATGTAAAAATAAGATATTACTGCTCAGTTATATTGCACACAAAATATTGACAAAAAAATATATTGTTATACAGGAAAAACGTGGAGCCAGTTTACAATGAATAAGTGTTTTTGAAAAAGAAAAAAAAAAGAATATGTGTTTCATGACTAAATCCATGACTCAAATATAAAAAATACCGTCAGGAATACTAAACACATATAACTTATTCTTCGAAAACATTTCTGTTCTGTTCAACAATGTCCTTGTTACCTATTTTGGGTGATTCTTATTAACTTGAGTTGAGAAGAATTAAACCCAAGTATTCCGGTCATTAGGGTGGTATAAACATACCTTCCCTGTGCCGGTTAACATATATTTACATGTGACCAACAACGCAAACGAACCGTCATGACACGTTATTCTTTTGAACAGCGATATACTACTGTTGCCTTTATTTATTTAGAACATCATTACAGAAAGGGACACAACTCTCGCGACTTTACTATCAACACATACGGCCATTTATGTACATACCAATAGTAACTAATTTTCAACTGAATTGGGTTTTTTTTTTGACTATTTTTACTGCTTATGTTTTGACTCATTATTATTGTGTCGCCAAATTCTTCCATAGATGTATTTGTTTGCGGTTCAATTTTTTTCTATATCAATTTGTTCAGCCCAATTTTCTCATTCTTTAGATTCCATCAAGACTCACTATGACACTTTAAAACTCCTTCGATACATTAATCTGAAAAAACATGCATCATCCAAAACGATTTGTTTATTGACATTAACCCTGTATTGTGAAGTCTTCAAAAGGGAATATTCCTACTTTTTGTAAAAATTGGTAAAACTATAACTTGTGTCACTGATTTTTATTATGTAAGAGAATATTTTTTTTTTGGTTATAATTCAGTACATGCGTTAGCACTGCAATTTTAAGAAGTGAAAGTGTTATAGAAATGTGTTATCATTGTTTCCACTTTGATAACATATCCTAAGTTTATTGAATAAATGCACATTTATACCCCAATGGGGTTGAAGGCATATATAAATGAACACAATACATCATACAAAAATAGCAACAAAAGAACAAACATTATATACATATAAGTATCTATCATGCAGTTGTTGAGTCCACTCTCCTCAGTGACCATGACTTTTTAACAAATGGAGCCGTATACTGCATAATTGACGGACACGAAAGACATAAAACCAATTTATCCACATCATCCATATTATCTATATCAGAATAGGTATTTCTAACTTTCTGCAAAAATTGAAGTCTCAAATCTTTATTTTTAATACATGTAAATAAAAAATGTTCTTCATCATCTATTTTATTTAGACAACAATGTTGACATAAACGTTCTTCCCTTTTTATATTTTTGTATCTACCCCTTTCAATTTCCAAAATATGGTCACTTACCCTTAATTTAGTAAATTTTTTCCTTATTTCAAAGTTATTCTCTTTAAGTAAATAAGGCTCAGTTTCATATTTTTTTTTTATTTTACTATAGATAAATAATTTATTATTTTCTGTTAAAGAATTTAATTTTTTAAAGAACAGCTTTTTATAGTTTTCTTGCATAATATCTTTCATGTGTTTATTCATTTTATATTTTTCTTTTATGAAGTCAATATTTTGTATATCAGATATATTTAAATTATTTTCATGAGTTATATTTTTTACAAAAGTATACCAAGAATAGGTTCCTGTTTCATCCAACAGTTTAGTTGTGCAGTATGCATCATATAACAACGGATTAATTTCTGTGTTAGATACTCTTGCCATATATTTTAGTGCTTGAACCTTTACATATACATCTATTGGATATTGTCCTAACTCTGCCCTTGATGCAATGTTAACTGCTTTTTTACTTAAACCTAGAATTAATTTGCAAAATTTTAAATTCACCTTTTCAATAAAGCTATTATCAATTGATGTAAGTATATCAAAATCTTTATCATTATTTACTGCTCTACTCTGAGACCTCAGTACTTTTTCATAGTAGTCCATATACCAAATTTCTGAGTTATACATTAAAATTGGTTTTATTAAAGATTCAAATAGTTTTTTATGTATATTTATAGGTATATTTTCTATATTATTCATATATTTAAACAAACTGAATAGAACTTTTGTGCCTTTTTTTGATAGTTCCATATGTGATGTATGGAATTTACCAGAAGCCTCTATAATATTACCTAGATATTTATATTTTAATACTTTTTCTAATTTATAACCATCCAAAGTAAACTCTGCTTTAGTGTATGGTATGTTTTTTTGTTGAAATACTATCGCTTTAGTTGTATTTATGTTAATTGACAACTGCCATTTTTTACAATAGTTGCTTAATTTCTCTAATGACTTCTGTAAACCCTCTGCACTTTCAGACAATAAAAGTAAATCATCAGCAAACATAAGACAACTTAATGACATGTTATTGAGATTTACTGGTTTACAGTCACTATCAAAAATTTCAGGAAGGTCATTTATATAAATATTAAAAAGATTAGGACTGAGGCTGTCACCCTGTTTCAAGCCTCTATCTATAAATACTGAATCAGATATGTTTTCTTTATATTTTACTGAAGCTTCAGTGCATTCATACATATTTTTTAACACTTTATATAATTTAGGTCTAATATTATCAGTCTTGATCAATTTATATAGAAGGCCTAGTCTCCAAACTGAGTCAAATGCCTTCTTCAAATCTACAAAACATCCAAATAATTTTTGGTTTTTATTATTTATATATTTATTAATAACTGTTTTTAAAATAAACAAACTATCTGAAGTTCTATTATTCTTTCGGAACCCAAACTGTGATGGACTCATGTTATCTTCAAAAATTATTATCAACCTGTTATTTATGACAGAATTGAATATCTTACTTAAACAATTCATTAGGGAAATACCCCTATAATTAGCTGGATCGAGTAAGTCTCCCTACAGATTCCTACGTTGTACACGAGGGAGGTAATAAAACATCAAATTTTAAAACAAAGCAATAACGTATTTATTAAAAGTAAACATTTAATTTACACCTTCATGTATACAAAGGAGATGCAACATCACACTCAAGCTGTTTTATGGTTTTAGAAACCTAAATAAATGGAGGTCAGATATGAACACCTGTACCGTGAATTACTTTGTATAATTCTTTAAATGCTAAAACAAAACAGTTATTTTTTAAAAACAAAAAATGGTAGTTAAACATCAAATGTTAAAACAAAGCGATGAGCTATAGCTTTTTTTTTATTTTATTAAATATAAACATTTAATTTACACCATCATGTATACCGAGGAGATACAACATCACACTCAAGTTGTTTTATGGTTTGAGAAAACCAAACAAATGGAGGCCGAATATCAACACCCGTACTGTGAATCCCTTTGCATAGTTTTTTGAATGCTCAAAAATACAGTTAATTTACAAAAAAATGTAAATGATAAATATGCTTTAAATATATTTAGATTGAATACAAATTGTTGTTTCACAAATTTTTCTAATCATAGTGTTTATGTGTTAAATGCCAATCTGGTTTTGGTGAACTTAATTTTTATTCTTATTTTTACAATAGTGTAAAAGTATGATGTCTAGACAAAAAAGATCGATTTCCCTTCCCCCTAAAAAATGTATATGTCCAGCTGGTTTTTGATTAATGGTGTAAAATAAGATATTACCGCTCAGTAATCTTGGGGAAAAAATTGATTGACTATTTCCCCCATATTTTTTTTTAATTCTATACAGTAAAGAGGTTGATCTGATTCACCTTGAATATGTGTAACTGTTTCATGATCACATTCATAACTCAAATTTAAAAATAACGTCCGCAAGACAACACAAATAGCTAGTAAATGTTCGAATTTGTGTTTTACTTAAGAATGTCCTTGTTATTCCTTTTTTTGTATTCTAATTTATTTGACTAGGACTTGAGTTCACAGTATAATCAGAACAGAAACATATTAGATCACATGACGTATTGCATCATTTCACAAGGGAGCACAACACTAGCTATTTTACTATCAACACATACAACCAAGTATATGAATAACACTAGTAGCCAATTTTCAACTGAATCGTTTATTTCGATAAGATACGAGATGTCAACACTCATAAAATGAACCCTTTTGTTAATTTTTTTTTTTTTACAAATCTACGATAATGAATGTTTAAAGGCATAGTTACATAGCAAATGACTGTAAAAAAAAAGCAGTAGAGTCAGTTTCAATATGGAAAAGGAGTTTTGCCTGCATCGTTATATTTTCATATGCCCCATGCCAATTGGCCGTTTAAGAAACTATAGGACTATGGGTAATTTAATTGTTCGTAATCCAAAATGAAAAACAAAACTGACGTCATTGGTTGAATTACAATTTTTTATGACGTTTTAACCAATTATTACATTTTGTGTGGACTTTTGAAAATATTACCCAGAATGGATTCGATTTTGAATCAGTGAAGTAGGCAAAAATAAAATAATTCTGTAAATACAAATATTTCCCTAACGGTTATTGAAAACATAAAATGGAAAAAAGTTATCTTATGCAACACATTGGTGTTTAAGACAATTGTAATACAATGTCCAAAATTCCAAACGCCTTTTTCAACGTTTGCATTGCAGAACATCTATATTCAAAATTAGTTATTTTCTGACTGAACTTAAATTTAGAATTATACACTACTGAGTATTCCTTGGTTTATTTGTTTTACCTATCAGAAGTTACCTGGAAATAAAATTGCATTTGTAACATTAGTTCCAGATGGAAGAAATATTCTGTAATATTATTTGCTCTGTAACAAATATTACAGTAATTGTTCGGAATAAAGAGTATAAAACATTTGTTGGAAAAGAAAAAGAAATGATGGGTTTGTTCGCAGAAAAGTGTCTAGTTTCTAACTTCTGTTAGACTGAATAACTATGCGTTGACATACCAAATTTAATCCAGTATCATACAAACCCATGCTGTATATTTATCTTTAAAAGGTACACACAGATGAGTTGCTAATATCAAAAGAAAAATTTCTAAATCTGCTTCATACAAAATGTGAATGTCACTTTTTTTTTATTTTACATTCAAAATGATCAAATATCAAAAGTATGTATATCGGCATTATGTTAAAATTTAGTCATCAGGTTTATTTTAAAAAGATACCAAAAGGGTATTCAAACTTTTAAACGGAACAAATTTGACATTGTCATGGCAACACAAAAACAGATACGATGATAAAACAAAGAACAGAACACAAAACACATAAAACAAACTAGACATCGCAAACGAAAATTGGGGTTGATCTGCGATATTTTGGAAGGATAAGCATGTCCCGCTACATATGATATACCCGTCGTCTTGCTAATATAAATAACCGACGTGTTAATCTATGTATTTTTTTATTTTTTTTTAATTTATGTATTTTTATTTTTTTTCGTTATTATAGTTAAAAAAAATCTATGTAATTTTTAACTATAATAACGAATTCAATCTTTGCTAGTGAGGGCGTTTAAATATCAAATGTAGAATAAAGCAATGAACTTTAAGCATTGGATTTAACATAAACTTTTAATTATATATTAATTCACACCCGCATACACTTGCTATGTATGGGAGGTGTACTAGCAAAACTAAGTTTCGAAACAAATATCAATCTCCGAACAGTGATTTCCTTTGTTTACATTTTTGAATGCTAATAATTCAGTTCATTTAAACAGAACACCAGTGAGAATAATTAAATGTCATCGATTGTAAATCTTCGAAAACAAAAACACCCCTCAAACAAGAGAGAGAACTTGCATAGAAAACAAAACATTAAACCCCACATTCCGCTAGTAATAAATATAACCATCTTCTATATGAAAAAAAAGGATCAATTGGGTTCTCAAATATATAAAAAAAAAAAAAAAAAAGAAGAGAAAAATTGGTAAAGAAAATAAAGATAAGAGAACAATAGGCCCACAACAACAAATTGTGAATAAAGAACACAATAGATACAGATAAGTCTGGTTCATATTTTACTTTAATCTATGAATTAAAAATGGACGGTTGAAAACAAAACTTTGCGACAAAAGGGATGAATTCAGCTCCCAATTGTAAACTTATCATTTCTATGTAGAAACATGCCAGCAGCGCCTTCATGCTGAGTATATATCCCCCATTTGATACGATGTTTTAGGACTTGCATTCCCTATTTTGATTTTCTTAATGGAAAGTTGCTACTACATGAAGGAAGTTATTAAACCAAAAGTTCCAAGAGGTATACATGTAGTTGAAATCATCCCTTCGTAAATTTTACGAACACCATCACGAGTTGGTTGACCGTTATGGGATATCTGTTTTACAGATGACGACGAATCTGTTCCAAATATCGTTAATACAATACCGCACTCTTTTTCCAATAATGTGATCTACCGACTTAATCATCCCGTTCCAAGCTTGTGCTTACAAACGCATGAAGACGGGTGCCACATGTGGAACAGGATCTGCTTACCCTTCTGGAGCAGGATCTGCTTACCCCTCTGGAGCACCTGAAAACTCCCCCAGTTTTTTGGTTGGATTTCTCATTGCTCTGTCTGTTATTTTCTATTTCGTTTTTTGTGTACATTTTCGTTCTTATTTTGCTGTGGCAGTTTAATTTTACTAATGAGTTGGAACGTCTATTTTGTTTTTCAGCCTTGGAAGTTTAACTACAAGTTTTACAACTTACTCCTTTTTAAATGCTGCACTATAACATACATATGTTCACTACCAGTGGTACATGGATAACCGTTTTATTAGGGAAAATACCAATCGACTTTTGAACAAAGAAATTAAGGCACCTAAGGGAGCTACATTTGCCATTTGATTTTTTATGGGGGGGGGGGGGGGGGGGGGGGGGGGGGGGGGAGGAGCTAGGATGAAAAATTTTGTCCTGCATTTTTTTTAGTTGTAATCTCTGTCCTGCCTATTTATTTTTCACTATATGCGGTCCTGCTTTCTTTTTTTTATAGTTTATCCTGACTTCTTTTACTTAAATTGTCATCCTGACTTTTTTATTGCAAGTGTCTCATCCTGCCTTCTTTTTTACTCAAAACTCCTGTCCTGCCTATTTTTTCAAATTTTATCCTAGCCCCCCCCCCCCCCCCCCCCCCCCCCCCCCCCCCCCGAGGGTTCTTTACTGACGTCTGTGTTTATATCTAAGAAAATGGCCTACTCACATCTGTTCAAAGCTAGACAGCTGAAAACTGAACTTTTTGCAGATTTTTTAAATTATTTTTGTTTCCAGAAATTGAAGGCAGAATACATTCTTAAATATAACAAGATTCTATCAGAAGTTAATAAATCAAATTAGTTCAAAGGGCTAGATTTTAAGTCATTAAAAAATCTCAAGCCAACAATTCGGGACCGGGTTGTATGAATATAAACAAACGTTTACTTAGGAGCTTTATTACACAAAAAAAAGAACCTTAAATAAATAGCACAATTCTTCTAACTTAAAGGTCAAGTTTGACTGAGGGTGCTGGAACTCTAGCTGTAAATATATTTCTTAATGTATAAAAGGGAAAAGAATTCATGTTAGTATTGGACCACTAAATATGAGATAAAAATATTAGTTCAGTCAGATAATAATTTATTTGGGATATGGATGTTCGATCTGCAATCGAGCATCGATGGATGCCACATGTTCAGCAGGATCTGTTAACCATTCTGGAGCACCTGAGATCACCCCCAGTTTTTAGGTGGGGTTCGTGTGTCTTAGTCTTTAGTTTTATATGTTTTGTCTTGCGTACTTTTATTTGTCTGTTTGTCTTTTTCTTTTTAAGCCATTGAGTTGTCAGGGTTTTTTTTCGATTTGTGAGTTTGAAATTCCCTCTGGTATCTTTCGCCCCTTTTATGCAATCGAATATTTACAAAGGCATGTAATGTTTAAAATATATTGTTAATTATCTTCCCCTGATATTGTCCTTTACTCTATTCGATTAGCATGTCTTCTCTGACATTTAATACCGAAAAGTAAACAAAGAAATTCATTGTATGGGTATTGATAATAAAATTGAGAATGGAAATGGGGAATGTGCCAAAGAGACCACAACCCGACCTTAGAAAAAAACAACAGCAGAAGGTCACCAACATGCAGGTCTTCAATGTAGCGAGAAATTCCCGCACCCGGAGGCGTCTTTCAACTGGCCCCTAGACAAATATATACTAGTTAAGTGATAATGAACGCCATACTAATTTCCAAATTGTACACAAGAAACTAAAATTAAACTAATACAAGACTAACAAGGACCAGAGGCTCCTGACATGGGACAGGCGCAAAAATGCGGCGGGGTTAACATGTTTGTGAGATCTCAACCCTCCCTTTTCTTTATTCTGCTCTTTTTTGCAGATCGAAATGACCGTTTCAGTTCAAAATGTGTGTTTATTAGTTTTATATTATAAACAAAATGAATAAGTAAAACAAATTCCTAGATAATGAATAACAAGGACATTCTGAACGAAAACAGACCTATTGGTGACCTTCTGCTGTTGTTTTTTTTCTATGGTCGGGTTGTTGTCTCTTTGCACATTCCCCATTTCCATTCTCAATTTTATATTCTATCAAACATTAAGCTATATGTGTTGCCTTGCTTGCCCCATTTTTCTTATTTTAGTTATGAATATAATGTATGGAAAAAAATCATTAATTATTAATTTACAGTAGGTTTCTAAGCTTTATCCTACTTAATGTTCATGTGGACCCTATGGCTAAAATGGCCGTATTTTCACCTCAAAATTTACTCTGAGTACAGACAAACCTGTGCATCTGTAAAAATTTTCTGGCATAGCATGCCCTAGATAAATAAATTTCAAATATGTTTTGTGTTTTAGAAAAATAAAAAATTACCAGGATTTTGCCGTGCACTTTTTTTCATTCCTACAGAAGGTGCCAACTGTGTACCTGAGTGGACCATATCAAGGTAAACTCAACTGTTTGTTAATTTTATCATCTTCTGCAGGGACGAAAAAAAGTGTACGGTAAAATTCAGTTAAGTTATGAATTTTCTAAATCATACAATGCATTTGAATTCTATTTATTTAGGGCATGCTATGCCTTAAAACTTCTCAAAATGCACAGGTTTGCCTGTACTCAGATTAAATTTTGAGGTGAAAATACGGCCATTTTAGACATAGGGTCCACATGAACCTTAATGTATTTTGACTTTATGAATAAAACAAATACATTTGTACATAGTAAATTGACCTTAATCTTTTCAATTTGGAAATAAGACTTAAATTCTTCTTCTTGTGCCTCTCTTTTTTTTGGCACAATTTTCTTTATTCTGTATAATTACATGTTCTTGCTATTGAAGTTTCTGTAATTGTAATTGCAGTCACTTATTTCGTATATTTAAGAGACTTATTCCTATCTTCATACTTCAGTACAGGCGCTATGACGTCAGAGCTTGAATGTCCTTTCGGTTCTTTCGCATCTCTTTCGCAATAAGAGGGAAAAGTTCAAAAGAAAGCGTAAATCAGAGTTTTTATTTATTCAACAGATCCCTACGTTGTACACAAGGGTGGTTAAATATCAAATAGAAAACAAAGCAATAACTTTCAGCTTGTATTTTTATATAAACATTTAATCATTTATCAATATACACCTTCATATTGTTTATATAGATATAAGAAGGTGCTGTAAGAGTGCCAATGAAACAACTCTCTCATCCAAGTCACAATTTGTAAAAGTAAACCATTATAGGTCAAATACGGTCATCATCTCTGAGCATTTACTCACACCGAACAGCAAGCTGCAAAGAACCCCCTAATTACATGTGTAAAACCATTCAAACGGGAAAACCAACAATCTCATCTATATAAAAAACGAGAAACGAGAAAAACTTATGAACCACATCAACAAACGACAACTACTGAACATCAGATTCCTGACTTAAGACAGATGCAAACGATTGCAGCGAGATTAAATGTTTTAATGGTACCAAACTACCCTTATCTGAAACAATATTGCAACATCACAACATATAAAGACACACTATAAAATATCAATTAAAATGGCTTAATCAATCAAAAGACACATTAACACAAGTAAACATACAGTTTATATGTATAGGAGATGTAATATCACTAATATACCTCTACGTGTTTTTTTAATTTACTACTACGGGAAAACTTGAAAACAAAATGTCAACACCCGAACAGAGAATCCCTTTGTTAAATAGTTGAATGTTTATTTGTCATTTAATTACAAAAGGCTGCAAATAAAAGAAAAATATGTCTAGCTTGAATATATTAAATATAATTGTTTTAATCTTAAATGTCCTTGTGGTATCCTTATTTAGGCCAAACAAAAAAGTATGTGTGTTTACTGTCACATGCTGGAAAAAAATAGGGTAGGTACATGTAGGTAGGGATTATTTTTTTTTTCGTTAATATTTTTTTACATTGAGTCTATGGGAGTAACATTGTGACTTTAACAGTGCTTAATCAAAAATTGTCAAAAAAACTCTAGGGTAGGTAGGGATACAGCAAACACACATATCTTTTTGTTTGGCCTTAGTTAAAAAAAAGTCATTGTTTTTTAATTCTAACACTTGGTATTAATGCCTTCATGGTACCCTAATTTAATGAATACAATTTCTAATTTTGTATTGCGAAATTATTTTTCAAAAACTAGTATGCACTTAAAAATGTAAATCAAAACTACGCGACTATGTTATTCATACTCAAGATACATATATAGAAATAGGAAACTGTGAAGAACATGCGATATTATTGTTTATTTTTATTTAGTTTAATTTGAAACACAGTCTTGCTCTGTTTGTACTTTGAGTTTGAACAACAATTAATAAAGCGGAGTTTTCCCACTGAGTAAACCAGTTTTCTATTTTTACTTTAAATACTGAGAAAGAAACAACGCGATAGTGTTGTTCAAGCTCTAAATAAAACATACAGCTCTAACACTGGGAACCAAATGAAAAGGGAAAGAAATTAGAAGAATAATAAAGATTAAAATTAAACATTCAGCTGTTTATCATGGAAACAGGTAAAGTCAATTTCTGTACGAAAATTCATTTTCTGATTCTTTGTTCAATATGTCAAAGAAATATTAACGGAGATGTTTGTCATGCGTCAACGACTATGCAAGGGCTGTATAGCCAGTCAATGTAGTTAAAAACTTCCATCGTCGTCGTCAATGATTTTGCAAGCAAACAATTAGTACAACATAGTGTTGTTAAACTCAAAGTACGCACTGACTTAACTACTGTGAAAACACCGCGACATTGTTATTCCAACTAAAATTAAAAGTAAAACTTGCAATTGGATACTGTGAGGGTACGAAAACAACGCGATATTATTGTTAAAACTAAAATTAAAAATTAAAAAAAACCCTGGTTTACTCAGTGGGAAAACTACGCGATATTGTTGTTCAAGATCAAAGTACAATCATACAACTGTGATACTGTGTTTAAATATAAACAAAACAATTAAACCCAGATATTTTTGTTAAAACCAAAGTACTAAAAATTGTACTTTGAGTACGAACATCACAATTCTAACCTAAATTATGTTGGTATAAATTGAAGACTTTTTAAAAATTGTCCTGTCATGCAGTGTAGAATTTGAAATTGCCTCTATCACTTTTAACAGCCAGAAAATAGATTCATTCTGTCGTTCAACCATATTATCTGGACATCTCGGTCAACGACTTACATGTAATCTGTAATATCGAATACGAAAATAACCTAACGCTTGTTATATTTTAATAATTCTTGAAACCCCTGCACTTTGGTACAATTAAACAGAAAAACATTCCTCTACTCACTGAAATAAGAGCGATTGATAGTGATGAGCAGAGCCCATACAAACACCCCTAATGCGGATCCAGGAGCAAAGTAGACAACATTACAAATGAAACATTTGAAAAGTTTATGGGGTTCGCCGGACCCCGGACCTCTCCCCCTTCAATAATGATCTCCCCTCATTTTAATCTTTTATCTTTATTATTTCAAATGTTAGTTTTACCCCGTACTGATTTTCGCAACGTCTTGATATAGTCATTGAAATGGAGATTATATTGATTTTCTTTTAGTTTACTATATATTTAACATTAATATGTTTGATTAACTTTTTGGAATAAATTGATTATTCTAATTCAATTCCGTATTTTGATATTCATACTAGTACTGAAGGTATACTAAGGTACTAGTACGGATAGTACAACAAGGGATAGAATCAGAATTGATAAATTCTCACCAAACAAGGTTAGATAAGCAGGGTTGTTATAAATATGCGATGAAAAAATTAGAAAACAATCAGTGCAAAATAATGAAAATTAAACAATATATATAAATCATGTACACAAAACCCTCTGCAGTGCTGACTTTTTTCGACGAAGATGTTTATTGACAGAGGTTGACAGTCTTTTTCTCACCAGGTAATCAGGCTTCCTCAATGCATAAAAACTAGTTGCAATGATGCAGCATAGTAGTCTCAAAGCTGCATATTACAACACCAAATAAACAAATAAACAAACAAAAAAACATCTCAGAATTTTTCTAAACTAAAACTAAATTCTTTACCATACTGTTGTTGTTTGAAGTGAAAGAAGTAAAATGGTATAATTGTCAGTCGCGGACAACCAGACACTCATGCCATATCTTCCTTTATCTATTAAATATAAAAACACAAGAGTTACCTCGCTTTGAACCTGGATTGTTTTTTTGGTTGGTATTTTTTTACCTAATGGCAATAATCACTACCAATGACAACTGTTTGAGCTGGGAGATCATCATCATGACTATCCTCAACACAAACGAATGTTTTATTCTTTAATGTGTACTAATAAAACTTGCAAAGACTTTGGAGAAATAAAGAAACGTGATCCCTCGCTTCATCCTGTAATTGATATACTGTAAAAACAACTTATGTTCCCGTATACTTTATTTCACGATTATCGCCCATTCTAGTTCACTGCTAGTTTGCAGTTGGTTTTATATGCTAAACGTATTATGTATCATTGCATCGGTTGTTTTAGATTTTTTATAAGGTTGTAAATAACACTACCATGACTACAGGGGAGATAGTAGCTGAACGTTTGAATCACCTTCTTTTGTTAAAGAAATATAAAGCTTTTCAATGGACAAAATTAGTGTCTGCCAAGACTTGTCAAAAGGTCATGGTGAATACTTTTTGTCAAAATTTAATCAAAATTAAATAAGCTAAATTAATTTTAGACAATGAGTTTGATACCACCTTAAATGGCAATGAACATCCAGATTGTGTATGTATATCAAGCAGGGAAAAAATATAGCAAGTTAAAACATTATCACGAGCATTAACTTATGAAAATGGCTGTCACAAACTATTTAAAATAAAAAAGGTATTGAATTATCTTTCGTGGAATTAGGCATCTAGATAATAATATAAAAAAATGTTTGTTTATTTCTGACTTTATATTAAGCTTCATACGATTTGCGTTATAAGTAGTTACATTTCAAGGGCAGAATATTTAACTAAGACGAAGGACAAATATGATTTAATAAGTTACATTGAGAGGTGAATGAAAATAAGATGAAAACAGAATGTTTGTGAAGTGAAAAGTCTAATCCTTGATCTCATGAGTAACCAATATACTGTGTTTCCTTTTATAACGATTTAAAACGTCTGGTTATTGCGAAAATAATCATCTTTGCTATTAGCTAGATAGACCAATTCATTTCACGCTTGGGTCATTTTAAAAATGACTTTAAATCTGTTTTGGAAATTAAAATTGCGACAACCGCAAATGTGTCTGTAATTTAGCAGTGGTCGTTTTTTGTATGTCGTATTTCTTTTTCGTTTGTTATTTTTTCTTTTTTCAATTGATTGTTTAACGTTTGAATATGTTGGGTTATTTTATAGCTTTCTTTAAACAGTTTAGTATTTAGCTTATTGTTGAAGGTCATAAGCAGACATATAGTGATTGTGTAATTTTGGTTGCTGGTGTACAGTTGTCTCATTGACAATTATACATTTCGTTATGTTATACTAGGAGATATTTTAAACATTATTTTGTATCTTTAAAACCGATTGATAAATGATTGCAAATATTTGGGCACATTTTGAATGAAAAAAAAAGTTTAAAGACCTTCTTAACCAAAACTCGATTTCTGTCGGTATTAAAGCTATATAATTCATATTATCTTTACATGTATTTTTTTTTATTGGATGTCGTTAGGGATGCAAAAGTTACAGAGACATGTAAAATTTATACTATTTTATAAAAAGTTGATTGAAGCAATGTAACACATTGGACAGCATGCTGATAACATGCATGGAAATATGAAGTGTTATAAGATAATTAAAAATAATCTAAGGCCAAAAAAAAATCATCAAATTTCGAATTCAGCAGAAATTAATTATTTTGCCTGCGACCCTCATGTCCCATATACATATTGATTGGTGTTTGCTTGGTACCGTTCGCTTTACATTCAGAGGGAAATACTATTTGTGTGTTCAGGACAAGAGCAAACTAAAAATACGTCCAAAAGGTAGGCTCTGAAACGTCCAGTATCAACTTTTATTTCGATACCTTTTATAGCTTACAATGCGGTATGAATTTACTCATTGTTGATGGCTGTATGGTGACCTATAGTTCTTGACCTCTATGTAATTTGGTCTCTCTGGGGAGAGTTTTCACATTGCATGGCAATCATACCACATCTTCTTATTGTTATATCCTGGAAAAGAAACTATTTATATTGTATAAAATAACAATAGATGCCAGGGCTAAACGCTACATGTATGTGTCTTTGTTTTGAAATGATACCGACTCCAAATAAAGCATATTTATTTATATATTTATGTATTCATTCATCCATTAACTTCAAGGCGGGTCAACAGCCGTGAAGGTATGGTATTTTTTTTTACTACCACTGGAAGACAATGGTGTGTTGGGTGGCGATAAAACGGATTATTTTTGGCCTGAGAACTATCAGATTGCCTGAAGTTGCAACTCCGTCTCAAATACTAGTTTTTAATATCTTTAATATAATGGTTAAAAGTCCCTCAAATAGTATGGTTTAATGTCTTATAATGGTTTAAATTATAGGGTATACATCAGACTCCGAAACAGTGGTAACATCTGTGATGCTTGGCTTCTTTGTTTGGAGTTTGGCTATATATATATATATATAAAATTCATAACTTTATAAAATTTGCTATTTATAACTAATCGTGACTGCGTTCTATTTTAAACCCTTAACTAGAGACAATAAATCGTGCTTCGCTTCTTTGTTGAGAAAGGCAAGCCTTGCCCGAAAGATAACGTTGTATGGAGTTTTATTTTGCAATATATATAAAATTCATAATTTTATAAAGTTCGCTACTATAACTAATCGTGACTGCTTTCTATTAACCCCAATTGTAACATCATCAAATCGACACAATAAATCTAATATAAAATTTATGGGAAAAGTTTTTGATATGGGGCAAATTATACATAAAACAGACTAAACTTCGCTCGGGACAATTTATCTCAAATATGGTTATTACGTTAATGGTTGGTGATTCCCGAGTTGTCAGATTGACATTTAACTGTAATACCCACAAGTAATTCACCTAATTGTCTTTTATGTAGGAATTGAAACACGAGATTAAATTCGATAATTGTCAAATTTGAAGCAATTTTCTAAATAATTGTCGATGATTAGTCACATAAACTGTTATCGTGGTAATTTTACAAATTATTTCTTCCGTTTATTATATTCTGAATTAAGTAAAAATTGTCCTTATTATTGTTAGTACAGCATTTTACATAAAAATGTACAATAAGTTCATAAAGCTATTTTTTTAAAGTAAAAATCAGCAAAATGAATGGTAAATATTTTATGTTAACATGCAAACATTTAACTATTAATTGTAAATGTTATAAACTAAATGAAATAAAAGATACTATAAAATTTGGTTAAAATGCACAAGAAATTCATAAAACAATATTTTGTGTAGTAAAATCAGCAAAACGAATGGTAAATATTTTATATTAACATGCACACATTTAATTATTAATAGTTACTGTAAAAACTAAGTAAATTAAATAATAGACTAAGTGTAATAGTATGTTAACAAAAAAGTTACTAAATCTTTTCAAGCTGTACGAGCGGTGCATGAGAGTTTAGAACATTTGAAAACCATCACAGTGAAGATAACTACATTTGAAATCTGCACATTTAATAAAGATCTTATTTCATGTATATCTTTTTATTTCTGAAATTATTTAAAAATTACATAAGGGGTTACATGCTTGCCGTAAAATAAGAAAATGTTGTTTCAGTCAGGGCCTGGTCCATCCTAAGTACAAGTATAAAAAAGGGGAGATGTGGTATGGTTGACAAAGAGACAACTATCTGTTCAATTGAAGTGGATATAAGCAATTATACACCACACTAATGCATTCAACAATGAGACCACCCCAACCCATATGTTCACTACATTGTGCGTAAGACATGCATTTTACTATGAGAAAAACTCATACCGTATATATTCGGCTATAAAAGCCCACGATATAAAAATGTGAAACAATTCAAACGAAAAAAACTAATTGTAAAAGAGCACAGCTTTACAGACAGATTCGTGAAAAATCATAAAAAAAATTATATGAACTGATGCTTGTTTAGTGAACGACCATTTAACTTCAAAGAGGGGAGTATGTTTTTCTCCTAAAAAAGATTCTGATCCCAAATTTGATGAAATTTTTTTTAATTATTGTGGTCAAGCAGATTTCAAAAGAAAATCTTCTTCTCGGGTGATAATATTTTTCTCTCGTGTGTTAATCTACTCTCACACCTTAATCCAAGGTTATGATGCTTATATTATAATGTGTTACATGTACTTGATTTCAAATACACCCACATAGTCATATCAAGGCAATACCCGGTCATAGAAGGTCAATAAGTGTTTCTTATGTACCAAATTTTATAAAACCATATTCGGTATATAAATAGAATATGTCATTATGTAATGAGGGAATAGGGGATGAGTTTCATATATTGTTTACCTGTAAAAATGCTGATGTTTCTGCTCTTAGATCAAAGTTTATACCAAATTACTATGTAATGAATCCAAGCAAGAACAAATTCACTGGCTTGTTGTCTATATGTAACGTACAAGTTCAAAGGAAATTATCAATTTTCGTGAAGAAAATCATAAAATACTTAATCTAATTATACCAACTGTCTTTTAAAATATACTATGCATTTGTGTTTCGTTTGTCCTGTCTCGCTATGTATTATCTTATTATATTTGTATATAGTGTCCTCTTGTACACAAGTATGTGTCTGAGGTTATGAATAAAATCTTGAAATCTTGAAAATCTTGGTACAATACTAAACTGTCAACCCTAAACACACGTCGTAGACAAAATCACCAATATCATCAAAATCAGTGATTCTGAATAATTTGAGACATGATTAGAAAATCATGATATTTTATATAATATATATAGTTGTCTACATGTTTTTTCCAAAATGATTTATATCAAACTTCATAAGATTTGACAAAATATTATAAATAAATGGACCTTCGTATTACACTTTGGTTTTAGGGTAATACAAAATGACAATTCACAATTACACCGACAGTGCGTTGCATCTTGTTAAACAGTATAAATAAAACAAACTATAACTTAAATTTAAAAAAGGGAGAACCGATAAAACCCGACTAAATCAAACGTTAGACTATATAAACAAACGGAACTAATGAGAAGCTAATGTCATGATATTCTGGATTCCGTACATAGCTAACTAAATCCAAATATTCTCTCATTTTAACAAATTAATCGCACATTATGTCTTGTCTTTTTATCCTGTTTTATTGTAATAGAATGTATGCAATGTATTTCCTTCAAAAAAAAAAGTAAAATGTAGTTGACAAATTTTTCTCAGAATTGAAATTCCTTGGAAAACTTTCAAAGGGGATGCAAGTTATTACAAAAACATATTAGTTAAGGAGGCTCGATGGTACAAAAATAGTAGCAAAATTTTAAACATGATTTGTTTTCATTACAAATTTTATTTATTACACTATTAGTTGTTACATTGTACTTAATGATATGGTACAAAAATCAACCCCAAAAATCGATTTGTGTTAATCCCAGATGACTTTAAAATGTTTATATCATTGAAAAAGCTCCAAATTATCTCCCTTTGGTGCAAACTATGCCATTTCGTATTTAAATTTAGATATCTCTTTTAACTCATCGGTGACCTGTTTTTTAATTATTTTTTTCTTCAAATAAGCTATACATGAACTAAAAAAATGTAAAATTTAAGCGATTTCTGTAATTTAATTCTTTTTGTTTTTTATTTCGATATTACCTCTATTACTCCTATTAGTGAATCCTGAAAAGAAAAGAAAAAAAGGAAGTTTTATGATCAAAATTTCTTTTTAACACTGCGCGAGTTACCAGAATGACCTTCACCATGTTGAGATAAAAACTTTAGAAAGCTTGAAAAAAAAAAAAGTTTCGAATATACAAACAATGATGCCCCGTTCTTATACAGTCAAACCTTCATTAAAGGTCACTTATCCGTGGCGGGTCCAGGGGGGTTAGAGGGAGGTGGTTGTTCTGGGGGTTAGAACTTATAACCCCAACGTTTTACGACGATAAATACATTTTGAATGGGGATACTTGAAACACCACTCCCTTTTTTCTCCTGGATTGGATAACACCCTTTTAAAAATGACTGGATTCCAATGCCTCTATTAAGTGAACACTTGTCTTGTATTTTAACCTTTTCTGCTCCCGAAGTAGCATTGTCTTAAAGTAATGTGACCTCAGTTCAAAAGTCACCTGTCTAATAAGGTCAGTGTCCACTCCTCCACAGTGTGACCTTTATGTACAGGTTTGACCGATATTTTTATTTTATTGTTTACATATACTTTTCAAAGACATATTAGATTATTTCTCTCGAATCCCAGATTTTCGAAAACAAATGCGATAGTAAGTTATGTTTTTCCAAAGGTCAACACTTATAGAGAATCCTAATTTTTAAAAATAAAAAAACATATAATTTTTTTATAAACCTCTCAAGCAAACATGTTAACCTATTTCATTCAGATATTGATGGAAAAGAAAAACGTAAATGTTTGCTTCACATTAATATTATAAATATATATAATGCGTAGTTTAATGTAACAAAGTTAAATTTTAAGAAATTGGTGTTTAAATGTAAATTTTAGAAACTTTCAGGAAGCAATATATTGATCCCGTCCGCTCATTCAAATGGATTCCGTAGCTGTACATTGTAATTCCTATACAGTGTTTTATTTGGTTTCAGAAACCAAAGAAATCTTTCATTTATCCATAGCGAAGTTAGTTTTGTCCCGTCAGGATAGATATGATCTATGATTTAACAATATTATCTGTATAGAGATGAAAGTCAAAAAGAAAAGGTCATGATATTTATACATACGGTTTCTTTAATGTCAGGGCGGCGTGTTCGATTGTTACTAACCTTTTCATATCTGTCCTACCAAAGCGTCTTTAGTCAAAATATAAGGTCATGGTATTTTGATAAAATGTCAGAACTATACTCATCTTTATATAAATGTTGAATCTTTCATTAGTATGCCATATATCGTATCCTATGATTTTGGGGGAAAACAGTGTTATATCTGGTGGTTTTAGACTGTGTACGTTTTGTGCATTTTGTGTACTTTTTTGGTATATTGTAACTATTTGTCGAGTTATGGAATACTTTCTCAATGCTAGTAGTTGTAAACTTGGATTATGTGTTATATCACTAGTGTTAGTTTTAAAGGAGCAATACATTCATTGTAAGTATACTTTTCTTTCCCCCCTTATAGGTTGATTTTGATATTATAAAAGAACAGATCTCTCATGACAATTTGTTTTATCACGATATAGTTGCAGTTGATCGACGTCCGTATTAGTAACAAACAAAATAAAGAATCGTAAATTGTTCTCAAAATGAATGCAACGTTATCTGTGAACTACGAACAGTCGTGTACTTCTATATATATAATGATATATTCATGTATCCTGTTTTAAGACAACTATTGTGTGTCATACAACAGGAAGTTCCAAACATAAATGAATTTTGACTTTATTTGTACTTGTACAAATACAGTCTCCTGTTACCCCGCTACCATGTTGAGCAAGCGGTACTGTGCATGTTTTTTGGGGGTCCTCTTCGCGGTCCGCGTTAAAACTGTGTCGATTTCTTTGATAATCAGAGACCATGATTTGGATTTGAACAACAAAAGTTTCAAGTGTCGGGTGTAAAGTGCAGGAAAAAAAATTTTATGTTCATTTTCGGAAAAATGGAAAGTGTTTGTCCATTGCTGCATGCAAAACAGGATAAAATCTCGACGATCCTTCAATTTTAAACTCTATTTCTAAAGCTCGTACAAATAAATTTTACAACTAAAGTTTTTAAGTCGCAAATATTACATGCAAAACTAAACAGAAAGATTTTTATGTGATCAAATTATCAATCTTTGAAATAAATATGTTATCCCGATGGTCATCGGTTTGCTATCGTGTACATCAAACTAGTTTCTGACATTGCAATACGATAGATTTTGCTATCGAAAACATCAGATTTTGATCAGTGATTTTTTCAAACATACTGAGCCGAAAATGACAAAGTAATATGATTGTATATACTGTGGATTAATTGATATTCGTTGGATACCAATTTTTGTTGATTTCGTGAGAACAGGGGAGCCACGAATTTAAATGTTCAGCAAATTACAAATGTTTTAAAGAAATGTATGCAGACTTTGCCAAAACCACGAAATTTAATATCCACGAAAATGAAAGTTTTCCCCAATCCACAAACATTGGTAACAACGAATATAACTGAATCCACAGTAGAAGGGTCGGGATAGGGGTCCTTCTTTTTATTTATCCTTTTTAACCGGATTTTTGTGACAAAAATGTCGGTTATTGATTTGGGGATGTACGGCGGGCGGCCGGGCAGTTTCCGGCAATCAAATGATGTCCGTGCATTAACTCATGAACCGTTCAACCAAAGCTTTTAAAATTTTAATATATGTTGTTACTGACAACTAAATGAAGGTCAAGTTCAGTAATGGGAATTTTGACTTTTACCGTTCAGGAGTTGTGGTTCTTGAAAGATTGAAAAATGGGTTTTCCAGTCGTGTCCGTGCATTTACGCATGAACTGTTCTACCAAAGCTTCCCAAATTGTAATGTGTTGTTACTGATGACAAAATGGAGGTCAAGTTCAATAATGACGATTTTGACTTTTACCGTTCAGGAGTTATGGTTCTTGAAAGATTGAAAAATGGAGTTTCCAGTCGTGTCCGTGTATTTACACATGAACTGTTCAACCAAAGCTTTTAAAATTTTAATATGTTGTTACTGACAACTAAATGAAGGTCAAGTTCAATAATGGGAATTTTGACTTTTACCGTTCAGGAGTTATGGTTCTTGAAAGATTGAAAAATAGTTTTTCCAGTCGTGTCCGTGCATTTACGCATGAACTGTTCTACCAAAGCTTCCCAAATTTTAATTTGTTGTTAATGATGACAAAATGGAGGTCAAGTTCAATAATGGCAATTTTGACTTTTACCGTTCAGCAGTTATGGTTCTTGAAAGATTAAAAAAATGTTTTTCCAGTCGTGTCCGTGCATTTACGCATGAACTGTTCTACCAAAGCTTCCCAAATTTTAATATGTTGTTACTGATGACAAAATGGAGGTCAAGTTCAATAATGACGATTTTGACTTTTACCGTTCATGAGTTGTGGTTCTTGAAAGATTGAAAAATGGAGTTTCCAGTCGTGTCCGTGTATTTATATATGAACTGTTCTACCAAAGCTTCCCAAATTTTAATATGTTGTTACTGATGACAAAATAGAGGTCAAGTTCAATAATGACGATTTTGACTTTTACCGTTCAGGAGTTATGGTTCTTGAAAGATCGTAAAATGGCGTTTCCATTCACTTTATTGCATTTACTCATGAACCATTCAATCTAAGCTTTTCAAATTTTAATATGTTGATACTGATGACAAAATGGAGGTCAAATTTGATATTGACGATTTTCAATTTCACCATTCATCAGTAATGGTCCTTGTGATATTGCCAGGACACAAATAAATGTTAATAAATCCGGTTTGCTGTTGTTGTGACAGCCTCTTGTTCTAGGTCTTTTTCCTCGCTTTTTTTCATTCTCTATTCTTTACATAATACATTCTGGTATCCTCGGGTATTATTCTCTAAATTTTAATCTAATTTTCTGTAAATTTGGACAATTATTCTCTATTTTGTAAAACTTTCCAAGACGCATCTATTTAGGAAAAAGTAAATGAAAAAATACCGAACTCCGAGGAAAGTTCAAACCGAAAATTCCCTAATCAAATAGCAAATTGAGAAGCTCAAAAACATCGAATGAATAACAACCATCATATTTCTGTCTTGCTACAGGCATTTTCTTAATATGTAGAAGTAGTCATTACACCTAATACACAGTAGTTGATCTTACTTACTCAATAAGCCCAAGTTTTTAGTTGAAAAGCAGCAATTTTGATAGTATTTGTATTTCCTCGATCGGGGAACGACTCGCCTCCTTTTGCGTTATTCTCCAAAAAAAAAAACCTATCAAGAATAACCAGTAGGCGGCAGAAATGGTAAGGAAACGAATTAAATCATTATGTTAAAACTATAGATTTTTTAGTTACATTTGGTCAGATGAATATACATGCAGTCCAATTAGACTCATGAATTTATCAAAACCATGGTAACATTTTTACGATGAAAAAAAACAGAATTTAAATAGTCTTTGTCATAGTGGGAGTAAGCCTTGGGGATGTTCGGTCATCTTGTTTTTTACTTTTTCGGATAGTATTAATCCTCTGGTTTCGTCCATGTAAAGTGTCGTTTAATATTTTACACGCTGACAACTACTTTTCTTTTTTGTATTTTTACTACAGTATAGTTTAAAGCAATTTTGAAAATCTTATACGTTGGTTTTTTTTTTGCCGTTTTTGAAAGATAAAAGGCGCCAATGATAAATTAATAAAAAATATAAACATAAAGAGAACAATTTCCCGCCAACTTTTCAATGGTTGATATATATATAGAAGCCCAGGTGGTCGTGTGGTCTAGCGGGACGGCTACAGTGCAGGCGATTTGGTGTCACGATATCTCAGTAGCATGGGTTCGAATCCCGGCGAGGGAAGAACAAAAAATTTGCGAAAGCAAATTTACAGATCTTACATTGTTGGGTTGATGTTTAGACGAATTGTATCGAGTTGTATATATCTAACATTGTTGGGTTGATGTTTAGACGAGTTGTTCATATATATCTAACATTGTTAGATCTGTAAATTTGGAAAGCAAATATATATATACAACTCGTCTAAACATCAACCCTACAATGGTAGATCTGTAAAATTGCTTTCGCAAAATCATATATATACCAAAAGCAAGTGACACAAACCTTTCATTTCTCCCCCTTATTAGTTGCGTAAATCAATTTAAAACAATGTTTCGAAAAGCTTGTTATTTTGGAATAGACCAGAGAACATCATTAAATCAGTACAATTTGTGGAACACATTAAAAATTTGATGTAAAATCTCTGAAACGTATAAAAAAGTTTGTGCACGATTAAAGAAAAGGAACGCTACAAATAATATTTTGTATAAGGCTGTACCAAAATATGTGAAAAAAATAGATACAAAATTTACAAGTTCAATCATACATGCTATTTGGTCTGTTCACCAGAAATCAAGCCTGCTGAATTTCCATGTGTTAACAAGGTGTTAACCAGAAGTGATAACAACAAGAGATATGTGTTAATAGCAATGGGCACCTCCACAGCATACGTGCTTTAACAAAAAAAACAAAGGTAAACTTGCGGTGAAGGTGATGATCATTTCATTATTCAATGCAGTGCGGTCACCTACCTATAGAAGCTTACATCCACTGTATTTAGAATCTGCTAATTTCATTTTCAATACTTGTCGCAGGACAAAAAAAAAAGAAAAAGAAGGTCAATGGCAATCTAACCACTTGTTTTTTTTAAAGCCAACAAAAGGTGAAAAAAATAAAGAGTTTTTTATTTAATTAAAAAAATAAAGAGGTTTTTTTGAATTAAAAAATCTTATTCAATGAAAATTACAAAATTGAACAAAAATATTAAATTCTATAACAAAATGGATCCCTGAAACCACACATATTTGAACGAGACCCATTTTACTTATAAAAACCCGACATCGTCCATAGACATATTTCTATATAATTATATAGTTTATAATTTACTTACTTACCTGATTTGGGTTGGTTTTTTTATATGAATATACGAATCTGTACTCGACTTGATCTGACATTTAATTAATATTATACATATCATATGGGGAGGAATATTTCAAAACATTTAAAATAATTTTCACATTTGGTAAGTGAAAATAAATTGAAATAAAATATATATATATATATTTTTTTTTTAAAACTTTAAAACATAAACACAAAAATACATATAGAAAAAGGGGTTTATTTCCAAAGCCACTTTGATACTCATAAATAAAGAAAAAATATACATGTACATGCCCTGAAAAAAAACCCAACTAAACAATCAATTTAATATACTATAGATATGACTTTTTGAAGAAGAAAAAACATATTTGCACATCAATTATGATATTTTTTTGTGGATCAAATATATCATTCATTTTTTGTTTTACAAGCACGCAATTATACTCTCATGCAACAAAACGCGTTTCAGATTTTAACTCATTTAAGATATTTCAAGGGACATTTGATAGTTTTAAAATTACTTACCAAAACTATTAATAAAACTAAAATAATATATTCTCTTTTGTTTTTCTATAGCGCTTTTTAAATTAATTTTGTTGTTGTATTGTTTTCTGATTTGTGTACACCCCGCATATTCAATTAAACCGTCTCTTTATCTTACCTCTCTTCTATGTAAATTTCAAATCAAGAATGAGAAACTAAACATTCAATTTTCTAAATCCTTTTATATCACTCCTCTTAAAATATTGGTGAAATTATGACATGAATGAAATAAACCAGCAATTTTATATATTTTGTTTTATATCTTTTCACGGTGAA
Organism: Mytilus edulis; assembly: GCA_019925275.1. Taxonomy (NCBI): domain Eukaryota; kingdom Metazoa; phylum Mollusca; class Bivalvia; order Mytilida; family Mytilidae; genus Mytilus; species Mytilus edulis. The sequence goes on from CM034358.1 coordinate 50,112,816, forward strand.
GTGTCTGGCATTGTATTGTTTTATCAGGATTTGTAATGTTATTATTCATTTTATAATAGTTACCAAAAGTACCAGGATTATAATTTTATACGCCAGACGCGCGTTTCGTTTACATAAGACTCATCAGTGACGCTCAGATCCAAATAGTTAAAAAGCCAAACAAATACAAAGTTGAAGAGCATTGATGACCCAAAATTCCAAAAAGTTGGGCCAAATACGGCTAAGGTAATCTACTCCTGGGGTAAGAAAATCCTTAATTTAGAAAACAGAATGGATATGTATATAATGCCAGAATTTTTTTTTTAAATGAATTCATTGTAGACGATCTCTCACAATCGACATTGGTTTAAAGAATAAAAACGAAGGGCTAAATTCCACCGAATTTATTTCACACCAGAACCATTTTCAAAATTTGTTTTCTACTTATATTTTGATACAAGTATAATAGCTCCAGCCAGATGTGTTCTTTAAAGGTATCACGGCTAAATTTTAAAGAGATCTTTCAAATATAAAAACCTGAAAATAACCTGAATTCGCAATTTTGAGAACAAAATGTTAAAGAAGGATATCATTAACAAATACAAATTTCTTTTGAAAGTAAAGCTATATATACTAGTATATATTGTCTTTCGTGTATACTTTAGATCATTTGGGTTGGCGACATTCTTCTTAATATAGTAAAATAATATAAGAAGAATTTTCAATTTCTGAAATCAAGATGCCTCCAACAGCAACTTGCATAATACGATGTTATGGAAATATCGAAAAATGTTGAAAACTTTAAGATAAATATAATATAATATTGGCCGTTTGAGATATATTTTTTTCAGTAGGGTTCGCCATTTTGACTGAAAATTTAATAATACAGGAGAAATAGACCCAACCTCTATTACGTGTTCAGCGTGTTGAAAAAAAAGATACATTTCATATATATCCTGGTATGTCTAGACGGTTTTTTTCAAAGACAATTATATTATTTAATAACAATTTAATATGTGTCTTATTATGTGCATATGGTGCGTTTTATTATATTTAGTGGGTGCGTTTATTATATTTAGTGTCTAAAGTGTTTTATCATTCGGTTGCAATCGTTTAACGATTTAAAAAAAGTGGTTTTGGTGGGGGTTGATATTCTTAACGTTAAGATGAGCCTTTAAGTCATCCCTGATACTTTCAGTTTTAGTTACATTTGTAACAGAGTTATTTTTTTTGTCACGATGATAATCCAGTGGAATATGAGCAATCCATATCGCTTTATATTTTTTATGAGACCAAGAGATTGATTTTTGTTTGCCTAACGTCCAGTGGCAAATATTTCATCTTTATATACCAAAACAAATTAAAATTAAACCCAATATGAGGTTTTGAGTCGACCTGGAGGACAGGCGATAAATTAAGACTAGTACTTGGATTTTTTTGGGTAAAAATGAGACGAAAGGTACAAGGACTATCATAAATCAAAAGTCGAACAGAGATTGACAAATCATGGCTCCAAGAAGAAAAAAATCATCAAAACGAACCCAATTAAAAAAACGGTGGTGATCAGATGTGTTCATTCGTAAGCAGATCCTATAACACATGTATGGTAACCTACATAACACACACGTTCTTTCGATTTAATAAAAAACATGAATTAATGTTTGCATCTCTTCCTCCGAAGGCAAAGGTTAAGATCCCGCTTGCATGTTTAATCCCGCCACATTCTGTATGTATGTGCCTGTCATAAGTTAGGAGCCTGTAACTCAGTGGTTGTCGTTTGTTGCTGTGTTGCAATTAGGCCGTTGGTTTTTTCTTTTGAAATGTTTTAAGTCAGGAATATGACAGTACCAAGTCAGGAATATGACAGTTCTTGTCCATTCATTTTTGATGCGTTTTGTTATCTGATTTTGCCATGTGATTATGGACTTTCCGAATTGATTTTCCTCTAAGTTCAGTATTTTTGTGATTTTACTTTCTACATTAAATTTTGTGATTTCGGGGCCCTCTACGTATAGCTGACTATGCGACATGGACTTTGTTCGTTGTTTAAAGCCGTATGGTGACCCATAGAAGTAAATGTCTGTGTCATTTGGTATCTTATGGAGAGTTGTCTATTGACAATCATACCACATCTCTTTTTTTTATAGTAATTGTGATAAAAATTCAACGTAACTAATTCAAAGCCTGTAACTTATTTTGCTGCAATACAAATACTTATAATCAGGTATTGTCTGTACTCGATTAATATCCACTATGTCGGTAGTGTTACACTAAGAATATGTTCACCTCTTATACATGAAAAATATTTATTAAAATCTTTTTGTTAGAAAAAGAAGAATATCTGTATTTCCTTTAAATGGGCCTACAAGGGGAATGGTACAATATAGTACAATATAAGACAATAACAAAATGAAACAACAATGGTTGTTAGTACTTGATCGTTTAAAATAAAATTTATATACATGTATAGTTTCATGGATACTTGATCTGCTCGATGATCGCATTAAGTTAAAAGCATCATTCTATCGATATTCATATCCAGTTCCATTTTCTCAAGATGCATGCAAAATTTCATGAGAATCCGTGAAATCTGTAATTTAGTCATCTGTTTAAAAAAAAGTTATTACCATACTTATAAAGCATTTGGCACACAGATAGAATTTTTTTCATATTTGAATTATGTCCCATTTGCCAGAAAGACCTCAAATAAAAATATAATCTTATAGATGAAATTGGAATGTCTGAAAAATTAGATACTTTTACAGCAGGATCAAATTGTAATTTCTGGATCCGCCACTGACCTCTTCCATAAAATTCTTCAAATATGATCTTAATAAACAAAAGAACGAGATAAGAATGGAAAGAGTCAGTGCCGATTTTACCTATATTTTTTTCAAACACGTGGTTGACTTGTGAAAACCTACTATTATTCGAATATCAAAAGAGTCTATGTTATATTCCAATATATTTTATTATCAATTGTATATTATTACATATATTTTGAATAAATGGATAGGTTTCATCACCGCTAAATCTCGCTATATTGATGACACATTGTATCTATACATTGCTATTTGTAAAATCAAATATTCTATAGGATGCCTCTTTAAATAAGTGAATTCGTATTCGGGTCATTATAAAAAAAAAAGTGCAAATTTCGACGAAGTGATATTTTGAAAAATGATGTCATTGTTTAAAACATTTAAATGTGTCCCGCTATTCTATAGTATGGTAGCAACGATATTCAGAAATATGCAATGGGGAAAATGAAGAGTTTCTTCAATTTTAACAATTTTAGGTCATCCTTTGATAGAATCGTGTCAATGGTGTTAATACCAATTTAAAGCATACATTTAGGTACTAAATATTATTGTTTAACATCGAACAACTGTTCCAATTTGTCGTTTAGGTTTAGGCTTACATTACGACTTATTGACATTATTATTTTAATTTTAGTTTCTTGTGTACAATTTGGAAATTAGTATGGCGTTCATTATCACTGGACTAGTATATATTTGTTTAGGGGCCAGCTGAGGGACGCCTCCGGGTGCGGGAATTTCTCGCTACATTGAAGACCTGTTGGTGACCCTCTGCTGTTGTTTTTTATTTGGTCGGGTTATTGTCTCTTTGACACATTCCCCATTTCCATTCTCAATTTTATTATTCATATAGCTGTGCATTCTATTTAAACATAAATTTCAGCAGAATACATTGTCGTAAAAAAGTTGGCTGTCCTAATTATGGTCGTTGTAAATACTAAAAAATACACTAAAACTGAATATAAGTGAATTGTATAAGACTAAATGATAATAATATACCTAATCCTTTGTACACGACATAAAAACACTTTCATTTATGAATAAAGATAAAGAAAAATCTCGCATTTTTATATAGTAACACCACTGACCCTTCAGTAACTCCAATGACACAAAAGTATCACCATTTCAAATTTTACCTTTATAAAGTACTGAACACAAAGCCAAGATCACCGGACAAAAGAAAAAGATGAAAAAATAATTCTTAGGCTAAAAAATCTCAAATTAAACAACATATATAACATCCATTACTAAAAATGTCAATAGTGTTACTAAATAGTGTCATTGGTGTTACCAGCATACATCAGTTTGTGAAAACTGTGTATATGTAATACATCATATTGTTAAAACTTTGTTAAATAAGTATTGTTTTTCATAAATAATATGATGTTTCGCTTGTTAAACACGAAAGAAACACAAAACAATGCTGATTGTCATGATATATTCAGTCACTGGTGTTATTTTTTTTTTATCAAAATGGTCTCATCATTGACAGTACTGAACACCAATGATTTAAGATGTATTTTAAGATTCAGTTACGAAATAAGTGCTCCACTCCCCTATTCTATATTATGGCAAGCCGTTCTCGTCAAAACTATGTTTAAACCCTTTTTTCGAAAAAAAAATACACACTGAGATTTAAAAACCTAAAATAACACACTGAGATTTAAAAACCTAAAATAACACACTGAGAAATCGAAATTACACACTGAAATTTAAAAAAAATAAAAAACACACACTGAGAATTCAAAATTACACACTGAGATTTTAAAAAGACACACTGAGATGAAATAAATTGAAAAAACACACACTGAGAATTGTTAATTACACACTGAGATTTCAAAAATACACACTGAGATTAATATGCAAATTACTAATGAATATTCATGAGATGAATAATTCAACAGATTAATATCTTGATCTCAAGAACCTTGTCATTATAATGAAATGCGATTACTTCAACCAACCGTAATAAATTTCAAGACTTAACATCGCTCATATTCATAAGTTTATTGCCTATAATTCAGATCATTACTACCAGTGTATCGGGATGATTTTTTTTTACTTAAAACCGTGGGTCCCTTTTCAAAAGTGTTCCAACTGTTTCCCTGGTTTCGCTAGTTAATCTTTTATATTTTTGTTACGTTTATATGCTATAATAGACACTTGGGTAAAAATTTCACTGCATTCTTTTGCAGATTGTTCCAATGTTTTCTTATGATTTTAATAAAGTTTTTCACCATTTGGTTATATTTTGTAATAAGAGTAAGTGGGTATTTTTCTTGTTCTTGTATTTCTAAAGTTTTTTTATTAATAATTTGGGACCAAATCGAAGGACTAACGAGTTCTGTCCCCTTGTTGTTTTAAGCTTGTAATAGATTCAGATTTCCTTTTGGTGAAATTTTTCATTATAAAACCAACATACACCTCCTAAATCATTAAAAAATGTTTGTATGTATCAAAATGCAATAAAAGTTGATAAATCATAATAACAAATAATATGAATAATATTCCTATTTCAAGTCTGAAAGGATTTATTGTAAAAAATAACAATTAATTCTGGCTATCTTCAAGGTTTTAAGAAAACATTAAGGATGTTTTTATAACATTTCATACTGTACACTGTATATTGTGTATCACAAAACATTCATATCTAACATATGAAAGTGTTATTTTGATATATTTTCATGTCTGTGACTTAAAAAGACCCCAATAACATAGTTTTGCATGTTTTTTTGATAATGATCCATTCGAAGGACAATTGATTTCATTCCTTAGACTTTTAAAATTTGTTCATGATTTCAGGTGTCTCCTTTTGTTTTAGATAAATATTCCAAATTCCCAAAGTCTGTAATCACCATTGTAGATTTGAACTCGGAACTAGTTTTTTTGTGAAAAAAAAGGGGGGGGGGGGGAGGTTATTCCACTATATTTTTATTTTCCAACAAACCAAATTACACTTGTATAGAGATAAACACACAATAAATATTACATACTATATATGAATAGACATACAAAAGTTTTGCTGAAACGATACATTTGTTGACAATTTAATGCTAAAAGTCCTCTGAATCATGAAAAACATTGTAATAAATTTCTTTTTTTCACACTCTTCCCCCCTTTTTACAGCCTCTGAATCAGCCACTGGAGCCAGCTTGAGTCATTAAAAGTTGTTTTAACCCTTAACTGAGAGTAAAATTAAAATACTGAGAATTTTAGCAATGATTGGAACACAAGTAAAATCACAAAAATTCTAAACTACGAGGAAAATTCAAAATGGAAAGTCCCTAATAAAATGTCAAAATCAAAAGCTCAAACACATCAAATAAATGAATAACAACTGTCATATTCCTGAATATAGTAGGAAATGGTGGATTGAAGCTGAATTTATAGCTAGTTTAACCTCTCACTTGTATGAGTCGCATCAAATTCCATTATATTGACAACACAATGGTCCTGGTGTGAAAATATGAGTGAACATTGATTAATGCTGTACATTTTAATTTTGATGTTACGGCATTGGCTGACTAGCAACGATGAAGAGCTTGGCCGGCTATTTGTACACCTCTCACTCTATAAGTCTTGATGGTCGTTTATGTCGTCGGGGTGTTGTCTCCTTGGCATATAGGGAAAATAGTGGTAGTAACGTACATGTTTCCCTGCTTTTGGTAGGCTTTTTGTATACCCAAGGCAGGTGAAGAAAGTCAAGTTACAAACGCTGTAATTAGATGTAAGGGTATAATAATATTATATTATATATATATAGGTATTTGAACTCATTTATGAAATGAATAGTTATCAATATACGTTTTAAAACCCATTAAATAATGTCTAATGAATTATTCGAAAAGACTTCCAATTTTTCACAAATTTGATGCAAAATTACGGTGGGTATGGATACATTAACAAGCTACGTTGGATGATATTCACGATACTGTTTGACTTCAATTTCTAATAAATGAATCTTTCTTGCAAAATTACACCCATAGGGTCATGCACTACAAACAAACCGAATGGTACAATGAAGCTTTACTACCACTGTGACACATAATAGTTTTTTCCAGGTTTTTATTTTAATGAGAAGTAAAATATGAATTTTTATAGTATTTTCGCCTATGGACGTCAAGTCATGGAAGAATAAATACTACCGTTGTAACCTATACCCAACATCATAAGATCGTAACGCACTATAAGCCATTCATATTTACACAGTTGATTCAGTAGTATGGATTCACTATGAAAATAGAATATAAAAGTACTTTATTGTTAAAATAAACATACGTCCTACAGTTTCAAAGTAATCGAAGCGCAAACATGCACTATAATTGAGTCAGTTACCGACATGGTATGTTAACTCGACTTAATAACGCACAATACCTCGAGTATTGTAAGGTCGTCATCTGTCTAAATTTAGAAACATTTCTACGTCATAGTGATGGTGAATAGATCGTCTGCTGACGAAGTCGATCTAATTTTAGCAGACGATCAATGCTAAATTTATAACAACAAACGAGAGCATTTGGTAGAGCACTTCCAATAGCTTCCGCTAAATCGATAGAAAAACGCAATCAGTGTTCAATTCGAATCGTTGCTACGCTACGAGACTGTCATTGCTTGCGTCATAATGAAAATTTTGTATTCATAACGTACATAATTGTTATCCTTTACGTATTTACCTTATCCTATGGTATATATAGATTTATTTTATATCAATGAAGGTTTTCCAAAATAAACTCTTCTAGAACATGTAGTAGTTTTGTAGAATTTTAAGAATAATTTATTTTATTAACAAAAGGTCCAAAGGCCAAACAGAAAGAGTCCATGGAGATGAAATTTTTGAGGCTTGCATTTGACATTGGGTTTAACAAATGGATATATTCTTGACCAGTGAAATTTCTTGACAACATGGAAGTTAAAGAAAATATGTGCTAATTCGTCAACAATGTGCGAATCATCGCCTGGATTACGTCACAGAATGGATACGTTGAAATGACATTTAGTCATATTAAATATTATATTGAAACGGATTTACGTGATAATATCTCTCAAGTTTTACTGCCGCCTTGCTACCAATT